>VYZM01021440.1:66764-80291 GCA_013398915.1 Dromas ardeola
ACTCCCCCCCGGGGGTTGAGGGGATCCCTCTCCCCCCGAGGTGCCGGGGCTGTTGTGAGGGGACTCCCCCGAGGCGCTGGGGGTGAGATGAGGGGGCCCCCAGCTTGAGGGGCAAAGTGAGGGGAACACCCCCACCGCCACCACCCCCGAGGGGCTGGGGGTGAGGTGAGGGACCCCCCCCCCAGGGACAGGGGGGGAGATGAGGGGACTCCCCCGAGGGGCTGGCGGTGTGGTGAGGGGACGCCCCCTTGAGGGGCAGGGTGAGAGGGTGAGGGGATCCCCGCCCCGAGGGGCTGGGGGTGAGAGGATGAGGGGACAACCCCCGAGGGGCTGGGGGCGAGCTGGGGGGACCCCCAGCATACCGTGCTCTCTCCCTGCCAGCTTCCCGGAACGGAACGGAGGGAGAGGCGAGAGGGGGAGCCCGGGATGCTCCAGTGGAGGCCTCAGGTGTGCACCGGGGCTAGCACCCGGGCTCGGAGCAGGCCTGGAGGGGAGCCCGGCCACCCATCGAAACAGGCCCAAGTTCTTCCTTGCCAGACGTTGATCCTTTTTTTAATTGGCCAATGCATTTCTCGTGAGTAAGGCACATCCCTGACTCCAGAAAATGCATGAAGCTTCAAACTTCTTCCTGATCTACCAGTGCCGGGTATCGTTGCCCTGGTTTGAGGTAAAACAGAACCAATTTTCTGATTTGTAATTTTACTTTTTAGCTGGGCCTCTTCTAACTGACTAAAGTCTGAAATTAACAGCATATTGTTCTGAAACTGTTCACTCTCAGAGTGATAAGACCCGATTAGACCAAGGAATGGTATGCACAGAGGCTCTTGCTTATACTTATTGCTATGACAACCAAGGTCAGCTCACTTCGCTATTTGCCCCGTTAGAGGGTCGGAAGTGGAGAAGCGTAGAGGGGTCACACCTATAGGGAGGAGCGGACAGGACAGGTGACCCAAAACTAACCAACAGGGTATTCCATCCCATATGCATCGTGCTCAGTATAAAAGCTAAGGGATCAAAGGGGCAAGTCTGCTCTGGCTCGCTCTTTCTTCAGTGGCCGATGTCTGAGGAGTACCCTGTCTGTTCGTCTGCCTTTGATCCTGATCCGAGCATTCCTGACTCTAGTTCCGGAATTCAGCTCCTGTCCGTCGCTGACTCCAGTCTGGGACTTTCCCTGTGTCTGCTGGTGACGCGATCGTCATCCTGGGAGCTGGATACGGTTTTGTATATATTGTATACTTTTTTTTAATTTTATTATTATTTCTTATTTCCTTATTTATTATTATTTTCATTAAAGTAGTTTAGTTCTTTTTCTAAACTCATAAATCTCCTTATCTCTTCCTCTCCTCTCTGAGGAGAGAGGGGGGGAGGGCCGTCTGTTGTTCTGACTGGCCAATCTGGCCAAAACCACAACAGTAGTTTGAAAAAAACTTTATTTTTTAAAAAATACTGCTTGAAAAGCATCAAAAATTTTCTTTCCTTCATGTGCTTTTCTACTGCGGTGTGTGCTTGGTATACTATAACCTGGAGCTGAAATGATTTAGATTTATTTTATGCTGTACAGGACGCTATTTGAGTGTTGTGAATGAATTCGTGAATTCTAGGAAGGCTTTGTAACGGGACAGGGTAACAGCAACATTAGAGTGATCAAGATCTAGGAACACAGATGTCAAATGTATTGCTGGAACCAGGGAGACTTCAGTTTTGCTTAGCAGTGACATAATTAATACGCTGGTGATGGGCTTGCAGTCCTCTGCGCGCATTGGTGTGATCTGATCGATAAAGCTCAGGACTGGGACTCGGAAGACCTGGATTCTCACTTCTGACTCTCCCATCTATGGAGACGTTTTTCTTTGCGCTTCATTTTTCCCGCTGTTTCGTTTTGAAAATTCATGTGGGCTGAGAATTTTTATTGCTGTTTAATTGCTCTAACAGCAATTTTTTTACTTTTGTATGCAAGATTGAGGTGAGAATGGGGATTTAAAGGCCAGTGTAGACCAGCAGGTGGCATAGAAAAAGATTTTATGGTTGTTTTGGGGTTTTTTTGATTGGGTAGTTTTTTTAAGAAGCTATTTCAGTTGGGTTTCTGGAATCACCTTCAGTTTTGAGGTTCCTATGCTGCCGTTATGCCGAGATGTTCCATAGCTGACATCCTCTGTAGTTTCTCTGGGCAGCTTACGGGGCTGTAAGAAGTCTTAAAGAAAAATGTATTTGGGGATGAATATTTTTCAAATATGATGTTTATTTGGCCTGTCCAACAGCATGCAACTACCATATCTTTTATGGTGCAGCTAAGTTAACTTGAAGGTGTAT
This sequence comes from Dromas ardeola, assembly GCA_013398915.1. NCBI lineage: Eukaryota > Metazoa > Chordata > Aves > Charadriiformes > Dromadidae > Dromas > Dromas ardeola. The sequence continues at coordinate 69,075 of VYZM01021440.1, forward strand.
AAAGAACTTAGTCTCAGGAGAGGTTCCCATGATATGCTCTGTTCATACCGGAAACCTGACCAGGTATTCTACAGGTGACAAAGTAAGAATTATTTTCCTATACCTAGCAATTAGGAAAATGTATCCCTTTGCTTCCTCTTATCCCTAAGTCTGAATAATACACAATTCCCAAATGTCTATTTAATCATTAACAGGTGTCTCACCGTCATCTTGGCAGTTCTGCGTTTTACCTGTTAATGGACGATGAGGCACTGTGCTTTGCAGCTGCAATGGCATTAGGCTTTGTAAATACACCAAGCAAACACGACCGCCTGAGAAACGCGGTACGGGCTGCAAGCGTGCATGCAGGCTGTTGTATCATCTGTGTTTTCATATGTGTGATGCAGTGCCTCTTGGCTGAGATACTAAATATTTATGTGATGGGGCTGGTTGAAAAAAAATGCACTATTCCTACCATCAGTTTTAAGTGGAACACGAATGGAAATGATCTCCTCTATACTCGGTAAACACTATTAAGAGTGCAAGATGCTTTCCTTTTCCAAGGGCTATGGAGGTTAAATTTCCTAGTCCATGTCTTACCTATTTTATGGTTTTTTTCCAAGAGAAAAAACTTCCCAGATGAACTTTAAAGTGCCACATGTGTTGACTTTAGATAACGTGAGCAGCGTCAGTGTGTGTGCTCTCTGTTTAACCCAGCAGCTTGGTCCAGTGAAGTTTGAGGAGCTTCAATCGCAGATAAAGCAAACAGCAGTTCCGGTTTCATTCACCTTTCTTTGTGTCGCTGAGGAACATCACGTGGCATGATAGAACCATGGGAAATGGAGTATTTAGAGATTAAAACAAGAGCAAACCAAAACGTTCCTTACCTGTGTGCGTTCTGTTCCAGAACACCTGTTGCAGCCATGATGCCGGTTGCCACCGTGATGCCTGACGACACACCGATGTTTGACCCAAATATTCTGCACGAACTTGACTGGAGCGAGAACACAACGATGTTTTCTCCTGCTATTTCTCCTTTAGATCCAGGAGATGGTCTAGTTTTGAGACCACTTTGCACAGCTGATTTAAATCGAGGTAGAATCCTGTTTAATGATCATCACAAACAAGCTGGGTGCTGAACTAGATAGTATGTATTTCTGCATTATCTCTCAATAGACTAGGATTGCTTGTTTTAGCTGATTTGGGTTATTTTCATCAGTAAGGAATTTGAGCACTCGGCACAATGGATTGGTGCTGTGTTGGGTGACCCTCAAAATTGGTTTTACTGTTTTAATAATCTCAAAAACCATCTTAAAATTCAAGTCAAATCTTCTGAACAATTCACAGCATCCTACTCACCACAGCTTTAGAGAGGGAGTACAGTTGTTCGTGCTGTTCCCTCTAATACTAAAGTAATGTGAACCAGCATATTCTTCTTAGTGCATGGAGACTTCCTCAGTTCTGTAACTTGGACAAAAAAGGTTAATATCGCATAATTTCGGGCTTATACTTGTCTTTCTTGAACAAATGCATCTTCTGCACGTGAGCTGCAGTTTGCTGCTGGTGCGTTAGCTGATCCTTCAGCATTGCTCAAGGCCGGGAGTTTGATTTTAAGATTACGGTCTAGTTCTATAATATGCAGGTCACAGGCCTTTACATACGACGGAATTGGATGGTGCCGTGGGGATGTTCACTCTCCAAACAGCCGTGTCTGGTTGTTGTGCACTATTTGGAGCTAATTGTGTGTTGCTGTCCCTTACTGAGGGTTTTTTCCCTTCTTTTATAACAGGCTTTTTTAAGGTTCTGGGTCAGCTGACCGAAACTGGAGTTGCAAGCCCGGAGCAGTTTATCAGTGAGTATATCATTATTTCTTGGCACTTCCATAGAGGAACCAGAGGATAGCGATGCTGACAGCAAAGCTACTTGGGTGTGAGGCTCCCGGCTGCCCGATGCCAGAGGGATTCATTAGCTCAGCTGCCCTGAGGCAGCCTTTGGCACTCGGTGTTGGATCCAGTCGCAGCTATCCCCAAGGGCTTCTTGGCTGGGACAGGCTTAAACTGTATTACCTGCTTCTGAGACTGAGCTTTAGGTACCTGCCAGGAGGGACTGTGGGTGAAGGCTTGTTTTGGCTGAATTATTGCAGCACTGATGGCGGGGCAGAGGCTCAACAGCATCTTGAGCTTCCCTGGTTGGACTGAGATGTAAGGAGACTTAGAGGTGCTGCCACCTTTGTCGTAGTGCCCACCTGCAGAGGCGCTGCAGCAGGAGGGCAGTGAGGAAAAGGCATTTGTTTAATTTCTGCTTTTTCCTGGTTCTCTCTGGGTTAGTCTGACTCCGGGGCTTCCAGGTTCTGGGGTTTTGGGCGCATCTTTCTTGTGATCCTGAACCCTGCAGTGATCCATGTTCAGAACCTGCTGCAAGTGTTAGACCTCGTAGCCATTTAATCTGAGATTAACGGTGACTGTTCCGCTGTCTGTCTACTCCCACAGAAACCTTTGAGCACATGAAGAGGTCTGGAGATTACTACGTTACTGTCGTAGAAGACACAAATCTTGGACAGATTGTTGCTACGGCAACGCTGGTGATAGAACATAAGTTCACTCACTCCTGTGCAAAGGTATATTCTCTCGCTGCAGCTGCGAGGGAAAAGATCCTGTCCCCAGACTCCGTGTGTGTTATTTTTATGGTGTTACTGTGTGATGAAGTACCTTCTGCTGAGTCAGTGGCAAAGGCATTTTAAAAATATTTCCCATCCTTAGGTGCTCAGCTAAACAGTACAAGGAAGCTTTGGCTTTTCTTTAGGAAAAAGAGCAGTGATGTCTGTCCCGTTCTCCCTCCCAGTGAGCTTCTGATCTAGTCAGACTTGGTTCTGATGGAGCAGGTGGCTGAGGATCTCACTACTGTGGAGTCCCAGCAGGAGGTGTGAAAAGAGGGAGCTGGAGAGATCCAGATCCCTCGGTGGGGAAAGGCTGTGGTGGGAATGTGGCTCCTGCTGGGTGCTGGAAGGGGCACTACCAGCACGTCGACCGCTGCGGGGGTTGTATCGAACTAGACAGCAGAAAATCCAAGCAGGAGACGCAGCGCGGTGGGGTAACGAACACAGCAGCGTTCTCTTCAACTGACACCCGCCTCTATTTTCACAGAGAGGAAGGATAGAAGATGTAGTAGTAAGCGGGGAGTGCAGAGGAAAGCAGCTGGGTAAACTGTAAGTATTTCACCACCGTTGCCATTGGACAGCAAGTACTTGCCCAGTTGGTTTCTGTCCCCCAGCTCCCTACGCTGGTGGGTACCAGCAGCCCTTGGAGAGGGGGATTTTGGTGCTGGGGGGCAGGTCCCCCCCATCAGCCCGGCAGAGAGGGTTTGGCCAGAGGGTATCATCACCCGGTGGCTGAGGTGCTTGTAGCAGTAACGTAAAATTGTCTGCAAAACACTGGTGCTTTGTTCTTTTTTTCTATCCTGTGTAGCGAAGGAAAAAGCAGAGGGCTGTAAAACTTCAGTATTGTAGGTCTGATAACTTTAGCTAATTGAATATTAATCTAGCAGTTCAGGGACAGTTTCATTTAACTGTTCATTTTCTGTCTCTTTCAGATTAATGTCCACCCTGACATTGCTAAGTAAGAGACTGAACTGTTACAAAATTACGCTTGAGTGTCTGCCAAAAAACGTGGATTTCTATAAGAAGTTTGGCTATTTGGTATCTGAAGAAAACTACATGTTTCAACGGTTCTTTAATTAAGAACTTCCAGTCATATTTTCTTTTGGTAAAGACTGTTGGTGGAGGAGCTTGTGCTACAAACATTCTCTTCGTGGAAAATTTATATAGTTTATTGCTGCAAATATAACAATCCCTATAAATAATGAACATCAAATGTGTAAATCCTGCAAAAAAAAAACCAAACAAACCTGACATTTTGGAAGGGTCCTTTGGGTTAGGAAATAAGCACTTAGAACTAATTTTTACTACTGTTCAGTCTAAAAGTGAAGCTTTTTTGTTCTATCTATCTGAGTTACAAAGGATTCATGTTAAAGGGATGGTTTTTAACCAAAGGTCTATATTTTTATCTCAAATTTTTTCTTGCATTGTATTTTTCTAAAGGCTTGGGCTTCTTTTCTGGGTAGCCGAAGTGCAGCTCGTGGGGTGGTTCTGGCTGTACTTCGTGGAAGGAGGATGTGGCTTGGGTAGGGACAATGCTTCTCATGCAGGATTAGTGACCCGGAACAGGTGGTTGTTCCATCCTTTCCGTGGAAGCTCCCTGAAATGCTGTTGATGTTTGCGTACCTGAACTTTTATAGGCACTATTTTAAACCGAATTTGTTACTATTTGTGCAGATAGGGGAGAATCCTTATGGGCTATGCTAAAGCTGATGTTGAGTGTAAAAATGGACGTGTACTTCTCACTGCAGGGGTCCTGCACTTTAAGCTGATAACTTTGTTTTCAGGATAATTATGTGTTTTCTGACTAGCTCAATGGCTTGCAACAGGGCAAAAGGTAACAGAACAACTGGAATGTCTGACAGACACCCTGTCCTGAGCGGAGCTCTGGATAGTGCTTAATGGGAATGTGATTTGGGATTCAGCTTCACCCAGTCACCTCGCTGTACTCGAACTCCTGAGGGCCAGGGGGGCTCTGCTGGTGACAGGTTATGCCTGTGACAGGGAAATCCCAAGGGATTGTTGCTGTTCTGGAGCATCCCTCTTGCTATAAGATTGGATAAACCATCTTAGCACTTTTGCCAGTGATGGCAAGCAAATAATGTACAAAGCCCTGGCTTCAACAGTAGCGTTTTGTGCGAAGAAACTGACAAATCCTACATCTATGAATAGGGCATTATAAATATGTGAAGGTTCGTACAGAACAGCCAGTCTTGTTTGTGAACACTTCAGCCTCACAAAACGTTCTTTCCTTGTGATGTGGAGAGCTACTTTAAGCTGTGGTGGGGGTTCTATTTAATGGTCCTGATGGTACTCTACTCAATATAGTGTTCCCTTGGTGATGTCTGTTTTATTTATTGATTATTTTTTTAAAAAAATCTTTGTTTAAGCTGAATAAATGAAGACTGCCAAATGTGTCTGGCTTTCACATCACTGTGTTGTGCCTAGTGGTAGGTATCCAGGGTAAGGGTGTACCTGTCATCTTTCAGAACAGTACCACCGGCTCCAAATAGCTTTGCTTTCCTTTCCCTGGACTGAAGAGAACACTTTCTGAGATTCCATATTGATTTTGGCTGCTCTCCCCTGAGGGAGAGCTGGGCTTCTCCCCAATGTGCTCTGCTGTGACAGATCTAAGGGGCTTGAGCCCCAATTCTCAACTAATTGTATAAAATCAGCTATTGATTTATGCTGGGCCCAAATGACTGAGGTGGGTTTTCTTGCCTTTCACAGTTTTAATTAATTTTGCATTTCAACTAATTTAATGTGGATTATTTGAATGCTGTGATATCTACAACATCTAAATAGCTCCAGGCCCTCATTAAGAGTTAATGAAAAGATTAGTAGAAGTGAGGAGCAGGTGACTGTGTACCCAGCTTAGATCATTGTAAAACAAATTAATTGGGTTGAAGGTTTGGTTTTGTGGCTGCAGGACAAAGCCTCTGCTGGGCAGAATCCTGCTCATCCCTTGAGCTTTGAAGAGCTTGTTGTTCTGTACATGTTTCTGGGTGGCAGCTCTTCCCCTCATGAGGAAGAGATATCCTCCTCCTTCCTTCTGCTTCCCCAAAGCTTGAAAGGGAACTCTAGCACCTTAACATACAGCTGTGGGTCCCTAAAGATCTGGATCCTGCAGCTTTGTGTCCGAACCTGGGGAAGGGAGAGAATTCAACCTCTGTTACTATTAGAAGGCCACAGTGCTACCCCTGCTACTAATTACCACCTTTGGTTTAACTCCAGAAAGCAAGCAGTAATTGAAATACCCAGTGGCAGTAAGCTAAATGAGACAGATATCAAGAAGTTTTAAATAAAAGGCTTAATAATAGATACACGAGGAAAACTAATCTCCGACTCCCTTAGGATGTGAGAGGCTGTTATCTGTGAGGCAGCAGGCAGACAGACCAGAATGACTGTAAAAGGCATCAGGAGGAGGTAAAGGCATGAAAAAAATTAAAATTAGTGGAAAATCCTTACTCATGAAGCTTGTTAGTTTGTGAAAGAGTCTCCCCAGGGAAGCACCAGGACCCCGGTGAGATCACAGAACCAGACTGCACATGAACAAGCCTGTCTGGCAGGGGAGAGTTCGATGAATCAAGAGTGTTCTTCCGTCTGTGTTTCAGCTCTACCCCTTCCCCAGGGAGCTGAGATAGAAAGCAATGTTCTGCAGAAGTCCTGGTTCCCAGCCTTGTTTCATCAGGAGCTTGGTAACTGGCAGCATTTGGTGAGAGCTGCGCAAGAGACAGACACCCACAAACCCCAGGGCAGCCACGTGGCAGCCTCGGAAGCATTCTTTTACAGAGAGTCAGTTAACAGCACGCAATAAACCCTACAACTGCAGAACCAGCACCGCATGCTTAGCCAGTCAGCTTAACACCCACAAGTTGTAGTTCTTAAGGAGATAACAGTAACACTTCCTTTTTTTCATGCTGAAAACTTCCTAACTAAACTAAGGCATCATATATTTCTTAAAGATTTTTTTTTTCTTCTCTGAAGGGTTTGCACTGCTCTATCACTGACACAGGTGGCAGAGGACAGACAGCAGTGAAGAGAAAGTACTGCTGAGCCCTAGTTCAGCTCCACTGAAGCTGTGAACCCTCCAGGGCCTTCACACTCCACAGGAGAGGAGGTTTTGAGGCTGCAAAGCCTCACCCCTGCGTACTGTCTCAGCTAAACGCCCTGACTGAGGAGCATTTCCTCCTCAGGTGTCACCAACATCTGTCCTAGCAGTATGCTTTAACCCAGGCAGCAGCTTTCAGACCAGAATCTGCTCACAACTTTTAAGAGCCTTGACACAGGCCAAAAAGTTCAGCCTTGCTCTGGAGGGACTGTCCCTCCTGAGGAGCTGCAAGACAAGGCAGAGGATCAATGACTAAGCAAAGATCAGCAAGTGACAGGTGTGGCCAGCTTGCATTCAACACACAAAGCAAGGCACAACTCCCACAAAGCAAACAAGCTGCTGAAGGATAGCGGAAGGCAGCATCAGAAGAGATCCTCAGAGCACAAAATGTCTTCGCCATCTAGATTCCTGCCTTCAAAATCAAAGACATCTGCCTGGAAGAGCCGAGGTGAATCCTTTAGGTCTTGATACCATCATGGCCAGTGCTCTGGGGATCAGTTCTCAAACACCAACCCAATTTTACCTCAAGTGATGCAACTATTGTCCAACAAACAGAACTACTCCTTAAACACCAGTTTGAAGATTCTAGTAGGCCGATGAACCACACTGCCTTGTTCAACTCATTAAATCAACCTATAACTAATTTAACAAGCAACATTTTAATGCTAGCTGAAAGAATTCAGTCTTGAGCTGTCTAAAATTGGTAGCTGCCCTCTGCATTAATTCAGCACATGACTATTTATTAAGTAATTAATCAGTGCTCTGTTAAAGTTTACTTGCATAAAACAAGTAGAGATTTTTAGAGCAGTATTTTCTCTTAAATTGGTCTCAAGAGCATCAGTCTCAAAATAGTTCAGTACATAATGAGGTTTTATAACAAGGTAAAGAGTTAAATACTGCTTAGATGCCTGCTGTTGCTCAATTGCCAGTAGTGCACAGTGCTGTTTGTAAAGCACATTTCTACAAGCACGAGCATAATATATACTGAGAACAAGGTCAGTTTTAGCAAACTTTTTCTTTACTAAAGTCTCTTGTTATAAATTACACAAATAACTTTATAAACAAATCCCCCCAACTTGCATTTTGTTTAAAGTAATAACTTTATATCATACAAATAAAGAAATTTCAAGTATGAAAAGTGCATTATTGCAATAATACCTCTTTGCAAGTCCAAAAATCTTGGTTTAGAATAAAACTGTAAAGTGTAAAAAAGGAGTAAAACAATCAGTGCCATCTATTCATTCAAGAAGTCCAACATCTTAAAAATGATGCTTAGTGTGTTGCAGAGGCAGATTTACACCTGAAAGCAACATGTAATTGAAAAGAAGCTATGTGTGTGTTCATCGTTTTGCATTTTAGTTCTTTTTCCCTAGTTTTCTTCACCTTTCTTGCAAGGAATTCACAATACAAACAGTGCTGTCCTCAGGTATCATCTGTTCTGTGCTGCTGCCACTTGCATGGTTCCAAGTTCTTCATCCTCCTCGTGCATTCGCTTTAAGCTTCCTGCAAAAGGCAAGAGGAAGGAGGATGCATCTGAAAAGACCAGCTCTAACAATATGCAGCTGTGAGCGGAACTACAGGGCAGCTGTTCCCGCCTTCTTGCAATACCCTTTGAAGACATTCAGCTTTTGGGCAGCCAGTTCTGACACCACTCCTCTTCCCCCACACTTCTCCACATGGAAGAAGAACTTTCCTAGAACCCATCATTTTTCACCCTCCCTTTACATCTCTCCCCAAACTCCATTTTCACTGGCCTTTAGCAGGGGTTGCTACTGGCACACCTCTATATGATTCAGGTAACATTTTATTTTCAAAGGCACAGCAAAACTTTCTTTCAGAGCAACCGCCTTAAAATTAAGGGCACCGATTATGTCATCAGCATTGGCTGCTTTCAGTCTGTCACTCCTGATTCCTCTAGGGAACTCGGGGTTTTTGAAGAACAGGCAGGGGCAGGGCCCTTCTCCAGCATGTCACGAAAGTGCAGACAACACCACAGGAAAGTTCAGCCTCAGGAGAACGGAATATTTAAGTACTGCAGACTAAAGTTTGAACGTGGCTTGCACACCAACCGCAGCCACCTCCTTCCCAAAAGTCTGAGATTCACTGCTGCTGAGGGTGCAAAAGGCACCTCACAACAGCAGGTAAGGGATGGCATCACACACAACAGCAGAAGCTCCTGACCTGTAGTACCAGGGGGAACTGAGAGGGATCTCTCCAGCTGCAGTGGTGACATCATCTGGATGGTCAATTTTGCTAGATAGATGGCTTCATATTCCTGAAAAAGTTTAATAATACATATTGCTATTAATCTTTTGTAATTATGAGAAGGACTAATTAGGAGAGTTCACTAGGACAGACTAGACAGTATCTTATAGTAAGGCGGAGATTTCAGAGGAGGAGAGTTCTCCTCACCTATGAATGCAAGTGTCAAGAAGCGCAACTGATGAGTGCCACAGTACTCCCTTTGCAGTTTCCTTATTCACCAATTAAGCTGTTTCAGAGCCTCTTAATCACTGCACAAAACAGGATTTTTATTTCTTCTCCATTCCTGGATTTGTTTTGTCTAAAGCTTAAATCTAACAAACGAGGGTACCCACTCATCTTCCTCCCAAGCTCTGCTATGGCTTCTGACATTTACTGTATAAGTATGCTTCAAGTAAATGTTAAGCCTAAGTAGAAACGGCTGTTTTATAGGAAGATGATTCATCAAATGGCTTTTGAGTTATGACCAGAAAAAAGAAAAAAAAAAAACGTCACCTGAAGTTGATGGACAAATCCAGCATTAGGATTAATACAGAATCTTCTTTCTTGAACATAAGTAAATGCGTCCCTTAAAAAGAAGAGAGAGAAAATACTTCAATGGAAAACGAACTATGACAAAAGTCTGTGGTTTCAGGAGTCTTCCTTCTGATTATCAGTTCTTAGGAGATATTCAACCTCTAAACCCTTCTCAGAACTGGTTTGTATAACTGAAATTGTTTGGGCAAAGTAGGAAGCAGTAGTTGTAAAATACTATTTGCCCACCCCCACCTCCAGACTTCAGCTTGCTGGCCCATTTTCAACACTCCACTCAGAACAGCCTCTTGGGGCCTCTCCTGTAGTTTTACACAGGCTGATACCCTGTTCCCAGGAGCAGCAGGTACCTACTTCTTAAAGAAAGGATGTAAACAAACCTGCTGTGAAATGAACAATCTGCCACGTGTAAAGTCTTCACTCAATCCCAATAGGTAACAAATGGCTTACACATCAATACATGACTGTTTACCTTCCCTCCAAAATCATTATTCACTTAACACCGCTTGAATTAAAAAATGAATACCTGCAGATGTATCAGCCATCTTATCCGTACTAAAGTATTCAGACAAATGGTTAACTACATGACCATGGTCTGTTCTTACCTGTACTTCACCCCAAATGTTTCCATTATGTATGCAATAACTAAGGCAGCACTGAAAAGAAACAAAAAGAAACATTAATAAAATATATGTCAATGGTCTAAAAAAGATTAATAGGCATGATGGATAGTTTCCTACCTTCTAGAAATCCCTGCGTTTCCATGGACAAGAACTTTACCTGAGAAGGAGGGGAAAAAAAAAAAAAGCAAGCACACTTGTATAGACTGAAGAAAATTCTTTGAAATGTAAACTACATTCCTTGTTATGGAGAACTACACAGTAGCAAGGTACATCCTAAGAATAACAGATGTGTCTTACTTCACTCTAGATTAGGAACTACACTCTGCCCATTACTGCCCTGGGATACAGAAGCACGGGTTCCTGCTCCTCTGGGAATTTTGAGTAACAGAATCTGCATTCCAGGACCACAATGAAGATTTAAGGCCCTACTTTAGAGTGATGACAAAAAAACCCTCATGCATAGAACACAGTTTTGTTTAAAGTGGAAAAAAAAAATCCCACAACAAAACAGATACACAAAGAAGTTCATTTTCCAGTTGGAGGCAAATGAAAGAAGAACACTTTGCTCTGAACTTGTATAATATAGTTCAAATCAAGCACACTAAAACCCCAAGTTTAAGAAAATGTCATACTTAAGAGCCTCTAATACATACCACTAAGTTAGTTTTAAAGCTTTAACAACAATGTATTAGTAAATGAAGGAAAGAAGTTAATGATTTTACCTCCACTTTGTAAACTTCCATCAATAAATTCTTTAGTCTAAAAAGAAAAATAATTACACGACTCAGCTTCAGATTATTTTAGATGTTACTGCTACTTGCATTTAAATTTGGTAGCATTCTTGTATCGATCTTTATATACAGTGACAATAACGCACTCTGGTTATACAGACTTAGACATCACTTCAACTGAACACTAATATTTCTTTTGTACTTTTAACTATCCATAAAATTGTCAGTGGAAAACTAGCATCAAGTTAGAAACAAAAATGCATAAAAATCCAGTATGTGTGCCTTTTACAATCATGACGTCATGTTATGCCACTATAATAAAACATA
>VYZM01021440.1:111996-151966 GCA_013398915.1 Dromas ardeola
GGAAAGGGACTGGGATCGGCTGAGGGAGCTGGGGGGGTTTAGCCTGGAGGAGGCTGAGGGGAATCATAGAATCATGGGATGGTTTGGGTTGGAAGGGACCTTAAAGACCATCTCGTTCCACCCCCCTGCCCCGGGCAGGGACACCTCCCACCAGCCCAGGTTGCTCCAAGCCCCGTCCAGCCTGGCCTTGAGACCAGGAGACCTTCTCGCTCTCTACAACTCCCTGAAAGGAGGGTGTAGCCGGGGGGGGGTCGGTGTCTTCTCCCAAGTAATAGGCGACAGGACAAGAGGAAACAACCTCAAATTGTGCCAGGGGAGGTTTAGGACGGATATTAGGAAAAATTTCTTCACTGAAAGGGTTATCAAACATTGGAACAGGCTGCCCAGGGAAGTGGCGGAGTCGCCATCCCTGGAGGGATTTAAAAGCCGGGCAGACGTGGTGCTGAGGGACATGGGGTAGTGGTGGGCTTGGCAGTGTTGGGTTGATGGTTGGACTCAATAATCTTAAAGGTCCTTTCCTGCCTAGACGATTCTATGATTTTGCCCACTGAGCAGCCCCTTGCTGTCTTCCTTGTCGTCTCAACTGTGTTCTTTCCCTGCCCTGAGCAGGGAAGGTGTTTCAGCTGGGGGAGCAGTTCTTCCCTACCCACCCAGGAGCCTCTCGTCAGATTTTTTTGGGATGCGTGTCGCTATAATGTCTGGGAGCTGCCTCATCCCCTCTCCTGCAGCTCTGCCTTTCTCTTCCTCCTGGCTCTGCTGTCCAGGAGAGAGTGTGACTGCAGCAGGCACCTGATACCCTGCCCCATCCAGGGGTGAATGGGGCTGCCCCGCTCGTTAAAGCTCTTCCAGGGTTAATTCCCCTTGTTGATGAGCGTGTTACTGCCCGATGCTCGGTGCACCTTCTGTTGATGTACAGCAATGAGAGAGCGGGGTATAGTCAACCTTGAGATCGGACCAAGCAGCTGGATTTGGGGGAATGGTCGCTATGCAGATTCCTTTTGACTTTAGCTTTAGAATCATGGAATGGTTTGAGTTGGAAGAGACCTTAAAGAATCTCATTCCAACCCCCCTGCCCCTGGGCAGGGACACCTCCCACTAGACCAGTTTGCCCAAAGCCCCATCCAGCCTGGCCTTTGATACTTTGCTCGAGCATATTTGCAACATCAAGGAGTGAAGATGGTGAAGTGTATTCAGTGCGTTATTTCTGTTGCCCTTTAAAAAGGGAAGCTATTGTAAAGCCTGCTTTTCTGTATTAAAATTGCAGTGCTTAAATGCAAGTCAGAAATTGAGAGCGGAGAAGGAAGACAAATGCAATTGTGCCCTTGGCTTTGTCTTTGCCTTCTGGGTGGCTCTTGATGCTTCAGTTTCACGTGGAAATGGTAAATACGAGCTATGCTGATAAAGAATGGAAAAGCACACGTTTTGGCTCTATATCTCTATGGCGTTTTTGCTTGTACGCTTCCTGCTTAGCAGTGAAGTTTGTCTCCTAAGGATCGAGGTCTGAGTCAGGAGGGTGGTGTGGGGTACCAAGCCCAAACCACTACATGAACCGGCATAGATATGGCTTGCAGGCTTTTTATCCTGGGTCGGAGGAACCGGCGTTGTACTTCATACACTGCTGGTTTATTGCAAGGCATTTCTTATTTATGGAGTAGCGTGTGCTTTAGTTTAGTTTTCAGTACAAGTGTTCAGGATTTTTCCAGACCTTATTGCCTTTGGGAAAGTGTGTTATGTAGGGCAGCGTTTCTCAGCCTTACTAACCACTTCGCCTCTTAAAAACACCCCTGAGGGCTGCTTCATCTTTTTGTAAAAATTAACCTGCTGATAATCTTGTGCAGGACTGGTCTGGTGGTCTTTTTTTACCACCAAAAAAAAATACAGGGCAAGCCTTTAACGGTATGTTTTACCCTTCTTTGTTACTATACGCGAAGGCCTGGGTATAGCTTTCAGTTTTCTTCCCGTGAACCGTCTCATGGGCTTGTCAGATGAAGAAACCCTGACGCAGGGTGAATGGAAGAGCTTTGACTTGTCCGTCAGCCCGTGTTGGGACGGTTGACAAGGGCCGCTTTTGAGAGCGGCTGCTGTAGCAATATTTCAAACGCTGACTTAAGTGGGCTGTAATTCTGGAATGGGCGTTGTGCTCGTGTCTGTCTGTACTACTAAGAGCAGTGCCTCACCTGCTTTTTACGACTGTTATTTTAGCTCATCATTTACTTAGAGAGGTTGCCAACCAGTCTTGAGACTCTCAGTAGAAACGTCCATCTGTTACTAAAACCACTTAAGTTTCACATACTGTTTCTTGCTTTCCAATCTGTCTCATGAGCTCTGAATGACATTTCGCGATCGGAGTTCCCTCGAACTTTACAGACGGCTCGTCCCCCACCCTGATATTCCTGTTTGCACCAACGCTTTAGTCAGCCATCAATCAGTTTTCCATATTCCTGGTAATTATTGCTCATTCACTGTTTACAGAGTGATGTAGGTGCATTAAGCTCATGTGCTGCAGGTGTTTGGCAGACCGGGATTTTGACTAGGTTTCTGGTCTGCTAGAGGGCTGGTTGCCTTCGAGGGCATTTTTGTGGTCAGTAGGCTGTCGTTAGGGGAGAGCCTGGCCGCTGGGAGCCACCTTGTTGTTACCTGAACAGACTTTCAAGCCACTGTTCTGTTCCTGTTGAACTGGTGTTCACTCAACAGCCTTCAGGGCAGGAATTCATACCTAGCGCAGTACCATGGTTCTCTGTGGGGTGGCTGAGAGGTAGCCTCCAAGCACAGAACAGCTGGAGAACCTCCTTTGCTGGCAGGTGCTTGGAGGTACCATCTGACAGCTCGTCAGCCTCTACGGTTTAACCCCATCCGCAGGCTCCCGTGTGAAGTTTGCTTCTGTGTGAGCTCCATAAGCCACAGTCCTTGTTTTCCGGGCAAAAGATGGGGGGAAGAGCACCTGGGCCAGCATATACTGCTTCCAGGACAGATGATCCAAGAGCTGGAGCCCCTCTGCTGTGAGGACAGACTGAGAGAGTTGTGAGGGTTCAGCCTGGAGAAGAGAAGGCTCCGGGGAGACCTTCCAGCCCCTTCCAGTCTCTCAAGGGGCTCCAGGAAAGCTGGGGAGGGACTCTGGGTCAGGGAGGGGAGCCATGGGATGAGGGGGAAGGGTTTGACACTGCAAGAGGGGAGATTGAGCTGAGATCTGAGGAAGAAATTCCTTGCTGTGAGGGTGGTGAGCCCCTGGCCCAGGCTGCCCAGAGAAGCTGTGGCTGCCCCATCCCTGGAGGGGTTCAAGGCCAGGCTGGACGGTGCTTGGAGCAACCTGGGCTGGTGGGAGGTGTCCCTGCCCGGGGCAGGGGGTGGAACCAGATGATCTTTAAGGTCCCTTCCAACCCGAACCATTCCATGATTCTCTGCTGGGCACGACTGTCCTGACCTGGCTGCCAGCTACTTGCTCCAAGTGCCCTGGCAAGGATAAAAGGGACACCCGGCTGGAACGAGTGCCACAGGCGGAGTCACAAATCGCTTGTGCAGGGCGACTGCAAGGAAACTTGTGCTGGGGCAGCAGGGAAAGCATCAGCTTTCCATCAGCCTGGCACTGGTGTGGCTTGTCTACCAGAACAGGCGGCTGCCAGTGAAGTCGGTACAGGCTAAAAGCACCTCCTCGGCCACTGTAGTATTCCCTTCCCTCTGCCCTGTTGTAGCTGCGAGTGGGAGATGCAGAAAAGAGTTTTCCTTCTTTCCTGCCCGGCTGCGCAGTAGATGGTGTATGGGTCTGGGATGGAGCTCATAGCAAGAGAAGAAAGCCCTAAATCCACTGCCCAGGGGACACTTCTGTGACAGAAGTGGTGGGGAGAGACAGACCAGCGGTACGGGAGTGAGCAGACCGACAGGAGCCTGGGGTGGAGGTAGAGCAAGATGAAGCGAAGGCCAAACCCAAGGATTATACCAAATCCACCTGTGGTGGTGCTTCAACCTGCGTTACGCACACAAGGCGGGTACGTCGGTGTTAAGGGATTGAGAGCGGCTATTGTGGGGCTGAACGCCTTCCTCGGTGCTTGCTCAGCAGCCGGAGCCGCTTGCGTCACGTCTGTCGTGGCAGCTCCGATGCATCTCTTCCCACCGGGCAAACCCAAGCCCTGCCCGTCGGTCTCCTGCCAGGCACCCACACCTCTGCGGGGTGGAGCGTTGCCGCTCTGCTCCCTGCATCACTGGTGCCAGCAGGCACATGGCACACGTTTGGGACTGCATCAGTTTATGCTTCGTCTTAATCAACTGTTCTAATTATTACAGGGCTGAAGATGTTGATAAAATATTTCAGGGAGGTGGGGAGACAGTGTTGCAGGGCATGTTTGGCACGTGCTGTAGGCTCAACTGCTCTGACAGCAGGAATTGGAGTCCAAAACAAGTGAGTGGCTGCATACAGGGCTGGAAAAAACAGGTACCGGGGTGGCAGACGGTCACGGAGCAAGAGGGAACGTCTGGGATGAAGAACATGCTCTGCCAGGTGGTCTGGTACTTCCCTGGGTCTCAATGCGGGTCAATGCTGTTTGGTGGTGGCATCACTGGAGCTTTTGTCTTGGTCTCTGAGGAGACTTGGCTCTTGATGCTGTCTCCTCAACTCCTTTGGCTGTGGACTTTGGTGGGTTGGCCACACACAGGCGATGTCACCAGGCTTGCTTTCTCAGCAGCCCGGTGGCTTAGGAGGCAGAGCAGGAAGGTCAGCCGGCCAGCAATACCTCATTGGCCATGTGCCCGCTAGGGAAATTGCCCATTTCTGCACAGTCTGACTGAAATCCTTGGAGGAAGAAGTTTTCCCTCTGATTTGGGCAGAGCTTGAGCTTTGCCTGTGCCACCCCCGCAGACTTGTTCTTGGTGGCGTTGTGGCTGATCTTCCCACCTGTGGTCTTCTAAACCGAGCAGCGGATATTTGGAGATCTCCAATGCATGACCTTCACCTACTCCTGAGTATCGTGGGAGCATCTGCAGGGCCTTCGCCCTGGATTATTTGCAGGATGATAATGGTTTTGCCAGGTTGGTTCTGGCTTGAATCGGTCACTAGACGTAGCAAAGACAGGCCTGGTGGAAATGGTGTGTGTTCTTTTGGTTGAGGGCTTGCTGCGTGCTCCGATGTTACCCCTTCTAGGGGTGTCATTCCCTTTGTCTAGCGTGGATACTGAGAGCAGCTGAAGGTTACCCACAAATCTTTTTGTCGGCCACTCTTAGACCCAATCTATAAGCTGCCTTCCTCGAAGGATGCCAAGTTTCCAGGAAATAAAAAATGTCGTTGCTTGGTGTTTTATTTTTGGTTGCGGTCAGTTTGTTGTTTTTCTTTTAAATTTTGAAACAGCTTTAAATTGGGTAACTGGATTAGCAGATTGTGGTTGTTTTATACAGGGGTGATTGAGGTTAGTGGAAGCTTGATTGCTATGCTGTTAATCTTCATTACCATGCAAAATGCGCGACAGAATACGGTAGGTGTGTGAGGATGAGGCGGCGGGCTTCAGCATGACCACGAGAAATAGAAGTGAGCCTCCAAAGCAGGCGTCTCAGCAAAAAACTACTTGCTCAAGTGGAGCAGGGCGTTCTGAGAAGCTTTAATAGATTTCCCTTCGCTCCCCGTTAGATCAGTATTGGCTGAGTCCAAAATATCAAAGCCCTTTTGGAAAAAAAAAAAAAAAAAAGCTGTTTCCAGAATTACTAATTCCTGGTATGGAGCAGTCTGGATCTAGAACCTGAATTCCTTTCCCCTCTCTCCAGGGTTTCAGGAGGAAACTTGCACTTGCCTTAGAGGTACTCCAAGCTTAATCCAGGGTATTTTTCCTCCCCCCTTCCCTATTCTGTGTGACTGCGTGCTCTGAAGGCAAGTGCTCCATTTCTGCCTTCCTTCTCGGATGGAGGGCAGGGAGCGTCGTTTCTACAGCAGTAATTATAATGGTTTTATCGAAGGTGATGCGTAGCTCTTACTGAGTTATCTGAGGGCTCTCCGGAAATGTGTCAGGGCAGGTGGCTCATGTTTCTCACATGGCTCTTTCTTTTCTGTCTGTATATAATAATATAATATAATAAGGGGGAGCCCTTTAAATACAATCCAGCGCCGCCTTCGGGCTTGTGCATCCCCCGTTTTCCTGTTTGCTCCTGGCCTCCCCTGGGGAGCTTTTATGCCGCCGCTGGGCAATGCAACCTGTCACACCTCACAGGAGCTGCCCGTGCCGATGTTTTCAGGCTTGTTCTGCTTGTCTCTGCTTCCAGCTTGCTTTCTTCATAGAATCGTAGAATGGTTTGGGTTGGAAGGGAACTTAAAGATCATCCGCTTCCCCCTCCCACCAGCCCAGGTTGCTCCAAGCCCCGTCCAACCTGGCCTTGAACCCCTCCAGGGATGGGGCAGCCACAGCTTCTCTGGGCAACCTGGGCCAGGGGCTCACCGCCCTCACAGCACAGAATTTCTTCCTCACATCTCATCTCAATCTCCCCTCTTGCAGTTTAAAACCCTTCCCCCTCGTCCCATGGCTCCCCTCCCTGATCCAGAGTCCCTCCCCAGCTTTCCTGGAGCCCCTTTAGGGACTGGAAGGGGCTGGAAGGTCTCCGCGGAGCCTTCTCTTCTCCAGGCTGAACCCCCCCAGCTCTCTCAGCCTGTCCTCACAGCAGAGGGGCTCCAGCCCTCCCAGCATCTCCGGGGCCTCCTCTGGCCCCGCTCCAACAGCTCCGTGTCCTTCTGCTGTTGGTGCCCCAGCGCTGGAGGCAGCACTGCAGGGGGGTCTCCCCCGAGCGGAGTAGGAGAGAAGACAGAGACTGGACATTCCCCCCAGAACGGTGCAGCGTGGGCTACCTCATTTCTGTGCTCTCTGCTACCAGGACTTTGTAGGCTTTCTGGGACAGAAGTGGCAAGAGCGTTTCTTATCACAGACTGTGTCAAACATCCCATTCTTTGCCTCCTAAATCAACAATACTCACATAAAACAACTTCCTTGGTCTTAAACCCCTGAATTTATCTGATCCTGGGGGATGGCAGCTTGCCACGTCTTCTATTGCTACACCAACATCCAGGAAAAATCCCCGGCGTGCTGTTAAGAGTGAATGAGTCGTAATGCTTGATTTTGGCCGGGGTGATTTCCCGAAGCGCTCGTCAGTGGGGTGTGGGGGAAGCCAAACTCCCTCTGCGTTGGGCAACTTTGTCATCCAGACGGTAATCTACGTGTCAGAAAGCCAGAGCTGAATTTGTGCTACGTTTTTGGTTTGTTTGTTTTTTGTTTTTTTTTTTTCTTCAGGGCTTGCACACGGCTTGTTGAGTTGTTCAGGATGATGCAAGAGGCATTGGCTTTCCACATCAGATTTAGAACAAATGTTTCCTTGCCAAACGGCTCCCCGCGGCGAGGAGGGAGGCTGGTGCAGTTGCTGTGGTTCCGATTAAATCAAACAAATGGCCGCAGCGCCCTCGGTTAACAACGAGGATTTTCTTTGGGCGCTGTCATTTTGGTGGCGTTATTGCTGCTTGGCTGGTCCCCTGTGCAAACGCCAGCCCTCACCCCCGTGCCGTCCTGCCGGGGTGACAGACCCAGGCGGCTGGTCTCAAATGGGAGCCTGAGCTGGCCGTGCCTGGGGTCACAGCTCTTCCAGCCACCGCTATCCCACGTCTTGCTGGATTTGGCCCCGGCAGAAACATCCGCGGTCTCTATAACGGTGTCTGATGCGTGGACAAGAGCTGCGTGGATTTTGTCTGTGTGTGTGACGCCGTCTACTTGAACGCGTCTGTCATCCCTGCTTTTTAGAGATGGAAGCATCCGTCTGATGCCCGTTACTCCGACATCGGTGAATTCTAATGTATCAGTATGTGTTAGAGGAAAAGTGTTCCCAAATTAAACTGCCTGTCCCCAAGCAACAAGTGCAGGACGCATCCGAATGGACGCATTGAAATAAATTCTCTGCTAATTCATCAGAGCCAGGTTTAATGTTGTTTCATTCTGGTTAAACTTAACTAGTTGGTAAAAGGAAAGAAAACTGTGAATTGTTTTATAGTCAGCGTTAAAAAGTACTGGCTAAGTTGTTCATATTTGGTTTCGGGTTTTTTATTTATTTTTATTTTTTTATCCAACAGGTTACTGGTCATTTAGATGACTGCACCTGTGATGTAGAAACCATCGATGCCTTCAACAACTACAAGCTTTTTCCTAGACTGAATGAACTCCTGGGAAGTGACTATTTTAGATACTACAAGGTAATTTTCTCATGCGAGAATTGTATTATTGCATTAGTTTTGTATGCTGCTGCTGCTGCTTATTTAAAAAAAAAAAAAAAAGTCTTCCTTGAAGTTATTGCTGGTCTTTTTAAAATCAGGCACCCCCATTTTAATACGGATTTTTAACAATGCAGTCAGTAAGTGTGACTCTTCTCTCGTCAGGAGAAGCTTAATGGGATACAACGTGCTTCCAAAATAAATTGCACGTTTTTAAAGATAGAGACGAGAATAGTTCCGGTTGGAAGGGACCTACAGTGATCATCTAGCCCAACTGCCTGACCACTTCAGGGCTGACCAAGACTTAAAGCAAGTTATTAAGGGCATTGTCCAAATGTCTCTTAAACACTGACGGGCTTGGGGCATGGGCCACCTCTCCAGGAAGCCTGTTCCAGTGTTTCACCACCCTTTTGGTAAAGACATGCTTAATTTCCTAATATTTTCTTACGCATTTTTACCTCTTAAGAACTTATGCAATGAAATTACTTACTTTGTTGAGCCGGGGCTCCAAACTGGTGCATCTACATTGTATAACGAGGGTGTCCTTAGTGTCTCCCCATCGACATGGGAAGCCTGGTTTAGTTACGCAACCATGGGGTGAACCGATGGCTGCCAGACCATCGGTATTAGCTGGATTCTGCAGGAAGGCTGCATGTATATGACTAAATGTGGGGTTTGTTTGAGCATACTTGGGCCATGGGGCAGTATTTTACCTGTCAAATACAGATACTGAACAGTGACTGTTGCCTGATTGTTTCCACAGACAAAATAAGTATTCATTCTTCTGTAAGAACAGTTTAAAAAGTTCCCAATCACTTCACTGCGAACTAGAACGGGCCCATGTATAAAATCATTGGGGTAGAGCTGCTTTCCCCTGCCCCCTTTCTACCAAACCCACAAAATCTTGTTAAATGTTAATTGTTTTGGAAGAATGATACTCGATACCAACTCACAGGACAGAAAGACTAGGATTTGTTAATGACCTTTCCCCTTCCAGTGTTGGGATTTGTAAAAGGAGTATTAAGATTGGCCTGACTGAAGCATGGATGGAGATGTCTGCGTGTGAAAGCACGAGAAGAACCTTGCTCTGAGTTTCATTATCTGAAGTCTGATCTAGTTGAAGATGTCCCTGCTCACTGCAGGGGGGTTGGACTAGGTGGCCTTTAGAGGTTCCTTTCAACCCAACACAGTCTGTGATTCGAAGTCTTGCGCTAAGACGCTGAAGATGTGTGTGTTGGTGAACCGTGGTGTGGACGGTTGGCTTGGTTGCACGGAGGAAATGTGTAATAGGATAATATGTTATTTGTAGGTAAACCTAAAGAAACCTTGTCCTTTTTGGAATGACAACAGTCACTGTGGAATAAGAGACTGTGCCGTAAAGCCCTGCCCATCTGTAAGTACCAAATCCGTTCTTTTACCTCTTTTCTATATTCGGCTTTTGCAGACCAAGAGGAAGAAGCAGGCAGATGATTTACTCTTTTCATTATTGTAACTATAGCAAAACTGTGGCTTTGGAGCTTTCTTAGGTGCAGTAATACTGGTATCCACGAGAAAGACCGAAATGCTAAATTCTAAAAGTTTAAAGAAAGGCCGGGCTTTTAATAGCTGGCCCTCCATGAACAGCCAAAAACTTGTCCTGGTCCCTCTTTTACTTTTGGTATTAGTGAGATGGGTTTTGGGCAAGTCTAGTGTTGTTACAAGAAGTACCTCTTGTATTAATTGCCAGAATATTCACCCTGTTGGCCCATGAGCTACGCTGATTTGCAGTTTTGGCTGACAAATTTGAGTGGGCCCTTTGTCTTTAGGTGAAATGGCTCTTTCCGAGTCCTCTGTTTCCCAGTACAAAAGCAAAAGCTCTTGTGCCTGTATCCTGGACAAATGGGTTTTGTTCGCTGAGCTAAAAGAAAACCTCTTGACTGCAGGTGTCTGGCTGAAGAGAAAGTGAGTGAATCGGAACCTGATTGCTGGGCTGATGGAGGTGGTGACGATGCCACCCAGCCTGGCTTTGTGGTCGGTGTGTGCTGATGTTTCTTCTCAGCAACTACCCTACCCCTCAAACAAGTGTCCTTGGCTTCCCTAATCTTCAAAAAACGCCTATTATGGACCCAAAATGGAATGATGCTTCCTTTTTTTTACCCTCAAAATACTCCTGAATTTTATTTCCATACTTTTTTTTCCTTAAAAAGGATGGCTTTGGTAATGAGCATGACCAACGCAAAGGAGTAATATTACAATTATGTTAGTAGTAGCTAGAAGTTGTTCTTATTTTAAGAACTGCCTGTGTCACTGCTGGTTTTAATTACTTTGATTTGGGTCCACTTCATTCTGAAAGCAACAAAAATAGCTCTTATTCATTGCTTAATTTTTCTCTTCCTGTGCTGCTCACCATCATACTATTTGCTCCAGCAGCGTGGAAGTGGTTTTATTGCCTTCCTACTGATGGAGGAAATGGAAGCTGAGGAGAATTTAGGGCCTGACCGTCTTGCGCGTCCTGCTCGGGTTGTGTGGGGCTGGCCAGCCTGACGTTACGCGGTGGAGTGGCCAAAGGGAAGTTTTTGGATGATGTATATCAGGGGCTGGGAGACACAATATCTGAAAAGAGGTGCCTGGGCTCCTGCCGGGAGCGCCGGCATCACCGGGAGACAGGATCGCAGAATCACAGACTGGTTGGGGTTGGAAGGGACCGATGCCAGCCATCGGCCGACCAGAGGCAACTCCGGCTCCTCTGAAGTTTACATTGGCTTCCCCAACCTTCACGCTTGGGTAAGCAAAACATAACCTGACGTAGCACCCGCGGAAGGCTGCTGACCTTTTGAGAAGGAGAGTCTTGCGAAAAGTCAAAATAAAACACCAAGAATATTGCTTAACCTTAGTCTGTGGAGGAGACAGAAATTGGACGTGTTGTAAGCTAAGCCGAGTGCTTTGATTACTTTCTAACTCCTAGAAACTGTGGTAACCTCCCTCATCTTTCTCAAAGATTAGGCTGAAAGGCCACAGCAGCCTCACATGTAGCATGTGCCCAATTTTGTCTTTCAGGACGAAGTCCCTGATGGAATCCGGTCTGGGAGTTACAAGGTAGGTGTGCCCGTGTGCGCAAAATGACACTGCTTTATCGGACAAGCTTTGTGTCACTGCAGGTGATAAAAGCTGCTTTAAGGGCAGTATTTGTTGGGATGCACTTTGTGGCTAAATTCGTACCCTCTTCCAGTGTTTGGCATGCTGTAGAGCCCCTGAGGTGGCTGTCCTGAACTCAGGTATTCCCTTCCTCTAACGTAGAGCAGTTGAGGAGACTTCTCCAAGAGCAGAATGCTCCTACGGGAGTGCCAGGGGCTGCTGTGAGTCCCGGCAACAATCAGCACAGTTGCATAAGCCTCTGAATAACTACAGACATCCTGTGGAAATACAGGGTGGGATGAATCATGAAAGTCTTTCTGATGCTTAAACTGGTTAGTGCATTAAAGGCCAAATTATAACAGCAGAAAAACTGCTTTTTAATCCTCCTCTCTCCCCGCCCCTTTGCTTTTCGACCCAGTACTCAGAAGAAGCCAACAGCCTTGCCGAAGAGTGTGAAGAAGCCAAGAGACTTGGAGCTGTTGATGGCTCTTTGAGGTTTGGCTGCTTTTTCCACAATCCTTACTTGTCTTGAAGGAACCCTGGTGTCGGTGCCCTTGCTGATGGTCTTTTTCCACTTTCTTTGCAGCGAGGAAACCCAGCAGGCAGTGCTGCAGTGGACACGGCACGATGACTCTTCAGACAGCTTCTGCGAAGCTGATGGTACAGGGACCTGTTTGATCTGACAAGTCTTGTCATGGGATTTTAAGCACCTCTGCAGAGCTTTCAGGCCAATGTGTGATATTTCAGCAAGCCTGGAGCATACGTTGCATTTCTTCTCTTTTCCACCCCGCTCCTGCTCTCAGTATTTTGAAAATAATACGATGTAAATATTCCTGAGAAAGCTTCGCTGCTGGTCAGGGTCTTGCCGTGTTTATTGGCTTGGATGGAGCAGGCTCAGAGTTTGCTTTGCCATCGGTGGCCTTGTGCTGCGATAGCTCTGAAGGCCAGAGAGCTTTGCCCCGCTGCAATGGGTGGACGAGCAGCAAATCCTGTGCACTTGCCTCTCTGGGGAGGGATGAGCTGGTCTCTCTGCTGGCGGGAGTGTTCAGGATGCGAAGGGGTGGCTGGATCAGGCTTGGGAGGTGGCATTTTCCTTCAGAAGTGTTTGGCACTGACCCAGCACTCTGCTTCGCAGATATCTCTTCTCCTGACTCAGAGTACGTGGATTTACTCCTGAATCCTGAATGCTATACTGGCTACAAAGGACCAGATGCCTGGAAGATCTGGAACAGTATTTACGAAGAAAACTGCTTCAAGTAGGTGCTTTGGGAGACAAGGCTGCACAAGCTGCAGGTGCTGATTTTTGCAGAGAGGCTGCATGTGCTTTAACTGCTCCATTATTCCCCATCCTTTGGGAATTTGCCCAGAGAAGCTGTGGCTGCCCCATCCCTGGAGGGGTTCAAGGCCAGGCTGGACGGGGCTTGGAGCAACCTGGGCTGGTGGGAGGTGTCCCTGCCCGGGGCAGGGGGTGGAACTGGATGGTCTTTAAGGTCCCTTCCAACCCAAACCATTCTGTGATCCTCCTATCTTTACTGCAATGCTTGTGCAGTTCGGGCTGTCAGAGGAGGGGACAAGCCATGTGGCTGCCCCGTGAGCCCCCCTGGCCTGTTCTTTGGACTGTAGCTTGCCCTGGTGGAGGCTCCTGATGCAAGCCCTAGAGCCTGGTGAGACAGCACCCTGGTCGGGGGACACATCTCCTGTGTGATGTGGTCCTGGGAACACAGCCCTGTCCTCCCTGGCCATTGCAGAGGTGAGGTGAGCTCTCTCCCCAGTCTCTGCCGATTTGAGCTCCGCTGTGGGTACCCCCGGGGCTGATGGACAGTACTGGTGGGCATTGGTCTGTAGTCTTGCCTGCTGTGATCTCTCTAGTGATTTCCTCCCCATTTGTACTAGTTTATCGTGTTGCACCAAGGCGGTGGGATGGTGTCCACTAGCACCTGTGTAGACACTTAGTTTCCCTAGCTGTTGTCTCTAAGGAAGAAAGGAAGAAGGAAAAAACAAAAAGAAAACAAAACAACAAACCCAAAACAAACCCAGAGAAAGCCACATTTTGCTCCATCCTTTTCCTGTCTGAGCAAAGCTTAAGCATGGAATGGTTTCTTGGATCTCCTTAGGCCGTTTGACTGCAGAGAAGTTACTTCTGCTGTGCTGTGTTTCTGCACAGCAAGCAGACAGTCGCTTATTTACATCTTATTTAAATGATGATTATTTTTTTCCTCTTAGGCCTCACAATGTAAAAAGACCTTTGGCATCTGGTAGAGGTGAGTCATTTATTTATCTCCCTATGTGGTTTAGTAGTGTACTGATCCTAGCTCCAGGAACAGTAAATGCTCTCTGAGCTACTTCTCCTACTGAATGAGAAATATGTGGTAGCTCTTGATCAAGGGTAGAATTTTAGGGCCAACACAAGGGCACCTGGAAGTGTGGCTTTGTAGCATCCATCATGGAGAAAGAAAGGCTGATCCTCCACTCCCGGAAGAAACACGAGCTTTGGAGGGACTGGGAGCGGGACTGAACTCTGAGCTCTTCCTGGGTCCCTGGTTTCTGTACTTGGCAACACCAAACCATCTGTGATGGTCTGAAATGAGAACCTGGCTGGGATCCTCTGTGGAAACCATCCAGTAGGAGAAACTCTTCCCTAGAGGCTAAGGCTAAATGTGTAAATGAAGGGGTTTGGAAACATAAGAGCTTCTTTCTAAGAGACCCCATGTCTCCTGATGCCCCATCCTGCCCAGACATCTAGAACATCATCAGTCTCGCTCCCCGTTTGTTGGACCTGAACACGGCTCCAGCAGCAATCCTCGGTGTGGTCTCTGGATTTTCCCTAAACTCTGTAGGTTTTTCCCCCCTCCCTTGACCCCGTGCGAAGGAGCGGCCCCTCAGGAGCAGCACCGGTGAAGGAAATGTATAATGTCCTTTAAAGTATAAGTCCTTCCCTTGACCACCTCTGTTATTTAGGGCAAGATCAGAATGAAACAGCACAGGTACGTTGAGGGGAGAGGGAGGGACTGGTGTTTAGCAGATGAGGAAGCAGGAGGACATGAAAATAGAGGATCTGACTTGGTGTCTCCAAACTAATAAACTGCAGGTAGCAGGGATGGGCTCTTTGAGTATCCTGTCAGAGGTCATACAGGAGATCTCTGGCAGAGGTACATGTGTGTCCCTTTTCTGCTTCAAATGTGTGGTGGTTTTACTTCCTTGGTAAATATTGATCCTTCCTGTGTTGGTGAGGTTATTCGGGAGCAATTGCTCATCTGGTATGGCCACTGCTGCAGTTAGAGATGATGTTTTCTGTGTTCAGAGCATTTCTGAACCTCCCTGGAGAGGCTCGTTCTCTTGTCAGAGCAGATTAACAGAGTGATCTTAACGCTTGTGCTTTGGAGTTTAATTTCGGTCATGTGTAATTTTTATCTCTTTTTCTCTCCCTCCACCATCCGTGCTTTTTTTTTTTCATCAGGAGACGATGGAGGTAAGTGGCGCTCTGTTTGTTTTTACTGATAACAGCAACAAACGTGGCGTCTTTATCACGCTGTCACGAGCTGTACCGTTAGATAATGCACCTGGTTAGCAAAATCATTATTTGGGCAAAATCAGAAGTTGTCTTGAAATTCTCTTGTGTTCGTGACCCTGTGGAGAGATCCCTCTGAGCTCCCTGTCCCCCAGGCCAGCCCGTCCTTGTGTGGAGGTCTTAAAAAGCACCGGCAGGTTTTTTTAAGAGTACAAGTTCTGTTTGAAGGTAGTCACTGAAGTGTTGTAAGACTTTAGGAACAGGACTTGGGTTGTGGGGGTTTTTTTCAGCGCTTGTTATTGCTGAGAAAGCAGCTCTCGGGCTGGAGCTTTGAGAAGACTCATAGTCCCAACAGCCTCTGACAGCTGGTAAGAGCTGGGTGCCCAGATCCCTTAGGGTCTGCGGGGGGAACATCTGGGAAGGGCCATTCCTTGGAGCTCTTCACCCTCTGCAGCACCGGGCCTGTCTATATGGCATGTCTTTTTCTCCAAATTATCTCCAAATTTATGCTCTCCAGATTACTTTCAAGCATGTAGTCGGTGAAACACTGGCTTGCGTGGCTGTACACGCTTGGTTGTACTGCTTTATTATATTTTTAATAAAAATACCTGTCTCCCCACCCTGGCCAGAAGAGAAGAGTGATCCATGGTCCTTGTTACCCCATATGCTGTGCCGTTCCACAGCGCTTCTGCCCCACCAGCCCTTGCTGAGATGGGTGGGAAGGACCATGTTTGGCGGCTGCCATGCTGTGTTATAGAAGCATCAGTCCGAAGAGTGGGGAGGAAAACTGTTTTCGTACTTTTCCAACGCTCCTCTCCCGGCTTCTGCCAACCGGGGTGGGCAGAGGTCCACCGGGGGCTGGTCTCGGGGGTGGTTTCAGGGCAACAGCCCTCCCGTACTGCAGAGGGGAAGGTACTGCCCTGTCTCACTCCTGTATCACCTTGTGCTCTGAAAGATGTGGCCAAAGAAGGGGCCGAAAAACCATGACGCAGTGTGTTAAAGCCCTCCTGCTGCTGTGAGGCGTCTCAAACTGATGCGCTTGTTTTCTTTTTTTGTTCCCAGGGCATACGTTTTACAAGTGGCTGAAAGGTAATCCTTGCTCTCAACTTGGTTGCTCTTCCTGGGATGAACGCAAAATGGCCAGGGAGCGGGTGGGAGTTACTGGCCACGCTCGGCTGGGATTAGATTTCTAGGAGAGGAAAACTCACCGTGTGCTTTCAGTATTTTGAAGCGTCCATTTCTTTTCAGGTGTCTGTGTAGAGAAACGAGCTTTCTACAAACTTATTTCTGGTCTCCATGCAAGCATCAACATCCATTTGAGCGCCAGGTACCTTTTACAAGGTAAATGCCACTTTCTGCCTTGGCTGACCTGCGTCGATCCTAAATTGGCACTTCTGTGGCTCCGGTAAATGCTAGCTGGAGCCCATTCCAGCAGGGTTCAGGCCTGCTTCTGGGCGCTTCCCTTCCCTCCCTCGGCACGCAGGTTGTGTGACAGAATCAGGAATGCAGTGACCACATGCCTTCAGGTCTAAAAATGGCTGTGCTGTGCTGTGTACCAAGACTTCCAGCACGTATTCCTTCTGTTCTTCCTCCAAGGTTATTTTGGAGTGGGTTTCTAACTGCCTATGGAGGCCGTCCCTCCCTAGCCCGTGTTTATGCCAGTCAGTTTAGCAATAATCTCACCTAGACTGTGAAATGCTTGGCTGGGCTTTCCCAAGACCCTTGATCCGTTTCCATATGCCGTTTCCATTTCCTTTGTCCAGAAATAGCTACCTGAAGAATCTACATTTCAACCCTGGGGTTGAAAATCAATGTGAAAACACGATTCGTGTGTCTCGCTTGGCCAAGGGCTGTGGCACGCTGCTCCTGCGGCACGGGATGCAGGTTCTGATGGACTTCCTGAAGGATTTAGTCATGGTAGTTCAGAGCGGTACCTGTGGACCAAGCCTACCACTTGTATTCTGCTAAAGCTTACAAAAATCAAGTACGGATTGAGAGATAGCTGTTGGAATTTGGATAAGTAATTCAGATTTAACTAAGTAATTATATTTAAGTCTCTACAGCCCACATAGGCCTCACCTCAATGTGAGTTAGGCTATGTTAGAGTTGGGAGAATAACAGAGAAACATCAAAGGCAAGAGATGAGTTGGGAGCCTGTAGAGAGGATTAGGAAAATAAGGTTGGCCGCAGACAGCCAAGTGTGTGTCTTTGCTTGGCTTGTGTAGAAAGGGGCAGCTTCTGTTGGTGAAAGGCTACAGAAGATGATCTCTGCTCTGAGGAGGTCGTCCCTGGCTCAGCTTGGCTCCGTGCAGGGATTCCCGTGTGCAGGTGCCGTGATCGCCTTGCAGACGGCCCACCTCAGCCTAGAGCATCTTCATGGCCTCCTCTGGACCTGTTCCAACAGGTCCGTGTCTTTCTTGTGCTGAGGACTCCAAAGCTGGACACAGCACTGCAGGTGGGGTCTCGCCAGAGCGGAGTAGAGGGGTAGAATCACTCCCTCTGGCCACGCTGCTGGGGATGCAGCCCGTGTTTTAAACCGACTGACAAAGCTCTGCAGGAGTTCTGTTGGGGTGTGAGGGTGGTTAAAAGCATGCTTTTCTTGACTCTCGAACGATCTGTGGTTAGTGAAAGGGCTGCGACTACTGCAAAGGTTGGATCTCCCTGGTTAGAGTTACATTTCGCCAGTTAGCCTGGGACAGCGGAGGAGAGAGAACCAGAGGAGGAGGAGAACCAGAATCCACCTCACGTCATTGTTTTGGCTTCTTTTTTTTTGCTCTGTCAGATACGTGGTCAGAGAAGAAATGGGGCCCCAACGTTACCGAGTTCCAGCAGAGATTTGATGAAGTCCTCACCAGAGGGGAAGGGCCCAGAAGACTCAAGAACCTGTATTTTCTCTACCTGATCGAGCTGCGGGCCTTATCCAAAGTCCTGCCCTTCTTTGAGCGCCCAGGTTTCCAGCTCTACACGGGGAATAAAAGTCAGGATGCGGAAGTGAAAAACCTGTTGCTGGAAATTCTCCGTCTGGCCAAGTAATTACATTCGGTACCGGGGGAGAATGGCTCTTTCCACCTTGGCATCTCTGAGCGTGCTTAACCTTTCACTTAAAGCGCCCAGAAAGGCAGGTTTGGGGTTCTTTCTTGTAGTGGGATAGTGTGATTTGTGCAGTAGGGTAGCATTGCTGGGAGGACATTGGTATCTGCAGTCAAATTGCAAAACAGGGTAATTAAGCCCACAGTTTAATAGTCTAGGCTGCCGGTTTGATTTAGCAGAGCGGAATTTAATAACCGCCTACGCGTCAGCCCTGAAATTGGCTACCTCTTTGACTCATCCGTGGCACAAAGCCCTGGCTTTGTGTTTTTGACTAGAAAAAAGTCCTAAGCATGTTGGTAACAGAGGCTTGGGCCGTTGGACAGAGTTTGAAGTAAGAGGAATGGAAGATGCCGGAACTAGATGGAAATGCTCATCTCCTAATGCGATGGATGTTTGAATTTATCTTGTCACACTCCCGTGCCTTCAGCGCTTACGTCTGTTAGAAAACAGACTACAATTGCTTAGAAACCGTAGAGCAATTGCTGAAAACGTCTCTAAGGTGAGATGCGAGCTAAAATTGAAAGCCTCCAAGAGATTTAAGAAACAAACAGCTTGACTTAAAATACATCCAGAGATGTTCAGTGTCTAACACCTATCCGTTTCATTTGCGCACCTAACCGGATGCTTCTGTGGATCTGGACTTCAGGCGTACAAACAAGTTGTGGAGGGATAAAACTCTTTTCCGTCTGTTTCAGGTCTTTCCCACTGCATTTCGATGAAAACTCCTTCTTTGCAGGGAATAAAAAGGAAGCTGCTAAACTAAAGGTAATTGGCCAGCCCTTCCCTTTGGGGCACTTGCTGCCCAAAAGGGTATTTTCAGGTGTACGTCTGGGATAATTCTACGTCTGAAAGGGACCCCAGTACACTCAAGGTACTGGATTGGGTATTTCCAATTGATTTTGCTTTCTGCATGGTTTGGATACTCGTTGGTACCTACAGACCTTCTCTTCAGGAGAGCGGGGGGTTGTTGCTGAGGACCCCACTTCAGGAAGCATTTCCCTGACTCGGTCCCACTGAATTTAGCCTGACATCCAGGATTAATACATTATGGGGTTTGGATTAATACGTGGAAGAAGTTCTAATTAGTGTGTAAGCATGATCAGCTTGAATGTCTTTTTCCCCTAGGAGGAATTTAGGCTACACTTTAAGAATATTTCTAAGATAATGGACTGTGTTGGCTGCTTCAAATGTCGCCTGTGGGGGAAGTTGCAGGTAAGCTTTGTCAGCAGCTGGGGAGGTGTCTGGAAGCGCCTCATCTGGTGGGACTCCGGCGTGCAGATGCGGTTTTTAGATACGGGTCAGCTCCTAGATAGAGCTCGGGGCTGCTCGAGTCGTTTCCCAGTCCAGTCAGCGGGAAGCGGTGTGCTGATTCCAGCTTGCTGGGCCTGGCAGAAGCTGCTTTTGCAGTTGAAAACTGGGTTAAGCTGCTCCAGCTGCTCCCCAGGAGAGGGGAGGGGACGCAGAGCAAGCGAGGCAGAGGGTGCTGTAAGACCAGGGGTTCGGCGAGATCTGCGCTGGGTTTTACACGCGGTCAGACGCAGGCAGGAAGCCTCTGCTGGGAAGCTCCGCTATCACAGCGACGCTAAATAAATAAAAGCATCCTGGCTCTGTTCAGCTCCCTTCTCTGAGGTGTGTTAAGTGAAAGCCAAGTCTCGCTCTGTTAAGATGATGTTAACAGGAATCCTTGCAAAGATGAAGGAGGAAAGTAAAGTTAAACTTGTGGCTCAGGCCCCGAATGCCTCCCCGCTGTTAAATGATCTTGTTTGCCATGCACAGACGCAGGGCTTGGGTACAGCGCTGAAGATCCTCTTTTCCGAAAACCTGATAGAAAAGATACCTGAAAGCGGCCCTTCCTATGGATTCCAGCTGACCAGACAAGAAATCGTTGCCTTATTTAATGCTTTTGGAAGGTTAGTATGAGACTTTTTCCCCTACTTTTACAGAAGCTGCTGTGTTACATCCCATTTAAGCCTGAGCAGTCAGTTCTCATCAGCAATATTGGTGTTAACTCCTGCTCTGATCATACTGTCTCATAAAGAAGCTCTCCAGTATCAGATGACATTAATATGGAGTGCAACAGTTGGAACCATTTAAAACCCAACTTCTTTATACTCTACATTTCTGTAAGGGATTCAAGGAAGCATTTGTATAAAGATACAAAGAATTTGGTAGTTTTTAAGAAACCGTGTGACTCTGCCCTCGGAGCACGTTGTCCCCAGACAAGTGTTCCTGTTCTTGCTCTACGCTCGCTTTAGAGCTTTCCTTCAGGCTTCTCGCTTCCACCAGTTCATTCCCAGCTCTGTTTGCAATGGTTGCACTTAGGAATCCATCAGTCCAGCCCTTGTGGAGAGCTGGATGAGGAGTTTTTGGCAGTAAAGGAGGGTAACGAGGCCTTTGGGAGGGAGAGGAGATTGCAAGACGCTCTGGTTATGCATTACGGCTCAGTGGTGTTGACAGACCTGGAGTTTCTGGCAAACAGGTTTTTCAAAGGCTTCTTCAGGCGACATCGCTGCCGATGCTAAAGCTCGGAGGTCCTGCTCTGTCTCTCTTCAAACCTACTGACTGCACCTTCTGCCAGTGAACAGCCAGCGATGGGGAGACCCTAATGTGCATCAGAAAGCCCAGAAATACTCTTCCCCAGGGATGCTGTGGCGCTCCCCTCCTGAGCGCAGCTGCTGCATTCCCATTACACCAGAGGAGCTGGGCTTCCTTCTGCCTTTCTATTGCCCTGTCAACACGGCATTTGGGAACAGCATGGAGGAGACTCACAGACCCTCTGAACATCTGTGTTCAGAGGAAGCTGAGGGCTGGCAGGCAGAGAGCCTTTTTCTTTCTTCCCTTCCCCCTCTGCTGCCCAGCTAAAACTACCCTGGAAGTGCTCTGCTGTGGGAAACCACTGGGGCCGGGCAGCTCTTTCTCAGACTCCAACCTCATGTCGTAGAATCATGGAATGGTTTGGGTTGAAAGGGAACTTAAAGATCACCCAGTCCCACCCCCCTGCCCTGGGCAGGGACACCTCCCACCAGCCCAGGTTGCTCCAAGCCCCGTCCAGCCTGGCCTTGAACCCCTCCAGGGATGGGGCAGCCACAGCTTCTCTGGGCAGCCTGGGCCAGGGGCTCACCACCCACATAGGCAAGAATTTCTTCCTGATAGCTAATCTAAATCTCTCCTCTTTCAGTGTCAATCCCTTCCCCCTCGTCCCATGGCTCCCCTCCCTGATCCAGAGTCCCTCCCCAGCTTTCCTGGAGCCCCTTGAGGGACTGGCAGGGGCTGGAAGGTCTCCCCGGAGCCTTCTCTTCTCCAGGCTGAACCCCCCCAGCTCTCTCAGCCTGTCCTCACAGCAGAGGGGCTCCAGCCCTCCCAGCATCTCCGGGGCCTCCTCTGGCCCCGCTCCAACAGCTCCGTGTCCTTCTGCTGTTGGCAGTCCCAGAGCTGGATGCAATGCTCCAGGTGGGGTCCACCTACCTGGATTAGAAGAGCCTTTTAAAACAGACCTTCACCTTTTGCTTGTTGTTCAAAAGCCATTTGGGTTATTCAGAACTTCCTTAAAGCCGAGGCTTGTCCTGGCCGGGAAGGGCAGATCCCTCCTTCACGGGAGGCGCTCACGGGCCGTATCCTCAGAGCCCGATCTGACATCTTCACTGCTGCTGAGGCTCCAGGGGTGAAATGCATTCAGCAAGAAAAATGAGGCAGGTCGTTCCAAAAACCACAAACCCTTCAGAAGAAACAAGCTCCTATTGCAAGGAGACTCTCGTCACCTGCCTGCACGGCTGGTGATATTATGGTCTGTTTCTTGACCTCTAGTTAATGGGTTTGTCTGATCACCGCTGAGCTCTCTGTAATATCCTGTTCCACTGCGTTTCTCAGTGTTTGCTTTAAAAAGAGGCTGTGAAATTAGTGAAGGGCCTGGGTGTACCCAGAACCTAATTTAGCTGAAATTCTAAATTCTCTCTTCCCAAGAGCTCCTGGAAGCTTTACTCGATCGCAGTCCTTTTCTCTTGAATTTGAAATAAGATGTGATGCACATGCTGCTCTAATGTTTCCCTTTCGCTTTCCTTGCACGCAGGATTTCAACAAGTGTTAGAGAACTGGAAAACTTCAGGAACATCTTACGAGATATACGGTGAATTCATTGGGAGAAAGAGAGACTTGAAGTTTTACTGCTGGGCTGTTCCGGGTTCTCTAAAAAATGGACAAACACCATCATTCCATCGCACTCCCAACCACTACACCGTGAAAACCACTTGCTGGACCTCCTCTTTGCAGCTGATTGTCTGTAACCTGCTGATGACAAATATTTTTATAAGGGGAAAAAAAAAGCTACTTTTTTTTTTTTATAAAGGTGGGGACTATATGTAAAGTTTATTTTATATATCGGAAGATCATTCTGAATACCTTCTTTAAATATTGCTGTACTATTTTGATGAATTAGACCCATCTCTTTGCCTTCAGAAGCCGGAGGTAGGGTGAGAACCGTGACACTGAATAAATTTGGGGAAAATTCCTTGTCTGCTGCATGATTCCAACCAGCCCCTTGCTGCCAGTGTCTCTACACTAACTTTTTGCTGGGTAAAAAAGACTGCAAGGGATTGTAGGAGCCTTCTGCTTCCGTACCAAGGTGCCTTCCTCATCGTGGTAGAACATTCTCGTAGGAATGGGCTGCTCCTAGTGGCCGCTGCTGCAGTAACCCTGCATGTTGTAGGCTTCAGCGATGGTGTCCTTCTTGAAGGCAAGGAGAGATGAAGCAAGAAGCAGCAGGGCGCTGGAGGAACCCCACTTCCTGCCGTTGGGCCAGCCTTGTGCCTCCTTCTTGGCTAGAACCTTGTGGGAGCACCAGCTGCCCGGTGAGGAGTAGGAGAGGGCCTTTGAAAAGGTGGTGCTGGGTTTTGGCCTCCTGGGGGAAGGAGAAGGTGGGTACATAAGGAGGCGAAGGCAAACAGGGCAAGCACAGCACAGTTCTGCTGGTGGGGCAGAAAACTGGGGTTTTTATGAGTCCTGCAAAGCTGCTCAGCTTCAGCCAGCGCCTGAAGGCATCCCTCCTCTTCCTCATGTAGGGCAAGGGGAGCCAGGGCCTGAGTTACAGCCTCTCCTGCAGCAAGTGCTGGGACCCGTTGGCCTTCCTGCCGCTCCCAGCCTGTTAAAGCGGGCCTGTCCTCGTTTGGGAGCCGCTTGCCTCGCGCTGGTAGCCAGGCAGGGCTAAAAAGGGAAAGGACATACCCGCTGCAGGGCTGCTGCTCCTCAGAGGCAGCGCAGGGCTGCTCAGTGGCTGAAGCGAAGTTGAATTTTGCCACTGCAAGGACAAACAGCCGAGGAAGTAGGACAAAGAGCTGCTGTGGCAGAGCAGAGGGCCCTTCCCGGGCCAGGCACGGAGGGGCGAGACACCCCGTCCTGCTGCCAGCCGGGTCCCGCAGGGGCAGAGCCAGCCCCCATTACACCATCCGCCTTCGCAACAGGGGCAAAGGACAGGCTCGCGCGTGGTCAGCGCTGCCAGAGACCAAACACCCCCCAGGACTGGGGTGCAACAGCCCCGGCAACCACACTGCTTTTCACCCTGAGCCCCAAAAAAAACGTGCCTGTGGGGGCAGGAAGATGCAGCGTGTGCTCCAGCAAAGCCGCTGCTGTTTGCAGCGAGCTCAAGGCCACGCACATAAACCCGTGCAAGGAAATAAGGCAAGCACCGAGTTCCTGAGCTGGGGTTTTCGGCTCCTCTGCAGCTCGGTGCCGCAGAGGAGGCTGGAGGGATCGCAAGTCCCAAGAAGGGGACAAAGCACAGCCCATGCCCTGAATCGTCTGCTGGCCTAGTGAGGTGCAGAGGACATGGTTTGAGCTTGCACCTCATGAGACAGGGCCAAGGGGAAGCACTGTGTCCCTCTGGGCCACAGCCAGCCCCGAGAAACATCAGAGGGTAAAGCACCTGCGAGGGCAGGGGGAAGGAAGGGGGCTCTGCCCTCCCCAGCCCCAGAAAAACCACAGCTGCAAAGGGGAACTGCAGGACCCCTGGCAAAATCCACCTCTGGGTGCTCCGCACCCAACCAGATCCACACCCAGAGAGGGACTCGTGGGGATACCGGTCACACTGGAGTGAGGCGCAGTGTGGTGGTCCCCAGCAGCTGCTGGCTGGCCAGGACCAAGCTACACCAGGTCAGGCTCAGACTCCGAGCGCATGAAGAAGCAGCTTTACTGAGTTACCCATGTCTCAGCAGAGCCATCAGGTGTCCAACACAGCCAACGAGCCCGGGGCCAGGACAAGGGGGTCTGCAGGACCACAGATGGAGCTGGGTCACACCGAGAGCAAAAACCCAGCCAAGCCTCCAGCAACCTCCCACTGAAATCACCCCCTTTTTTCTTTTTTTTTTTTTTTTTATTTCAACATAGTAGTGCTTGGTTACAGTTTAGTGAAGAACAAATAGGTACATTCATTGGCCACAGCTTCCTGTTGCAGCCAGCTGCTGCCTGACTGCAAAGCCAAAATACTGTTAAACCATACCAAAAAAAAAAAAAAGAAAGTTTAATGAAAGGCAACTATGCATTAAAAAAGTCATTGTACTTCTCAGCTATAAATTACTTCAGTAAAACACAGGACCGGCCCCAGGAGGTGCGGTCAGAGTTTTGAAATTAACGGCCATCCATACAAATGAATAAAACCAAAACACTTTTGCCAGTCACTCACAAGTACATTAGCAACGAGACTCACTGCCCCGACCTGCCATCCGAATGCCAGGAAGATCGTATTGTTGTTGTGTGCTTCAGTGCAATATGAACAATGAGCCTGTAGCCCTTTAATGTTTTATTTTTTAATTTTTTTTTTTTGCACTACACTCCTTTCCCTCCAAAGAAAAACTTAAAGTGCTCCTAGTGCTTTGGAATTTAAGCAAGAACAGGGGCCACTAGCGTCACTTACTGTCTTTGGTGACCTATGGGAGAAGAAAGAAGGGCAACGCACCGAGTCCAGGTCCTTCGTGAGCTTTGCCAGAAGTCAAGCAGTGATTGAGATGGAGCAGCCCGTTTCTGCAGCCCAGCTGAGGCAAGAGGACAGGTCCCTTACGCCACGCGGAGCAGCCAGGAGAGCCACAGCAGTCAGGGTGGAGCTCTCTGGTTCAAGTACTAGAGCAAGAGGGATGTGTTGAAAGTTGTCCCCTCAGAGCCTTCTCTAAAAAGCAGCAGGGGTTTCTCTTTTTTTTTTTTTGGGGCCAGGACAAGTGAAGCAGGTTAGCAAGGAGAGGCCCAGAAGCCAGCAGAGAAGACCACACAGAGGGACAGGGTGTTCTCAGTGTGACAAGTGACATCTAGCTCAGTACAAGTGATGCAGGTGATGGGTGACCAGGCCATACCAGTGAGCACACGGCAAGTGAGGAGAGGCCGGGGCTTTCTCTCACACAGAGCTGTGAACACTGAGGCTGCCTCGGGGTCCCTCTGGCACCAGAGCCCAGGCCCGTGTCCCACAGCACCACCCCACACCCAGCTAAGTCCTTCAGTGTCAGACTCGGGTTTGAACAGCAGGAGCAGCTCTAGGTAGGTGAAAAGCAGTTCCAGTTCAGGTTGTCACGAGAAGTCAGAGCAGTTGCCCTCCCTGGACCAGTGCCTCCCTCCAAGCCTGTGTCCAAAGCTGCTTCGCTCACCCCCACATCGGGCTCAGGGACAAGCCAGGAGTAACACCAAGCCTCGTCTCCAAGAGCCAGATGGAGCTAGGTCAAACTTGGCAATTTTGGGTAAAGAAACAGAGAAACCCCCTCCCAGACTGACCCAACACACTCAAACCCTGTGTACACCCAAAGCCCTGCTGACACAGCTCCTGCAGCAGTGGGAGGACTCCAGGCCCACGGTCCTGCCCCATGGCAGGGGAAGGGAGAGCAAAAGAGCCCAGGGACCAGATCTCTGCAGCATCTGCAACTTCCCTCTGCAACAGCAGGCATCGCCTCCACAGAAACCTCCTGCACCTCAGTGGGGACCCCACCAGTTCACATTCACTTCAGGTTAAAACTCTTAGTTATCTGCTAAATGCAATTTAATACTGAGGGGGAAAGGGAAACCCCACCGCGGCTGAAGAGGAGGAGGGAGCAGGACTGCTCTCACCACCCACCAGTTAAAGCAACCCTAGTTTTACACGTGCTTTGGGCCACACGTTCCTGCACGCATGCTCTCGCTGAGCCAGCTCTAAGCTCTCTCAGAAGGCAGCAGCCTATAAAGTCTCGCCCCCTCCGTCCAGGCCAGCCCACTTCCTTCCCCATGAGCTAGTGGGTTGGTTACCACAGAGTGATCTTAAATGCCAGTAGGAGCACTTGATCTCGCCCTCCCAGGCCACCGCTAGGATACGGTTAGAGCTCAGCTTTGAGCCCACAGTCCTAGGCAGGACACTTCAGCAACCAGGTGAAACGAGGACCAGCAGTCAAGAGCAAGACCACACTCAGCCCAGAGGCATCAGCCCTGCCAGGTGTGAATATGGCACAGTATGCTTGAACATTCACCGCAGGAGGCCCTGCCCGTAACATGCTCGGCCAGAGCTTCACACTCCCAAGTGAGTCAGGATGCAGAGTACTTCACGGAACACGTCTTTGCAGGAAGACAGTGCCTCTCCCAGCTATGGATGTGCAATTAAAAGAGTAACTAGAACAGTCTCAGACCAAGCGCAGTCTGAGCAAGATTTCGTTCCTTCCAAGTGTGCAGATAAAAGTGCAAATACGCATTTGATGTTTCTTTTCTAGTGAGGAAGCTCTGGTGCATTTAGCTGCCAACATCTTGAAGACCAGACCAAGAAAAAGCTTCCAGAGAGTTCAGCTTCACTTTGCTACATGGTACCTTAAAGTCACAGTTCACTTGCTTACCGCCTGCAGCCATAGGCTCAGTCCCGCTTACAGCTGCAGCAGGTAGTGGAATGTTTGTGTCGATGAGTTAGATGCTCCAGGGAAGAAGAAAAGAGAAAACCAGGTTACAATCCTATACATGAATGCCACTTCTGGGGAAGAAAGGGACCTCGCAGCCTCTTCAGTTCTGTGGTGCAGGGTATGAGCTATGGTGATTATTCATCTCCGAGCCGCCTGCGGCAAAGAGCAAGGGGGCACTGTCTGTAGCGGTTCCGCTGAGATGGGGACCCACCGGGTAGCTGTCATTCCCAGCCAGGGACCCATAGCAGCCAGAGCACTGGGGGGTGGCCAAGCTGGGAGGAGAGACAGAAAAAAAAACAAACACAGACTCTTAGAGATGAATAATTTGGCTGTAGCTAGTCTCCACTGCTAGGAAAGACTTCTGTTCCCAGCGTCCAAGTCTGCAGAAGCACACTATGACGTGCAGGCACAGCATCTCCAAGGAACCTGGCTTTGACAAAACAGGTACAAGAAAAGCACCAGGCCCTACAACACTGGCCAAGAAAAGCCATAACCTCTGAACCCCTCACTACAGCCTGAGCAGCAAGTGAAGGACAAGGCTGCCAGGTTTTCCCCTAGTTCTGCTGGGGATACCAGACCATTCTCCCCCACAACAGCTGTTCCTGCAGAGTTTTGTCCCAGCTGGGTCCCTGGGACCATGTTCCTCCCAGGACTTCACCACCTTTCACTTCCCAGTGGAGAAACTTCTCTGAAGGTTGTTTAAGAGCCCTCTGTCCCCACAGCTCAGGAAGGATCCTAGCAGGATCAGCCCTCCTGGATGACACCTCCTGTCTGTAGCTATTTCATATTTCTACCTGCCAGCACCCAGAGCTATATCCACCTCTCGGAGCTGGTCGCTTCTGTCTAATAAAAACAGCTCCTTGTGAGCTGCAGAAGGGAACAAACCCAAGCTCAGTCAGAAGGCTCCTTGGCACATCCACCTTGCCCAAGCTGCCTCTTACACTAAATTTTTTTTTTTTCTAAGAGCAGAAGCCAAGAGCTCCACTGCTTCCACACAGGGCAGCAGAACAGCAGCTGGGCTTTGCCTTGCCCAGCACACTTACCCTCCTTCTCTGGCCCCAAGCCGTGACAAGTCATCATCGCTGTCATAGCGCCTTGGATTGTCAAAGAAGTAGGCTCTGGAGCTGTAGCTGTGACTATTGACCATTCCCGCTGGAGTCTGTTAAAAGAGAAAGGAGTTGGGCCACAAGTGAGATGTTTCTGACAGTGTTCCTAAAGGCCTGTCGCCACACCCCAGGCACCTTGGGGCTCCTCAAGCTACAGCAGCTTGCACACACCTACCAAGTTCTGACTCAGTCTCTGAGCCCGGAAGAACAGCACCACGAAAGTCGTTGGCACCAGCTCCCAGAGGAAGAGGACCACTCCAAACACCACGTACTCTTCACTGCTCACTTCCACGTGCACCTGTGGACAGAAGTTAGAGGTCTCTGTATAATCCTAGCCATTGGTAGACCTACACAGCTCCCAGAGCTGGACACTGCACACAGCTTTGGAGAACTAGGAATGCAAAGAAACCGTTTATGAAGGCGGGAGTCCCTAAACCAGAATAGTGACCCTTACTCAACTACTGTTCTTAGTGAGCTAGTTCTCTTTAGTGTGCTACCAGGGTACTGTTAGGTCCCTCCTCACACCAGTGGCTCTCCCTCGCACACAGACACGCCTTATTAAGCATTGCTTTTCTGCTCTAGTTGACTTGTTTCTCCTCTCCCCCAAAAAAAGAGTTGGCAGGCTAAAACTGAAGAGCACAACGGGGAATCCCTCCTGAAGAAGCAGCCAGACAGAGGAAGATTCAGGCTTGCTCTGGCGGAGAAAGCAAGCAGGGATTCTGAAGGCAGAAATCCAGCTCATCTGGGGATGCAGAGAAACAGACACCCCAACCCAGACCTCTTTTCCCCTACACATGCCCTCACAGGGCAGCATTTCACTTTACTAGCTCTGGATTGATGTCACAGACACTTACCTTGTCTGAAAGGTTGTCCCAGCCATAGTTAAAAGGACCAGGAACATTGTCTGGAGATATGGCCACAGCTACCAGGTTATAGCAAGCCCTTGAGGAATACAGAAGAGCAACTACAGATCCCACAAGAATCGCCTGGCAGACAGATGTTCCCTAGAGCAGGAAGAAAAACAGTTTTAATACAGACCTTCCTACAAAGCCGGAATTCCCCCCCCGCCCCCCCCTTAAATGCATGAGAAGCTGCGCAGGCAAGAATGACCTAGAACATTTGTATGTTGCTGCTAAAATATTCAGAGCTGGTTAAGAGCTTCCTTGTGTGTTGAGTTCATTGCAGTAGCAGAGCTACACAGCCATGTCACCAGGGAGCAAGGGAAGACTTGAGGCACAGGAGTGTCGCTCAGGATCTTATCAGTCAGCTTCAAACCGGTGGTCCAGAGAGATACCATCCCACCCACTGCCTTTCTGTGGCAGTCTCCAGAAGGCCAACCAACAACCATTAAGAAAATCAACTTGCTGCTTTTACACCCTGATCAGACTCTACAGCAGAGATGTCCACCTGGTTCATTCACCCTGCAGCAGTTTAGCACCCCCACATTGAACACGTTTGTCTAGGAAGGAAGCTCAAATATTTGGGGTGGGCAACTCTGAGAACAGGCAGAAAGACCCAGCATCTGAACCTCAGCACTGCTGTAGGACAAACCAGGCTTTGCTAAACACAACTATAAACAACGCAATGTGTAATGGGGGGATAGATGTTGTGGGACATCTGCCTCCTGCTATTTGTCCTGTGCTGGTGAAGAGCAGCTTTCTCCACAGTGTTTCAGATGCAATGCTGTCAGAGGGATAGCTGCATGAGGTACCCTGAAGGTCCTACCTTTCAGGGACAGCTAGCCATAGGAGAGGAAACCACTCGAAGATCTGCAAGTGTCTCCATTTCTTTGCTAAATACACCCTTTAAATACAGCCTTTTAATAGCTACCAGTAGCCACCAAGTCACTGCACAGCAGAAGCCAGGAAGTGGGCAGGCAAACACATCTCGGCAGCTAACTTGCCTTTGTATTTAGGGAGACAATCAGCTCAGGAAACTCATCTCATTGACCTGCTCCACATCCAAGCTATGGGTACACCAGCTCTACTTTCCTAGCTTTCCAGCACTTGCTCAAGACAGTGTCTTGGAAGAGTCAGCATGAAAGTGCTGCTAACAGACAGGTCCCTGTGGCAGCACCAAAGCACAACACAGCCTGCTCTAGCACCATTAGCTGAGTCCATGGTGCTCAGGAGAACAGAATAAGAGGCAGAAAGGCCAGTGAAGCAAGCCTCCAGCAGACAAGGACCACAGTATAGGATCTGGCAGTGGTTCAACAGCACAGCCTCCTCAAGTGTCAAATGGCTCAAGCCTTCCTACCTTCCCTGGTGGAGGCAGCTGCCTCATTGGGCCCCTCCAGCCTTCCTGCATTGCTTTGTGTCAGCAGGTTCACAGCTGGAGTTCAGGAGGCAGGACAGCCTTTTCAGGCGTTTGTGTAACACTTCTGCTCATCCCCACCCTATTTTTGCAGCTCCTCCACAACACAAAGCCAGGGGATGCCTTCAAGGCAGGGAAGGGAGACAGCATTTGAATGCAAGAGACCTTTACCAGACAGTCAGGTTGGGTATTCAACTTGAGAGCAAGGCTTCTCTAGTGCTGTGTTGTACAAGAGCAAGGCCC
Organism: Dromas ardeola; assembly: GCA_013398915.1. Classification (NCBI taxonomy): domain Eukaryota; kingdom Metazoa; phylum Chordata; class Aves; order Charadriiformes; family Dromadidae; genus Dromas; species Dromas ardeola. Next base: position 142,471 of record VYZM01021440.1, read on the forward strand.
CACAGGCAGCCTCAGGCATGTAACTAGAGGAAGTTACTGCACTCATAAACCACTGCTGGGTGAACTTGATAAGTTAATTAATGGCCAGACCCAGTCAGAGCTGGATACCTGGCCCATAAAAGCAGGGATTTGAGCAGGTTCTCAGCTTAGTCATGGCTCCGTCTCACTTCAGATCACCTGGCTGCAATCTGCAGCCTCTGTGGACAGTTGTCACAAGAGCCAGCTAGGCAGCTGGTCCCAGCACCTATGGCCCACACACATCCTGGATTCTGAGCAGCCACTGATGCTCTCCACTGCTTAAGAGACCCAGACTTCTCCTACAGAAAGCCTCAGCTTCAACCTTGCCAGCCCAGCTCTGGCAGCTCTCTCTAAAAGAGGGGGCAATGGACTTTGAGTGGTCATGCAGATGGCCTGCTAAGGAGCAAGGAGATGCCTCCAACCAATGCAATGAAGTTGCTGGGATCCAGAATGTCTTTGTAGCAGTGTCTGTTGCAAGGCTGCTTGTCACCCTCTTCTGAGGGGGGACAGAGGCATCCAACAGCCTCCAGGAGCTCTACACCCCGGCCAGCCTCTCACCTGAGCCAGGCATGGCAGTGGTTTCAGCCCATGTAGATTCACCTGACTGAGGACACATTGGAAACAAGGTCTCTGCAGGAGACCTTATTCTGACACCTGGAAAGAGGTGATTCAGACCACAGGAGGTGAGGAGCTGTACTACTGGGAAAAGGCAGTAGCTCAAAAGTACCAGACCCAGGCAGCCGGCTTCCCTGAGCCATGCTTCCCCACGCTCAGGGCTCAAGTTTTTCTATAGATGTTTCCAGGCTCATCAAGAGACTATGTCTGCCCTTCTCACCAGGCCAGGTCCCCGCCCTGGAGTCACTACCTTTGATAGGAGTGATATGGCTTCTCAGAGGAAGAGGAGACAGCTCAAGTGCACACTTAATTGCAGCCTACTGCCACACTAACATGAGACTGCTTGTGGCTTATCCACTTTCCTACCTGCTGGAGAAGAGCCATGTATGTTTAGACCCTCACCCGTTCTTCTGCCTCGGGGCAGGACCTACAGCAACTTCTCCTCCCCTTCTAAGATGCTCATCTCATCCACAACAGAAGAGCACTGCCTCTGGCTCAAGCAAGCAGGCAGCTAAAGCTGGACTGCTGCAGGGGATCCCCTTTGCAGAGAATCATTATGCATCTGCCAGAGATAACAATATGCTGCAGATTTTACTGTCCTTAGTGACAATATGCTGCAGAAACTGCATCTGCTACTCCTTAGAGAACACTCTCTTCCAGACAAACCCAAAATTATACCCCTAAACCTGAAAAGTATAAGCAGCTCCGAAGCTGCAGACAAAGTATTCCCTTAAAACATGCAGGGCAATTCACGGCTATAGCAGGAGCACGCACTTTCTGGAGGGAGGAGTCCGAGAGCTGCCACCTCCACGCTGGAAGGAGTATTTGAGCAGGAGTAGCTCAGGTGCAACCAGGCCAGCATTGCTCTGAGTAAGCACACACAGATCCAGTTGAGAATGCAGCTGATGACGATGCAGTTCCAGTGTAGTTTACAAGGCATTTACCTACCTTAGACTCGAGGTAGACATTTGCTGAAGACATCTTTCCCAGTTTGCACATGCAGCAAGCCAGCGAGATGGCACAGAGGATGAAGAGGCTGTCGTTGACTAGGGCACGGGCAAGGACTGTCCACCTCAGCTGGTTCTCCGGGACCTCACCATGGATTAACATTGCACAAGTTAAATTCACAACTAAGAAGAGGAGGCTGGTAAATATGGAGCCCAGATACAACAGGACCCTAAAGAGATGGTGGGGGGAAAAGAAAAAAGGTGTTGAAGTCAATTCTGTGGCCATTCTCCACCACCCTCCTCCTGTCTCATCAGGCAAGAGAACCTCCCAGCGTGCCCAGTGCTCTGCTTGCTATGAAGATCAGACATTCCAGCAAGTTTCAGTGGTTCTATTGACAGTCAAGTCTGCAGAGTGTTTGTTTGAGCTGCTCTCATAATGCATGAGCAGCGTAAAGTAGTCATGAGTTACAAAACTCATCTTCTGACAGTCAGGTTCTTATCTTGCAGATTTTAAGTGTTGCTCTAGCTCTGCATTAACTTCAGTCAATAAGCTATGAGTCATCACAACCACTGCAACTTCTTTATTGAAAGCCACTGGAGCTTGTATTTTCCATTGTGGGTTTCCCTGGAAATGGCTAGGAAGCACCTGGACTGCACAAACACAGACCCAACCTATTGCTCAAGCCTTGTTCTGCAGACCTTTTCTGGGGTAGGACCGCTCAGCATGACCTTGAGAGTTCATGTAGTTTGCTAGCAACACCAGTACTGGGATGCTGATGGAGGCATGCAGCATATGTTTTAGCTTCCTTGGTACACTTGAAGCTCCACTCCAAGGCACAAGACTGATCCTTTGTCAGAGCACAGCTAGGTATGGCATTAGCTCCGTTCAGTCTTTGGGGTCTGAAGTTCCCATTCCCAGCACTGCAGCACGAGGTCACCTTAAGCCAGCTCTGAAGGCAACATTAGAAAAGTATCACTTACTTGTACTTGTTGAATTCAGCTGCACATTTCACTTTGAATATGACCTAGGGGAAAGATTTGCACAGCATTACTTAACATGACCTACAGTTCTCCTTTAACCTTAGTAAAGGCATATACAACAACAGAGCCAGCATCCAGTTGGACATCTTGAAGGACTCTAGATTATCTATCAGCACCAAGTTTTGCACTGGACCCACTTGCAAGAAAGACTAGTATTCTTTTTTCTGCAAGAGCCAAGCCCAAATGCAGGTGTCCAGTAGCCACAGAATCATTTAGGTTGGAAAAGACCTTTAAGACTGAGTTCTAACACTGCCAAGTCCACCACTAAACTATGTCCCTATAAAAATATTTGATATCCCATATGTGACAAGGACTTTAATAACACCACACCTAAGGACTTCAAGAAAAGCAGGGAGTTTAGCACTCAGTAGTCACTGAGAACATTCAAAAATACATCTGCTTCGCCCAGTGTTCTGTGCTGCATATTTTAGGACCTCAATCATGCTCAATTTCCCTGTTAGAGGAGGCCACTTCAGCTGCTGTGCTTTAGCAAGACAAATAGCTGATCTAAAATAGCCCTCTGGTATCCGATTATGGACCCGCAGGCTGTAACACGCATTTGGAGCTCGCAGCTCCTCCACCCTGAAGATGTTTGTAGGCCAAATACACCTGAAAAGTAACTCTGAGATGGCAGGAAGTCCTCCAGAGGTGGAAGGCCCATTTCCACAGCACATTTGACAGACAAATGTCTAAGATGTCAGTCAGTCATTTACAGACTGTTTCACTCCTCAAAGCAACACGCACTGCCCAAGAGCCGATCCGGGTTCTGTGAATCTCCTCACCACACAAGGGATTAGGAGACTCAAGCTGAAAGTTGCACAAAAAGGATCAATGCTTCAAAAGCAAAAAGTCACAGGCTTCTCCTCAGATTGCAGGTACTGAACCCATGCCTGCACCCCCAGCCATTTGGGTTGAGGTTAGAGGAGAATGATCATCTCACACTCAGGCAGCCCTACAGCACTCTTTCCATTATGGAGGACAAGCCTCCATGTCCCTTTGGGATGGAGAGCGGCTCCTGCTGAAGCCTACAGGGCCAGGACTTCTAGCCTAAGGACATATGGACAGCTTAGGAAGGTGCAGACACACTCCTAAGTCACAGCTTAGATGGGAGCACAGGGGTCCTGCTGCAAGGGGACAGGTAACTCGTGCTCCCACATGGTCAGGACAAGCAGCATGCTGTCAGAGCTACATGGAGCTCGCTTGTCACACACAGATTCAGCACAGCCATGGCAGGAACTGGGTTTTGTCCTGTGAAAGATGCAGATCCCGGTACAGACCCCAGAGCTGAGGTCACATTCAGCCTCAGACAAAGCTCATGTCCTGACTAGAGACTTTGCAGGAACTTGGGAAGAGGCAGAGCACCATCCAGCCAGGTCCAGCAGACATGTATGTGTGGGGTGAACACAAGACCACTGTGAGCTCACTGCCCAGATGTGGAGGTTTAGTTTCACTGCTTCCGCAAGGAGTCCTCCCTGTCAGCTTCCAGACTGTGGCTGCAGTGAAGGATCACTCATCTCTCACAAAGCACCCTCAGTCAGCTTTTCTTTCTGATGGAATTTCTTGGGTCCTGCCTTCCAGTCAGCACTGAGGTCACGATGGCACTCAAGCTTCGGAAATCAGGCTTCTGCCAACAGGATTTCCAGACGTTTGAGGGTCTGATCCAGCTAATCTGAGTTACAAGGAAACCTGGGCCTTGAAGGACCACGTGGTGACTTCAGAACAGAAAAAAATCCCTGAATCCTCCCTCTGTCCTTAGTTTGCTTGTAGGCTATGTTCTAGCCCTTTGTGAGTGTCAAAACAGACATCAAGGACATCCAGCTGGGAAACCTCTTGGTTCAGCACCCATTTGTGCAGCATGGAAATCCATTTGAGATATTTGCACTGCTGCTCTGACTCCCAGAAGGGCAGTCTGTAACCGCAGCCTCTAAAGAGCTGAGCAAGAGTCCTTGGCTTGTGTTCCAGCTGATCACCCTGGGTGAGAACAGCCCCTCAGATAAGCAGGGAAATGCCAGTGGCTAACAGAAAGAAGATGCTGGCTTCTGCAGCAGCCCTGAGCAAGACACTCCCCCAAGACTCTCCCCTGTGGCCCTGAGGCACACAAAGCTGTCTCAGGGTTAAGAGTGCAATGGCAACCTGAGACTCACGCTTGGACCACTGCCACAGAAAGCAGAGGGAGACCACAGCACCAGCCTTACACTTATTAGCCCCCAGCTATTTAGTCCTGTAACTTCAGGAGAAGAACAGGCATCACTGGGTTTACAGTGCTTTTAGTTATTAAGACATGATAACTCATCTGAAATTTGCTTTTTTCTTCATAGGGGCTGGGTCAGTAGGTGACACTAGTAGCATTCACAATGCACCTTTGGGTTCTTGCCTTTGAGACAATCTTGCAAGCCTTCCAGCACTGCCTTGCAGCTCTGCTGCTTTTCAAAGCCCAAGGACAGCTGATGTAGTGGGTTCTGCTGAGAAGAAACTGGCACAGGGAGCTCAGGAGTAGTCCTATTCTTCATAAAAATAGGAAATACAGACCCCTGCCCTCAAACAGGTGCATGATGCCAAGTTGCTAGTAGCAACCCTCGCAAACTGAACAGTTCCTTCAGTTCCTAGCCGAGAGGCCGGCCCCAGAAGTCATCAGTTGCCTGCTGAAAACAAGGAACAGAGGTCTCTGCTAGCCCAGAGCAGCCGGGCTGAGAACATGTACTCCTAAGCAACCCTTTTGTAACAGTTAGGCAACACTCAGTTGTCTTTCTGGAGCCACAAGTCCTTTGAGCACTTCACATCAGCAACAAACTTGGGAGGAAGGCAAGGCCGAGAAGAACTACAGACCTCAAAGTCCCCTGTGACGCTGAGGGCTTTTGTTTTTGTGACACCTGGATATATTTCACAAAAGTGAATACCCTGCTCACATCACTGAGCCCAGAAAGCAAACTTGCTAAGGGTACATTCTCAGAGCATTAAAAACACACTCAGTCTTCGAAGGTGTACTGGACATGTCACAGCTGCTAAGAGAAGATGACAAGTGACACACACCACATCCCACAGATAGTTCCAAGGACCACTTTCAGTATCTGTACAACCCAGGACCTTAGCCCTAACATTGAGCCTCCGACAGCACTTCAGCTTGGCTTTTGTACTGCCATTCACAACAGATCTGAAAGATCCATGAGCGCCAGCAACTTGTCATTGTCTGTCTGATGGAACCAAAGTCTCCTTTGCTCCATAAAGAAAATCATGAGTTTGGGCTCTCCAGATGCAAGATAACTATGTCCTGCCTTGACATGAACACATCCCTCGCTCAGTTGCAAGAACATCCACAGCCAGATTCCTTCTCTCACCACAGTCACTCAGCATCGGAGCAGAGCATGGACTATTTTGGGATTACGCCCCATAGCAAGTGTTCAAGTCCCCACCTGCCCCTCAGAAAAAGCTGGAACTGTGAGGAGGATCTCTCACCATCCCCACTAATACTGAGGTCATCCTATGCCATCATGAACATACGGAGCAACTCACATGTACTCTGATTTCCTAGAATAGCTGGTTGCTGGCATGGCCACCTGTTCACTCGGGAACTGTGGGGCCCATGGGAATCATCAGCTATGGGATGGAGCAGTTTTGGGGTTTAAGTGACCCCTTACCAGCTGTCCCTCTGAGGCAGAGGGCACATGCTAGGTGTCTGCTAGACAAGGAAGGTGGAAAGCACAAGAAAGATGGAAAACCGGAAGAGCCTCCATCCAGAGACAGCAGGAAGGTACAGGACAGCAAGGACAAACAGCTCCCAGGCTGGATGCTCTTCCCATGCCTGTCTGCTCCAGAGCCATTAGAGCAGCAAGAGATGAAAAAAGGCTGATGTCAACTAATCAGATGGAGCACTTAAAGAAAGCCAGACAGGTTAAGGGTTACGGCCACACCAGTCTGGCAGAGCAGCCTGTCAGAGCCTCACCACTCCAGCAGAAGGCCTTACTCATTGTTGCACGCAGTTGCTGACTCCCAAATGAGTCCATGATGCCAAGTGCTCGAGAAGGTCTTTGAAAGGGTCATGATGGAGGTTGTTGTGGCTACATTTCCATGTACTGCGCTCCTGACAGTGACCTGAGGGAAAGCAGGAATTGGCAGGCTCTTGGGAAAGGTAGCATTACTCAAGGAGATGTCTAGCTGGCAGCAGAGGAGCTACTTCAAAAGCAAGGCAGAGAAGCACCCTGGGTTGGATATCCGAGACACTGGTTCTGCCTGTTTGAGGCAAGACTGGGAGCAGATCTGCGGAATTCTGACCTGATGCCCTGTGAACTCCAGAATTCCCAGAAAGGAATTCATTCTGTTACAGGCTGAAGCAGAGAGGAAGGGATGCTCACAAGCAAAAGGGCATCACACCTTTTGATGTGCCAGGTGGAAATAAGGCGGTGACAAAACGAAACTGTCACCACCAAATAAGCACCCCACACGCATTTGGTCAGGCTTCTGCATCCCCTCAGGAATCTCAGAGGCCAGGAGGAGATAGGAAGAGGATACCCTCTCCCCACAGAAAGGAGGAACACCGGGCAGTTTCACGAGTTTGAATTTCAGCCCCAGAACAGCCTGGAGTGCAAAATAATACTAGCTCTCCATGGGTACGTGTTGTTTCCCTGAGCTCTTCGCCCACCCAGCACCATTTCATCCCCAGCTTGTAAATAGCCTGGGGAGCTCCGTAAATCAAGCAAGATTAGCTCAAATAACATAGCACAGGCCACATTTTCATCCACTGCTTAGACAGATGCCATTTCTCCAGCATCTCCACAAAGGAGGCACTATGTACATAGACAATTAGCCAGGCCTTCAGCACAGAAGCAGCCTATGCTTTTATCTGAGGACATATCAGACCAGGATACTGCCCCCAGAGTAGCAGAAGCCCAGTGCCCTTCTACAGGTTGCTACCAACTGGCCCTTAAAGAACTGGGAATGGATGGGCCCCCCACAGCAGGTTCTGCTTGAAGTCACACTAGTAAACATACCAGTCCTCTCTAGATCTTGAGCCACTTCAGCTAAACTGCTGTGGTTCCACCTTAGCTTCTCTCCTTCTACCAGGTAGTGACAATTCTTGTTTAATTACACCCTAAGCTCCCTTAACGCAATGCCTCCTGTGCTTTAAGAGAAACACTGAACACAGCCAAGCCAGGAACATCTCAGTTAGCTACCAGCACATGGCACCCTTCTGTCAAGAGAGGGATGCACTAGTTTTATCAGCCTGTTCCCCAAGCAGAGGAGGCCGAGTATCACCACTCGCATCATTTCTTTTGTTAAAATGGAAGCCAGAAAAACACCAAAAGCTTTCTGTTCACTGTACTTTCTCTAAACCTCTGGAGGTGCAGGCCTCCCTACCACCACCCACAAACACCACGAAGTGCTGGATGCCTGTTCTGCTTGCAACAGGCAAGTGTCAGACCCTCGCTGTAACTACACATGTATACCCATTTTAGTAAGTCATTTTATCCTTCCCCACTCTAGATTCTGAGGTCTTATTTCCTCAAACAGGATTTCCCTTGGCTCTAGGTCTTCAAGGAGAAAGAAATGGGGTATATTCAGCAAAAGTCCACTGAAAAACGGGTATCCCGGGAGGAAGGGAAGCCTGAGAACCTATTTGAATTTGCTTTGCTGTTCTTTAAAGGAGCCTTTTAACACAGCTGTAGAGAGGCAAATCTTCTGTCAAGTCCAGTGAGACTTGGAGGAAAACAGAAATCCAGCCACTTTGTGGTACCAGAACATGGGATCCCTTCCTCAGCTTGCCTTTCGAGGGACACAAAAACACCTACTGGTTGGAGCAATTGGTAGGTCAGGCTCCCTTTAACAGACAAGATGGATTATGCACACTATGCACCATTTGTTATTTTGCTGCCACTCAATCGGCAGCATATCTAACACCAACAGCTTTTGCAAGGGGCAGCTTACCCCAGCTTCCAGGTGTTTATGTCTGAGGGGCAAGAACCAAAACAGCTGAACAACCCAATTGCTCCAAGTCTCACATTATCATGTGAATGTTGATGTCCTCCGGAAAATGAAATCATAACTCCCATCGGTGACACATCGGAGCGATGGAGCGATTTCGCTGTGTGTTAGCTATTCCTTTGTGAGGCTGGCAAACAGCTGAGAGCTGCAGAGCAAAGAATCTGAACAACAACAACAAAGCTGGAAGGAAAGTACTGTCTATTTATGAAACAAGTCACCAAACTGGAAGGCAGGCGAGCAAAGGGCTGCTCACGAGAAACTGGAGCAGAAACAAAATATTCAGAGGAAGAAGGGGAGGGGAGAGCCAAGGCTTTAAAAGATAAAGACAAGTGAAAGGACTAGAGAAAGGAGGATTAAAAAAAATAAAATAATCACACAACAAGTGATGGGAAACCCAGAAAAGGAGGAATACAGCTCAGCAACAATAACAAACAGCTCCACACTGTCCCAGTAGCGATCATTGTGCTCGGAAGGGGCCCACCTCTCCAGCCCCAGGCTGTTGTCTGGGGGAGGCAGAGGGATCCCAGGGTTTTGGGTTTGGTTTTTTTTTTTTTTTCTGTGTGTGACAACAAGCTGCAGAACAACAAGCCCGGTTCAGAGCGGAGCGGAGCGATGGAGAGAAGGAGGGAGCGCAGCAACAATAGCAGAAGAGGCTCTAGCTGGTGACGTAATGGTTGGCATCACTCCAGGCCAGAGCAGCCCCTGCTGCTGCCACTTTCTGGTCCCCTTTAGAGAAGGGGAATCGATTAAAAAAATATATATGCAAAACAGTCCCCTAAGAGACCTTGGTTGCAAAGGGGAAAGCCCCATAGGGAGCAGGACACATCTCTGCACCCCCCCAACCCCAGATACAGGGCATGGGGAGATTCAGGTCTCCCCCTGCCAAGGCCACCCGGGGG
>VYZM01021440.1:154018-211220 GCA_013398915.1 Dromas ardeola
ACCTCTCCTGGTGTGGGCAGAGGGAACGGCTGCAGCGTGTCCTTCCCGCGGCTTGGGCTGGCCAGCGAGGCCCAGCAGGGATGCTGGATGCCGGGAACTGGGACCTGGAAGTGAAAATGAAAGTGAAACTCTCCGGGAAGTGGCAGGAGATGAAGCATCACTGCGAAAAACCCCCCAGCGGGGCAAAGCAGCCTGGGCAACAGGCCGGGATGCGCTTTGAGGTCAGTTGTGTTTCCCACCTCTGCACGGCGAGATGCTGCTCCCGCAGCCGCCCCTCATCCCGTCCTCGCCCCCTGACTGCAGGCCTCTGTCTCATGTGTCCACTGAAAAACAGACAAATCTGACACAGGGGGTCAGAAGTTGGGGGAGAGGAGCTCTGTTATCATCCAACATGGTGTGCTGGCTCTGCCTCCGCTCTCGTCAGCCGCCCCGGCACGGATTTGTGCCGCGGGCTGTTTATGCAGCAATCTGCAACGTCCTTAAAACGCTGCCGGGTGAAAAGTGCCGCCTGCCTCTGCACAAAGGGCCTGGCGGCGCTCCGGGTGGAAACAGCGTTTGTAGATAAATGCAGGATAACACATGGGTCGGGGCAATTCCAAGCACAAACCCAGGCTGGGTGGAGAATGGATGGAGAGCAGCCCTGAGGAGAAGGACTTGGGGGTGTCGGTGGATGAGGAGCTCAACATGAGCCAGCAACGTGCGCTGGCAGCCCAGAACCCCCCCGCAGCCTGGGCTGCATCCCCAGCAGCGTGGGCAGCAGGGCCAGGGGGGGATTCTGCCCCTCTGCTCTGCTCTGTGAGACCCCCCTGCAGCGCTGCCTCCAGCGCTGGGGCACCAACAGCAGAAGGACACGGAGCTGTTGGAGCGGGGCCAGAGGAGGCCCCGGAGATGCTGGGAGGGCTGGAGCCCCTCTGCTGTGAGGACAGGCTGAGAGAGCTGGGGGGGTTCAGCCTGCAGAAGAGAAGATGAGAGGGGAATCTCATCGATGCTTATCAATACCTACAGGGCGGGCGGCAAGAGGATGGGGCCAGGGTCTTCTCAGCGGTGCCCAGCGACAGGACAAGGGGCAACGGGCACAGACTGGAACACGGGAAATTCCATCTCAACATGAGGAAAAACTTCTCTCCTTTGAGGGTGGCAGAGCCCTGGCAGAGGCTGCCCAGAGAGGCCGTGGAGTCTCCTTCTCTGGAGATATTCCAAACCCGCCTGGACGCGTTCCTGTGCAACCTGCTCTGGGTGACCCTGCTCTGGCAGGGGGTGGGACGAGATGATCTCCAGAGGTCCCTTCCAGCCCCTGCCAGTCTGGGATTCTGTGTGACTTCGGGAGAGGTGCAAGGAGGGGAGCAGCATCACGATGTGGATGGGGATGTGGAGAGGGCAGAAGGTGGATGTTGGAAAAACTGCAAGAGCCAGAGGAGACATGAAGAGAGATCAGGGCTGGGTAGAGCCTGGAGTTGTGTTTTAAACTGCTGGCATCCTCCTCCAGGTATAATGCCGTCTTTGAAGTCTTTGAATCACTGGAGGCTGCTCCTCTGGCCTTGCCTGCTGGATGGTAAGCTCTCCCGTTTGACCCAGGCTGGTTCCCATGTGCCAGGATTGTGTTTAATTTTCCATCCTCCTGTAGCCAAGTTTGTCATTTAATAAACATCATCCCCCCAAGCCCCGATCTCTGCCACCTCTGTAAGCCAGAGGAACAGATGGGAGGGCAAAGGACCGGAAAGACCTGGCACTTCCCAAAGCTGGAAGGACGAGAAGTGGAGACTTTCAGATTAAAAGAAAAAAAAAAATCATGCTTTTCTCAGCTCCGTCTTTGTTCCTTTGTGCCGTTCAGGCCTGATCCAAACCCCTTGCCTACATGAGAAGGCTGAACACGCCTGGCTTTCGTTACCTCCCTGCTCTTGGAGCAAGGCAGCGGGACTTTGCCTGCTTGTTTTTTGAGCATTTGAGTTTGGCGTCGTCACAGAGCAGCGATAGTAAGCTGACAGCATCTGACGGGGTGCTGGAGGGAATGGCAGTCCATGGACACAGGGGCGTTTGTTAAGGAAAACAGCTGCAGCTCACGATGCAAAGCAAACAGCTTCTACATGGCTTCAATTCCAGCTTTGTCTCTTTGTTGACCAGGGTCCAGCCACGCTCTAGCGCACTCGGCGGCAAAGGCTGATTCCTGAAGAGCAGGCTGCAAAGGAACCTGGTATTAAACAGGGGAATGAAGTGGGAAGAAGGTGTTTTTCTCATCCCGTGGTGGTTGTCCACATGAAGGTCTCCTGAGACCTTTAACCTGAGCAAGAAGAGTTAAACAGCTGTGGCGGGGAGGGCTGCTGGTGAACCCTGGCAGCAGACTCGCACGCTTGGTCTTTGCCCTGTTCTCTGAAGCATCTCACAAATTTCCTTGGCTCCTCTCCTGACCAGCTCCACGTGGAGACCCGGCGTGGAAGGGAAGCTGCCAGGACTGCCCTCCAGCCTGGTCATGGGTTTGGCTCCTGTGCCACCAACGTCAGAATAACGTGAGGCTGGAGCGAGCAAGGCGTGACAAACCCGAGGAGTTTGCACGGTCCCCTCTCCTGTTTGGTGGAGGTGAAACCTCGAAGGGCAGAGAGATGGGGCAGGCGCTGGGGGAGGCATCTTGAACCTCCCCACATCATTTGGCGTGGTCTGAAGTCAGCGATGTGGCCCGTCCCTTTGTGAACACCTCTTTCAGTGGCACATACGATGCTAGTGGCATCCTCAAAGCTTCTTAACAAGAAATGAGACAGTTTGGGTGGTGGTTTTTTTGTATGATACTGTCACTGTTTTCTGCCTGTGCGTCTAATTTCTGTTTGACTCAAAAGAAAAAAAGAAGGAGGGAAGAAAAATAGCCCTAAATTGAAAGCACCGAGTGTCCATGCCCTTGCAGATTCCGCTCAGAGGAAAGGGTACCTTTTGTATATACCACTCGGTATATGTTTCATATAAATACCCCTCAGATGACATCTTTGCTGTCATTTTTACAGTTGTCTGAATCACCTGCTGTTCTAGTGACTAATTCATGACGTCCTCGAGATGTTGGTGTTACATCTGGAAGTTACAGTCATGCTGCACCTACCTAAAAACAAGATACTCATATATATATTTGTGTATATATAAATAATATATATATGTATGTTTTTGGTTTTTTTTCCCAGTTGTGACTCTCCTGTGCCTGGAGCCGATAACAGCCATGTCAGCCCAAAAGGACAGATGGGTTTCTTCCTTCTCTTTCCTGCTCTTCTGTGCTTCCTCCATCCCAGGGCGGGGAAGTGCGAGGCTGCTGCAGGAGCTGAGCCCCCAGGAGTATTTCAGTAGCTTGCAAGCCGGCAGAGCATCCCTGGCTTATTTCAGCCATAACGGTATGTATTTAACAGTATGTGTTTACACCAGCCTGGGTTTTCAGCAAAGGCTCGTGTGAGGGTGAGTGTGAAAGTGGAACAATGAAGAGGTAATTCGTGAGATTTTTAAACCCAAAGTGATTTTTGAAGAGACGGTCGAGCTCAGCTGGTAAACCTGAGTTTGCACAGCCCTGAGCGCCCGTGACCGGCAGAGACCTGTTGGGGTGGGATCTTCCCTGGCTGTGTCCCCAGGCACGCTCCTTCAAACCTCTCCATTAATTTTCTGGATTATTTTCTGGAGGTGCCATGGAAGAGAAACCCAACCTCCGAAGGAGTTGTCCCCTCAAAGGGGCTGGGTTTCTTTTCCGTGGTACCTCCCAGGGAAAGGGGGATCCTTTGCACACAGAGGAACTAAGAAGGAGGTCCTTGGCCTTGCCTTTCTTGTTCTGCTCCTTCATGACTCCCAAGTATGGTTTCCCAGAGACATCAGCATGGGCTGAGACACCAACACAGCTCCCGCATCAGCGCTGAATGCGTTAGAAAGGAAGGTGGGGAGTCTGTGGGCATTTCCGTTGTTGCCCATAGTTTTGTTTCAGTAAATACCTTACTTTTTGAGTAAGAGCAAGACCGTATTGTGTCAAGCACTGTCTCAGTGCGTGGCAGGAGGATGCTCTTGATTCTGAGGACTTGCAGCCCAGCCCAGCAGCACCCATCTGACAAAAACAGTCCCAGTCTCTGTCTCCCCCAGCCGCATCCTCGCAGGCACCTCCACCGGCAGCACACCACAGCTCCCTGGTTGCCCTGACCCTGGTCTGCTCAGATGTCCCAGGGAGGTTTGCACGGGGACGCGAGCATGCTGGTACCACGCCAGAGCGCAGGCAGCGCTCGCCCTGAAGGTGCTCTCACCTGCCTCATCCATAAGGGGAAGGGATGGAAAACAGCTTTTTTTTTTTTTTTTATGTTTCAGCTTCTCCTGGTGCCCAGCCCTTCTTGGAGCAGATTGAGAACTCGGCCGAGGCCCTCCAGGACTATGGCATTTCAGTGGTGAAGGTAAAGGGGACAAGGAGCGGGACAGGCTATTTCTCCAGGTTATTTCTGTGGGGCTTCCTGCAGGGTGGCCAGAACATCTCTAGACTCTTCTTGTGGGACCCCACAAGAAAGCGGATGTTGTCTGAGCAGGGCATCCCATTTTATCGCTTGCCCTGGCCTTACATCTGCTGCATGTGGGTTGTGTCACACCTTCTGCCTGTGGGACACGGGCCGGTGCCTGCATCCCAGAGAGGCCTGGTGTTGTGCCTGCGTCTCCAAACACAGCGAAGCAGAGGACTGGCAGTGCTGTGGGTCAGCCCTGAGCTGCTCCTGACCTCCCAGTCCAGTCCCAGTAGACGAACTTGTGCACTCTGATTGCATTCATGGGTTTAGGGGACATTCAGCTACTCGCATCTTTCCTGCAGGTTGGTCTTTTCCCTGGGCAACATACCAGGTTTAGCTGATCTAATCTGGCCTCCCAGCAGCCGCGTGGGGTGCGTGGAGTTGCCTGGTTGTTGCTGTGTACCCAGGGACAGGGCACAAGGGAGAGCACGGTCCCCAGCGTGCTGCCCAGGAGGGCACCAGCCGGCTCGTCTCACTCAGGTGGGACTTGCCCGACTCCCTCCGTGGCTCCCTCCTGCCAGCTCAAACTGCGGAGAGGGACAGATGGGGTCAGTTCACTTCTTTTCAACTCAGTGCTATAAATATTTCTTATAAAGGGGTTTTTAGCTGAAATCGTATGCAGATTTAAGTGAGGGAATTACAAATTTAGGCAAGTGTAATTACATAATAAGAAGTGCTTATATATATGCGTGTATGTATTTCATTTCCTCCAGATACCGGCTGAGCTTAATAAGCAAGCAGCGATCTGTCACTTCACATATGCTGGGCAGATCGTAAGATCTCTTGATCCTGCCTGACCCAGTTCAAGGCAGGCTGAGCTGGAAAACTGAAGTACAAACTCCAGTCCCCAGCTCTGGACTCCATTTTATTGTATTTTCTCTCCCAGCAGGTTCAGAAAGGCTGTATTTACACCCTTGAATGGAAGAAAGCTGTAGGGCTGTATGTTTGTAATCATTTGTGGAGCTGAATGTCTAATTAGATGCTTTCGATGTCTAGGTTAATTGTCCCAAAGAGGATGTCTCAAGATACTGTGGGAAAGAAAATGCATTAAGGAAAGCCTACCTGTTCAGGTGAGGGGGATTTTCTGGACGCCACACTGTGATTGCTTCCCAGTGCAAGTCTTTGGAGGAAACTCTGTCAGGGGTCAGAGATGGCAGCACAGAAACAGAGGAGCCACGAGGGCAGCAGTGACACACAGAGTTTAGCGAAAAGTACCCCCAAAAGGTCCAACACAGGCAAAATAGATGCTCTGTCCTCAGTGTGAAACCTCCCGTCGTGCCCCATGTTCCTCTGAGCAGCAGAGGGCTCTGCTGCTACATGAAGCCATGAGGATGGAAGTCCTCCATCAGTGTTCTTCTGTCCTTCTGGCCTCCCACCACCAGGTCCTCTAGAGTTACATTCAGACCACTAGGTTTTGGGTCTAGTTCTAGAAAGAAACACTCTTTGGTGCTCTTCCTGTTGGCGTGGTTAGCTCATCTGCCCTGGATGTGAAGGTTTAGCTCTTGGTCCTCTCCAAGGGCTCATAGAATCATAGAATCGTCTAGGTCGGAAGGGACCTTTAAGATCATCGAGTCCAACCATCAACCTAACACTGACAAAACCACCACTAAACCATGTCCCTCAGCTCCACGTCTGCCTGGCTTTTAAATACCTGCAGGGATGGCGCCTCCGCCACTGCCCTGGGCAGCCTGTTCCAATGCTTGATAACCCTTTTGGGGAAAAATTTTTTCCTAATATCCATCCCAAACCTCCCCTGGCACAACTTGAGGCTGTTTCCTCTCGTCCTGTCGCCTATTACCTGGGAGAAGAGACCGCCCCCCCCCGGCTATACCCTCCTTTCAGGGAGTTGTAGAGAGCGAGAAGGTCTCCCCTCAGCTCCCTTTTCTCCAGGCTGAACACCCCCAGCTCCCTCAGCCGCTCCTCACCGGGCTTGTGCTCCAGAGCCCTCACCAGCTCCGTTGCCCTTCTCTGGACACGCTCCACCACCTCAGTGTCTTTCTTGTAGTGTGGGGCCCAAAACTGGACAGAGTACTCAAGGTGGGGCCTCATCAGTACAGGGAGATGATCACTGCCCCAGCCTTGTTGGCCACAGTATTCCTGATACAGCTGGAAGCTTCTCCATGTATCAGCTCAGTTCTCATTGACTGTTGTACATGACCCACAGAAACATTTCCAGTAGTGGTGAGGGTCTACAGGGTGATGCTTGGTATATAGAGACCTTCTGTTGGTCTATGCTTCTCATCAGCGGTCCCCAGAAGCTGAATGAAATGGCAGCGACAGAGGTGACTTCTCTAAAACAGCGTTGCCTGGACCCCTGCTCCTGTGAAATCCAAATCCCCACATTTGGTCCTGACATTTTCTTTCCAGCAGGTACCTGGAGGTATTCAGCAGAGTGAAAATGAATTAAGAACGGTGTAGCTAATCTTCCGTAGTTTCTTTGGTGATGTTCTTTCTTCCCTCCCCAGAGGCAACATGCTGATCAGAGAGTTCCCCACCGATGCCTTGTTTGACGTGAACTCCGTTGTTGCTAACGTTTTGTTGTAAGTACAGTCGAGGTGCAGCTCTGTGAAATAATTAACTTTTCATTTTCTCTTGTTGATATAAAGTTTTGCAAAAATACAACCCCCCCCCCAGGTATTCCAGAGGCTGTGCTCGGACATGCAGAAGGCTGCTTCTCTCTTTGGGATGGTTTGACCCTGTTATATCTATGTCCTTGAGATGACTCACCAGCACACATCTGGGCAGCCGTATTTGTCTGTGAATCTTCAATCTGCCAGCAAGAAGCTGGAATTTTACCTTGTTTTTCCCATCACGGTTATGTGGCTGCAAATTCGCTCTTAAAATGAAACATGTGCTAATGATTTTTTTCTGACTCCTCAGTGCCCTGCTCTTTAATGAAGTTAAGTACGTTGAAACACTGGCAGATCTTCAGAACATTGAAAATGCGCTGAAAGGGAGGTCAAACGTGGTCTTTGCCTACGTACCAGCTACTGGGACAGCAGGTATTAATGCTCAGCTTTTCATCTTTGCTCTCCTCCCAGAGCCTTTTTTACTAAGGTGGAAGGGAGCTGGGTTTATGACCCCAAGTCCTGCACATGAAGGATCAAGAGAACCTGAAAGGGCCACCTAGACACAAGTTGTCCACCTCTGTCTGTCCTGGTGTGTTTCCAACGGGATCAGGTGCACCGGAAATGTTTTGCTGGGAGCGCACAAACTTTCAGAGGTGGACTTGAGAGGGAAAGCAAGCCAGGGGTTGCTGTCCTAATAAATAAATAAACAAACCCATTGGCAGACCACCTCTGGTTATGCAGCAGAATGGGTTCACTTACACCACTTGTGTGTTTACTGGGCATCACCAACTGGGTTCAGCTCCAGTTGCTCAGTTACCTTCATAGTGTGTCTTCAGACAGCCGGGACTTTTTCCTGAGAGTTTCTGAAAACCTGGGCATTGATATTTACAACTGGGAAGGGTGAAGAGGGAGATCTGGAGGGAGCTGGGATGAGTTTGTCTTGCCTTTCTCTTTCCAGAGCACAGAGCCGTGATGGAGGCAGCTTTTGTCTATGGGACCGTCCACCAGTTTGTTCTGACAACTGAGGCAGCGCTGCTGAGAGACGCTGGGTATGTCCAAAGACACACACCCCCCCACCAGGTAGAGCTGCTCCCCTGCACTGTTTGCTCTGCTGTTGGTTTCTCAGATTCCCAGGTCAAATCTGGGATGGTATTAGGATGTTATGCCAAGGGTGGACAGTCAGATCTGGTTTACTTTTCCAAAACCAGCTGCTGCTTGTGTTCCTGGACTTGGACTAGCCACGTCATGTGTGACTGTTCACTGAATGGGATTTTACAGGAGAAGAGCCCACTGTCTCCTTTCCATAGCTGATCCAACCTCAGCCATGGGTTTTCAGGGGGCTGATAGAGCTGATGTTACAGTCTTAAAACACTCAGCCTTGTGCGTTGGTGAGCAAGTCTGGCCAGTTGAGAAGGGTAAAAACTGCTCTATGGGTCAGCTCAAAGGCTCCATATCTGACCTCTGCAGTGGCCATAGGTGCTTACCAAGGGGTGTGAGGGTATGGATGGATGTTGCCTGCAGCCTCCCATCTTCTGGCAGTCAGAGGTTTCAGGGCTCTCCGAGATGGGAGCTGAACCCGTATCATGGTGTTAGCAGCCACCAGAATTTTTTAAACACATTTTTACTTTTAATCTCAGCAGCTTCTGGCAGCAGGGAGCTCTGCAGTTCGGCTGCATGAGACACTGCTCCCAGGAGCGTTGTATTTGGGACTTCCCACCCTGTGGCCCGTCCCACCCCACTCAGCTCTGGCCATCCTCTTCCCATGCGGGAGGAGCTGCCTTAGAAGGGCAGGTCCTTCAACACAACTTGCTGCTGCTGTGACCCACTGCGGTCAGGAAACTGAGCAGGAGGAAGGTGGGAATACCACATGGCATGTTGCATCTTCAGCAAAGTGTTTATACAACGATCTGCCTGCTTTCACAGGTGGCACCAGGACAGCCACCAAAGCTGTCCTTCCACAAGATGCGATCCCAACCTTGCAGGACAGTGATCAGGGATAATATTTTGTGACTGCCACTAGATGGCACGGTTGTCATTTAACAGGAATTGGCTTCATTCTGCTTAAAGAGGACACCAGCAGGCCATCTCCTTAGCTGATGAAATGGTGGTAGCTTCCCCAGCATGAATAGCTTTCAGCCAACGGGGGTGGCAGGCTTTGGAGTCTTAATACTGCACCCTGCTCTTCCACAGGGAGATCTTAAAACCCTTTACAAAGAAGGTGATCCCTATTTTAGAGGTGGGGAAGGGTGCGTAAGGAAAGAAATGTGGCCTCCCAAAGCTGACCCGCAGGCTAACACCAGAGCAGGAACCACTAACCAGGGAACCATCCAGGGAACTCCATCTCACCACTTCCTTCGGTGCAGCCAAACCCAATGCTCTTCAAAAGGTGGAATATTCCTTATACAGTCTGTAAGATGTCATCAGTGAGGTAAAAGACATGAGCAAAGCTGTACTTCAGCTGTCCTTCTGCCAGGATCTCCACTGGAGTGGCATGGCTGGTCCCACTGAGAAAAGCTTAATTTGTGTCCTTCTTGAGCCAAATATTCTGGGATTGACATCATTTACACTCCGTGAGCCAGGGGTTTTGTTAGATGTCCAGCACAATTCTGAAAAGCACCTGGACACAATTGTACCTGTTAGTAGTAGGAGTCTTGAAGATGTCCCACAAGCCTGCCAAACCCTGAACTTGAGGATCATCTGCCCCGTAAAAGATACCAGCAAACATGGCCATTCTGTCAGGGTGTATTAAAACCCTACGGTGGTGCCTAGCTCACCATGGGTTTTGTTTTCTCTCTCACAGCGATGATGAGCCTGATGTGTCATCTGCTCGGCTGTTGTTCTGCCACTGCCAGCGAGCCACGGACCTGGCGCAGCCCTGCAGGAGGACAGCCATGGGGCAGGCTCTGACGATGCTCAACATCCACAGGCACCTCAAGCTCATGGGGGCTCCTCTGGTGGTATGACTGGGGAAGAAGAGACACCTGGGCTGTGGGCCTGAGGGCAGCTGGGGGGGACATGAGGACGAGGGAGGTGTGAGCAAAGCGCAAGGCTGAGCGTGAGAATCTCACCTTTCCCCATGAAGTTAATGGCAAAACTCCCAAGTTGGGTCCAAGCAAGGAAGAGGCATAGGGCTGGACAGGAGTGACACTCCATTGCACTGCTCAGCTTCCTTAGACCTTTCCAGTCACCAGTGTGTGCTCCTCCAGTTGTC
This sequence comes from Dromas ardeola, assembly GCA_013398915.1. Taxonomy (NCBI): domain Eukaryota; kingdom Metazoa; phylum Chordata; class Aves; order Charadriiformes; family Dromadidae; genus Dromas; species Dromas ardeola. The sequence continues at coordinate 164,296 of VYZM01021440.1, forward strand.
TGTAAGCACCATGAATGGGAAGAGGGTGGAGTTGCCCCTTGGACTTTACTGGGAGGTATAGAATAGCATAGCATAGCATAGTTCAGTTGGAAGGGACCTACAACGATCATCTAGTCCAACTGCCTGACCACTTCTGGGCTGACCAAAAGTTAAAGCAAATTATTAAGGGCATTGTCCAAATGTCTCTTAAACACTGACGGGCTTGGGGCATCAGCCACCTCTCTAGGAAGCCCGTTCCAGTGTTTGACCACCGTCGTGATAAAGAGATGCTTCCTAATGTCCAATCTAAACCTCTCCTGGAGCAGCTTTGAACCATTCCCATACGTCCTGTCACTGGATCCCAGGGAGAGGAGCTCGGCTCCTCCCTCTCCATGTCCTTCCTCAGGAAGCTGTGGAGAGCAATGAGGTTGTCCTTCAACCTCCTTTTCTCCGAACTAGACAAACCCAAAGTCCTCAGCCGCTCCTTTAGGCTCCCCACAGGAGTCTCAGCACCCTGGGGAGATGGATACCAGTGATTCGTGCCTTGGTGAGCACAAGGGACAGGAGGCTTCATCCTATCTCCTCTTCCCACTGGTCAGTAAACTTCAGCAGGCCTCTAGTTCCCACTGGTGCCATCTCTGCCCAGCCGAAAGGACGGGTAGATGAGCTGGGAAGTGCCTCCTTCACCTGGCCTTCTGGGTTAGGCCCATGGAGGGAAGGCGCTTCGTTAAGCAGCTCCGTGCTGTCATGAAGCAGCATGTCCAAGGCAGGAAGGGAGAGGATGCCAGCTCTTGCATGTTGCGGCTGGGGTTTTCAAACTGCTCTGGGGAATGGATGCCAGATAAATAAAAATTAATGGGGATTTGACATCTGGAATTGCTAAGTGACAAGGAACATGCATAATAAAGCCCAGGTTTTCAACAGGGAGGGTCATGGCAGGTTGGAACAGTTTAACCAGGTTGCATGGGTTCTGCTTCGATGGATGTTTTAGAATCGGGATTGGAGGCTTTTTCTCGAGGGTATCATTATTTCTGTGGCTGGGGAACACATGGTGGCTTGGTCTGTGCAGAAGAGCTGAGGCACGTTCAACCGTGTGGAGATGTGCTGCAGTATGACCATTTCTCTTCTCCAGACAGAGGTTGCGGAGGACCCACAGAAGGTTTCCACCGTTCACTTACAGCTTGGGCTACCACTTGTGTTCATCCTCAGCCAGAAAGAGACCTATGAGGCTGACAGGAGGACAGCGGAGTTTGTGGCCTGGCAGCTCTTGGGGAAAGCAGGAGTTGCCCTTTTGTCCAGGTATTTGCTCTCAGGTGTTTTGGGGTTCTCCTTGCTTTTTCTGGTGTTTCTGAGCTCAGTTAACCCACGGCCAGGGCGATCGTCAGTGACCTTATTCAGATTTGCATGAGAGGCAGTAAAACTAGGCTATATCCTGCGAGAGGATCTCACGTTTAAGAACTTGTCCAGAATTAGATTAGTTTTGTTTCAGACTGACTGGAAGTGTAGAAATGTCAGAGTCTCTTGCTGACTTAGGAGTGGAAAAACCGTCAGACTAAGAGAGATTTTGGAAAGGAACCTTAGCACAGATGGAAGGCTTGTATTTTGCCCTCGAATTAAGGGCAGAAGGAGATCCAGTAAAGGAGGTGGACTGTGGGTGCTGGGATGTGACAGGGGTCTCCGCTCGGTAAGCAGTGCCTCCTCAGTCAACGAGGGCTCTCCCAAGTTAGACCAGCACGCTTGTTCCTCACGAGGACAGGAGACACGCTTGTGGCTGGCCATAGGGTGGCTGTGCTGTGGAGATCCGTTGACTTCCTCTGTGGTTGACCACCAGTTACTTATCTCTGCTCCGTGGGCTTGGAAGCAGCCTGCGTACACCAGACTGGCTTGTTTTTCCAAATGCTTCCATAGTGTCCTGCCAAAGGAGGTGTGCAGCCCTGGTAGGCATGGTTGCCTTTGGGGATGTGTGCTGGCAGCCGTGCAAATGGGAGGAGACGGAGGAAGGGTGGGTGTAGGCTCTCTTCTTCCAGCTTTCTGTCACCACGGCACCTCCCTATATGGAGGCACTTCCTGGATGCATTTACTCCATACTTACAACCAAGCCCAGGCTGGACGGTGCTTGGAGCAACCTGGGCTGGTGGGAGGTGTCCCTGCCCAGGGCAGGGGAGTTGAACTGGATGGTCTTTAAGGTCCCTTCCAACCCAAACCATTCTATAATTCTATGAGCTGAGGTCCACCAGCAGATCAGCTGCACTGGGATGTGGCTACCAATGCATGAGCAAAGACCCAAATGACAGAAAGGGAATCCAAGCCCCTTGCAAAATAGGCACACTATGCAATGCAGTCCCACCAGGAGGTCACTTTGAGCTTATTTTTCCACCACTGACATTGATTCTGGGTTCCTGCAAGTTCTCAGGGCCCTGAAGCACAGCTCCATGAGGATGAGGTGCTGCTGAGAGAGGTGGGCTGAATGGAGGGTGTGACCATGCACAACGCACCATCTAATGTTCACTTTGTGTTTTGAAAGGGACCTCGTAGATTTGAACATTCTGCTCCGGTCAAACGTCGCTCTCAAGACACCGGATGAGGTTAGATGCTGGATTTCTTTCTTGTACAACTCAGATTTCCCTATCTGGGCATGGCGCTCTTCAGAGGCGTTGGGGTGTTGTTCGGCTCCGTTGTTATTTGACAGCCTTCCCAGAAGGTCAAGGGGAAGTGGCTTTCCTTTGATGCAGGCGTGTATTTGGAACTGCCTGAGTTTGGTACTGCAGAGCAATTGTGCCTGCTAGTAAAGATAAAATACTGAGTTTATTTTGGCTTCAAAACGTAGAGTGACATCTCCATTATACCTTAAGGCAACAGAAGGTTGTGAACTATCTTAGGTAGTAATCCAAGTGCAAATTCTCCAAAGATTTGGACTTCTGAAGGCTCTTGCCCCCTTAGGAAAGGCGTTCAAAAGATGGGAGAGGAAATGAGTGTGAAACTAAGAGCAAACAACCAAAGGTCTGTGCTGAACTGATGTAACCAAATGCCTCTGGCAGTGATCTGGGAAAAGGGCAGGGTGTAAGTTAAATGAGGTTGATCAAGATGAGCTAAACTCTGGAGGGACCTGACCCAGCTTGTGAGGCAAGATGGAATTCAGCGCTGACAAATGCCAGGGAGCACAACATTGCCCCAGATTATCCGAACTGTGACACTTGTGATTGCGAAGATACAGGATCAGACCTGAACCTGGGCGTCCCCTGAGGGCTTCCCCTGCCCTGCTGAGAGACGTGCATGTTGTGTTTCTCCTCTTAGAGCCAATGGGAGGTGCCAGCAGTTTGTCATTTCTCTCAGTTCATTATAAAATTCATTTTCTCTGAAGTGCCTTTCACTGAGACGGTGCCAGAACTGGTTTTAAGCCGGCAAGGCTTCATTTCTGAGAAATACATCTTGCTCTTTTCTTTCCATGGGTTGGCAGCCCATGTACGCTTGGGAGCACTCTTCTTTGTGGAGTTCCATGAGATAAAGGATTTTTTGTGCCAGTTTCCCAGGCTGTGGTGGGCTCCTCTGACCCAGCCTGGCCCCTTTAGAGGGGGGACAGCCAAGTGGCCCCTGTACCTCCCCAAACTGGTTGCATTTACTCGCCACTGGGCTTTTTCTTGCAGTGGTGGATCTGTGGTAAGATTCTGGGAAGTGGAGCGAGTGTTTGCTTTCACCACTCCGAGCACAGGATCCCACGTAGCCACAGTTTCTTCCTGGCAAGGAAAAATTGATGTGGAGCAAGAAAAACTCAAGCGCAGGTGAAATTGGATCAAAGAAACACACCCCAGAAGCTCCCCTACTTGGCAGCTTTAGGAATCTGGTGACATACCCCAAAAAGAAGGAGTTGGGTGATGGTGCCTCATCAGCCTTGAGTTCGGTTTGTGGCCAGAATAGGCAGAGGGTGACGTTTTGCTTCCCCTGATTTATTCTGTTTTCTTTAGGGAGTGCCAGTCAAATACCTGGTCTTGGAAGACACTGATGAAGTTATAACCCTGGTGGAAGATAAGAGCAAGGTCGGACAAATCCAGGAGGATGAGGAGGAGGAGGAGGAAGATGAGGATGAAAAAGAGAACAACAATCAAGGTGTGCAACTAAACAGTGAAAAGCTGATTGTCATCAGATGGGACATGCAATCCACATCTGCTGGACACATGCAGGCATGTGTTAAAGCATTAGAGAGCACTTTTGCAAATCCAAGGCAGACCATCACAGTCACGTCACAGTTGCACGAAGTGGCTCTTTAATTCTCTGCAGATTACTGGAGTTTTGTGCCAGACAGGCATCATTTTTAAGGGAAACACCAGGGAAGAAAATCAGCAGCTGTTAAAGGAGCGGTTGCAGAGGTGCTGCCTGAGGGACAGGGATGCTTCTGCTTGAATGCATCCAGCTTCAGGGCCATCAGGGTTTAAAGTGCACCCAATGCTGTCTCCTCTTCAAGCATCAGTAAAGAGCCTTAGAATTACCAGTTCCTTTGGAAGGGTTTGAGACGTGTTTTTCTAAGAGCTGTTCCAGGGAGTAAACACTGGCCCCTGCAATGATTCCTTGAAAACACATTTGTTTTCCATACACAATTGGGTTTGTTTTCCAAAAAAAAAAAAGTGGCGCAGGGTCTTAGAGGAGCCAACGTGCCGGAAGAATAGTGTTCAAATCAGAGGGCACGACCGGTGTGAGACGTGTGTCTGTGCCTGTGCCTCCACTCCTCTGTACCAGGCAATTCCGTACCCCACTGCTGACAGTCACCAGGTCTCTGCTGAGGGGTCCTGCCTTACCAAAACGTGCTGATGGGGTGGCACGGGGGGGCTGCGGTTCATGTGTTCATGCACGGCTTTGGGTCCCTTGCAGACATTCAGGATGATCAGGTGGTGGAAGCAGTTTCCAGGGACAAGAAGCGAGAGCTGCCCCTGGAGCAGATCCTTGTGCTGACGGAGGAGACCTTCCACTCTGCCCTCCTGGAGACTGCCCGGACGGTGGTGCTGTTTTATGCCAGCTGTGAGTATGAAACGTGGCCTGGCTGTCCCTTCTCTAAGCTTGCGCTGCTCACCACGCTTTCCGTAATATGATGATCCTGTCGACAAGTTTAGGGATAAATAAATGCCGCATCCTGCTCCGTGGGCCCCCAGCCAACCTTAGCAATTAGATTAAATCACTTCTTCTCTTTGACTGATACTGTGTGAAGACAGTATCTCTCAGTATGGAAGATATCAATGTTCACAGGTTTTTAACCTTTGTTTTACAGGGACCGAGTGTAGGACAAGAGGGGAAACTGTGGTAGCATGGGCTCATGGGCCAGCCTAGTCAACCTGGTTGCTGCACAGACGCATAAAGTGCAATTTCCCTTATTTCTTTCAAGCTTTTCAGAGCTTGAAACACCTTAGGATGGAGAGAATCGTAACATGACTATCAGAGAGCGGGGTGGGGCTGGTCTGTCGCCTGTACGTCCCTCAGGGTTGTCTCTCTCCTGTGTTTCAGGGGAGGCAGTGTCCCTGGCAGTGCTGCGGTCTTACACCGAGGTGGCTGATCACCTGAAAGGTAAGGTGTCACAGGTCTGAGTGCTTTACAGCTGGCATCCACCTGCCCTGGTCCAGAAGACTGGCAGGATATTGGGGGTACCTCACTCCCTCACCCAGAATATACTAATTTTTTCCCCCTCAAACTCTTCGGGAAGGCATAGCCACATCAGGTTTCTTAGGAAGAGTCCTTTATGTCTTATTTAGGGATCTTTGCGGTCCGTTTGTGCCTCTATAAAGTCATGGGACTGGGAATGCAGCCTTCTGCAGTCACCTTACGTTGGTGTAAACTGGTACACACCAGCTGCCCAAACTGCCTCGCAGCTGAGATGGCGATGTTGGTGGGCACAGTGAGAGCGTAATGGATGGTGGTGATGGTGACGGTCATGTTGGTGGGCACAGCGACTGCTTGATGAATGATGGTGATGGTGGTGGGCACAGTGACAATGTAATGGATGGTGGTGATGGTGACGGTCATGTTGCTGAGCACCATGACTGCTTGATGAATGATGGTGATGGTGGTGGGCACAGTGACAATGTAATGGATGGTGGTGATGGTGATGGTCATGTTGGTGGGCACAGTGACTGCTTGATGAATGATGGTGATGGTGGTGATGATGATGGTGATGTTGGTGAGCAGAGTGACTACCTGAGGAATGATGGCGATGGTGGTGATGATGATGGTGATGTTGGTGGGCAGAGTGACTACCTGAGGAATGATGGTGATGGTGGTGATGATGATGGTGATGTTGGTGGGCAGAGTGACTACCTGAGGAATGATGGTGATGGTGGTGATGATGGTGGGCACAGTGACTGTGTGATGAATGCCCAAGTGCATGGGGAGGGCCAGGGCAGAGCACCAGGGGTAGTGGGTGACACAGGGTGGGCTTTGGTGCAAGGAGGGACTGTAGCTTGCATCACGGAAACAGGGTCCTGTTTGTGCCCCTCGGTGCTAGGTCCTGCACAGACCGAGGAGATGCACTACACGCTGCACAGCAAATCAATGTGCTGGGTGGCACATCAGATCTCCTGTTCTTGGAAGAACTTGATCTGGAAAGGAGCAGTAATTAGCCCTGGTTTTGGTGGAAAGCATGACAGACAGGTGTGGGCAGGCCCAGATCCACCAGGGCAGGACGGTGGCAGAGGAAGAATTTACAATGATGATGCCTTCAGGGCCTGGAGACCGGCTTAATTACATGGGAATTCTCGCAGACGGCCACAGAACTCCATAAATAACACGTGACAGTGAAGACTCATCAGCACTTAAAGACAGCACACATCGGGTAGTCTGGTAGTAAGGGCAGGAGGGACTGATCCTTCAAGAGGGTCTGAGGAGTTCCTGAGCAGTGTAAGCCCCAATTCAGCTTCTTCATGTCTCCAGCCCCATCCCTCTCTACAGTTAGTGAAGAGAGGTGGGTTCTTCTGCACATCCATCATTCTTACATGGGCTCAATCTCTTCCAGAGATGCCTCTTTCTTGCCCTGGCTGCAGGGGACACTCAGGTGGCTTCATCCCCAGCTCATTGCAGCACAGTGGGGAAGTCGCGTGGACCTGGGCGAAAGCTGTTCTGGCATCCTTGAGGTGGCTGGTGCCTTCTCTTGGTTTTTCCTTCTTCATCAAGGCTTGTTTCTCTTAGTGATGTCACTTCCCTGGGACTGGTCACCATGTCCTGCAGGGTGCAAGCAGGATTCAGGGTGAGCTCTCAGCAGTGGGGACAAGTCTAGAGTCTGCAGAGGACCCAGCCAGCTTTCTGGGAAGCAGATGCAGTGGGAGTTGCTTACGAGAAACCCTCCTGGGAACACTGTGGACAGCGCTGTGGTTTGGATGAACGCAGTTCTGCATTCATAGTTTGCATGAAGGGAAAGTTACTGTCAGCTTTGATCTGGACTGAAATCCTGGGAATAAACAGGAAAGCTCAGAGAGGGTTGTTGTTAGAGACGTTATGGTTGTTGATGGTTTGGGGTTTCTTTTAGACTCCCCAGCAGTCAGCCCAGCTAGAGGAGCAACCTGGGAGAGTCACTGGATGAAACCCTGCCTCTTCCTGAGCCAGTGGTCAAACCTTGGCTGGTTCTGAGCGGCCAAGCTCGCACCATGTGTTTTTTGTATCATTTGATAACAATCTCGGGATATATGGAAGCATCCACAGGCAGATTCTCCACAGAGATTATGAACTGATTGGGGTCAGGGCCTTTCCTCTGTGATGAGTGAGGTCCCACCAAAGACTCCCAGGCCACATGTGACCTGTGGAATGACTCCAGTCTGCTTTCCCCACTGCAGCCTCCGGGAGGTCGGGGTACGGCTGTGTTAGTGGATCTGGAGATCTGGAGATCCTTTGTCTCTGCTGCCGAGGGAGCCTCCGTTGCAGGCAGGGCTACCAGGGGAGCTGGAAGACCTAAAAGGATGGGGGCCCTGGGCTCTCAGTTATGGCCAGGATGAGGGAAGATACAAGGGGCAGAAGTCTGGATCAGGAAGAAGAGCTTGATCTACGCAGGACTGAGTATAAAACATCGGATATGTCTTTGGGGCAATCTCTCAGCCCCCCCAGAAGCGCTGGTATTCCTGTCTGCTCTCTGGGGCAGAGCTTTCTGGGAGGCCAAGACCAGCTGTCTGAGCCATGAATCACCCGCTCTGGAGATACATTTTGAGTTGCAGAACCAGGTCCCACTTTTAATACCAATTCTTTGTGCAAAATGGCACTGAGAATAGGCCATATGAGATCAAACACAAGGGGATGGAGGAGGCTGGAGACTGGAATGACCCTGTGAATCATCCAGTAACGGATGTCCAGCAGATCATCACCAAATTAAGTTTATAGCCCCCCAAATGTTTTCCTTTTGTTGACAGATCCAATCTAGCAAGAGATAAAGAGAATCATCTCTGTCTTGCTGAAATGAGCGCATTTTCTGCCCTTGCAGCAAGAGCGTGCTGTTGTCACTGCCACCGGGGCTAACTGCTGCAGCTCTTGGTTTCTGTTGCAAGATGTGAATTTATGGAAGCAGCACCCTGGGACAGGAGAAGAGGATGTGAAGGTGAGACAGGGCTGAGCATTTCTTAAGTGCATCGTTGGCCTTTTTTTGTGAAGAAGAGAGGAAACGAATATCTAAGAAGAGCAATATACTGTGATGAAAAACAGTTCTGCTTCCCTCTTCTGTACGTGTGGAGTCTTCTTGACCAATGGTTTCCAAAGACAGGGGCTTGAAGTTGGAGTTCAAAGGCATGAAAATCACAATGTATATTCATGGAACCTAAATCTGAAGTAAGGTTTTAGAAGTCCATTGTGTGATGCTGTCCGGGTAGGCATTTCCCATTCCGTATCGGATTCCTCCTCTTGAAGTGCAGCACTTCGCACATAAATTACTTCTCTTTCATCTTGGACCGCTCCTCAAGTGAGCTGTTTCTGATTTCAGTACTGCCTTCCAAAGGTTTAGAAGTTTTAAGGGATTCTTGCATTTTCTCGTTCCCTATAGCACTGATGATTTGTCTTGGCCTGGTTTTATAAGACCCCTAGGACAGAGGTTCTCGCTGTTGCTGGTTTTAGCAGCACCTAAAATCACAGAACGGCAGGATCTTGCGTTTCTCTTTCGCCCTTCTTCCCACCCAGCAGCTCAGCAGTGACCACAGGGCTGAACAGTCTGTTGCTGAGTTTCTCAACTCCTGAAACTGCTGCGCAGTCATAATTAATAATATGGTGCAGATTGGGATGGGAGGGTGATCGTCCTGTACAAGGTGTTCCTCAGGCCAGATGGGGCTCCTTTGGACCACTTTTGGTAAGTAATCCCCCCGGGTAGTGCCCAAATACTAAAAATCATATTTGAGGGACCTTAGAGCAGCCTTGCAACTCACTTTTAACAAGTCATCAAAGCCCTGTTTTCGTGTCGTTATTTTTCAGAGTTGGGCATGACATAAGATTCTGTGGTAACAGATGATGAGAACCAGCTATACTGGACCAGTGGTGTGAAATAAATCCAGGGCCAGACTCTTAATGTGAGACGTTATTTCAGAGCCTGGAGAGTGACACAAACCATTTCTGCCCTCATGGAGTGTTTTGACAACTCCGGACCGTCTGAGTGGAATTGCAGACCCTTAGCTCCGTGCTGCCGCTGGCTTTTTCTGTACAGGAGTTTGACACAAGGCAGAACGGCAGCAGACTCCTCGTGTGAGCTGCAAAACAGAACCTAAAATGAGGTTTGCAGAAAGTGGTCCGGTGGGATGCCAAGGACATAGGGATAGGGGATAGGAAGACATGGTAAGGTCACCTCTGCCTGCACCCCTTGTCTGTGGAGATGCCTTGCCCATCCCTGGCAGGCACGTTTCTAACCTGTGATTAAAAAACCCTTCCGCAGCTTCTCTGCCAAAAAGACTCATTTCTGCTTGGTTCTCAGTAGCTTGTTTTAATATTTGGTCAAACATCCCTACCTGGGAATGGGTTGTTGCTTGTCTTTGCCCAGCTGGATCTCGCTGTCACCTCCAGAGCAGACTTTACACATTGTTAGATTTTATTGTTTCTTTCTTCCAGGCAATTTCCAATCAAAAGAAACATGGTTCTTTGGGTTTTTTCTCAGGAGGCATGTCTTCCAAACTTCTCCAGATTCTCTCTCTCATCTGCTTAAGCCTTTAAAAAAGAAAAATGTTTCCCAGCCTGACTTGCAGGGCTCTGCAGAGGTCTCACCGGGACAGAAGAGCATCATTTTCCTCCCGTGTCTTGCAGACGCTGTTGAGAGTTCATCCCAGAATGAGCTTTGCCTTTTCCTGCAGCACTGATGATATCTGTGCGTCCTGAGTGTTGTTACACTTGGCCCTTCAAAATGCTTTCTGCCCCTCTGGGCTTGGGATCCTTTGCAGATTGGATGTGTGGGTTTTATTCCATCAGCCAGGCCTTTAATGAAAATAGTGATGAGAATCAAACCTAGGACAGACGGAGGAGAATGCTTGGGTGTTTGATCTGCCGTACTCTTGAGAAATCCTCATCACCTGCCCCCACCCTGGCTTCTGAAGGACGCTTTGCGGTGGTCTGCCTCCCTGTGTGTACTTGCCTCTAGGTTTCATCCCACCTTTCCCATATAAATCTCGAATCCTGATCAAGCGAATTTAGGGAAGGCATGAAGATTTCTGAGATACGGCATTCCTGCAGTGGGCATGGACGACGTACGGCCCGAGGACTGTACACAGCCCTGCTGTCCTTGGGCAAGCCTGCAAGTAGGTAGGAGGCAGGTCAGGCCAGGCTGGCAACCAAGGGGTGGTGGCTAGTGAAGCCGGTGATGGTTCACCTGCCAGCTCGTCAGCACAGGCTTAGCTGTGGACCAGCAGAAGCGTGTGCTGGTCATTGCCCAACCTGCAGATGAAACAAAGGCTGAGAAGGACATGCTGGAGCTGCAGGCACCTGTGTCTTGGGCTCCTGGAGAGCATGCAGGGACCCAACCTTCATTTGCATCACTGCTTATGAATCCTTTGAGTTTATCACTTTGGTAAGACCCATAAAAAGCTTTTTCAGTACCAGGAACCGAAGTTGGACTGACTGCTCTGTAATTCCCAAGTGCTCTCCCTTTCCTTTCCCTTACCTGTGAGACCTCAGGCTCTTTCTTAAGGTCCTAAAGGTACCTGCTAGTGGCTTGGAAATGAGCAGCTTGCATAGGTAGGATAGGGTGAATGCCATCAAACTGCCAGTGTCTATTACATCTGTCGTGTTTATGTGACCTTTAAGTGCTCCTTGTGTGTTGGGCTCCATGCTTTAGGTAGAACAGACACTTTTCATTACTGGGCACCTTTATAAATGAAAAAGCTTTGAATGCATCAGCCTCCTCCATGCCAAGCTTTATCTTCCCTCTTTCCTGTAAGTGAGGGCCTGCATCGTTTCTTTGTCTTGGCCTTATTCCTAAGGTATTTCCAGTACCTTTCCTTACTGCCTTTTATGCTCCTGGACAGTTGCCTTGGGGTTTCGTGGTGTTCCTTTGAGTAACCAGCCAGATGTGAATGCCTCTGGGAATCGCCTTCTGAGAAGCGCAACCGACCACTTCCCTGACTTCATTATCTCCATGGTCTGTTGTTTGGATCAATCCACACCTGCTGGGGTATTTAATACATTTGCAGGCTGGAAATAGTTACTATTATCCTCAAAAAGTGTAAGGCATATCCATGAATGGTTTCAAGGGGGAGATAGCCTGTGCTCAACAGGGCTGGATTTTGACATCCTGCCCTCACGAAGCAGCATTTGACTCCAGGAATGGTCCAGCAGCTTCTCAGGGGTAGCCCACCTGGGCTCGCTCCGGTTTGTTACCATCCAGCCCCGTAGGATGCATGCCAAAGCAAACAGGAGTTCTGGCAGCGTTAATACAATTATATGCGATAATATCCAAAGAAGCTCACAAAACTCTCTATTTCAAATTTTTTTTTTTTAAATATTATTTATACGTGTTTGTTTCCCACTGTAGGAACTCAGGGGGTTTTGCTCGCTCAGGTAAACTGCTGGGACTGGCCCGGAGTTTGCACAAAGGAGAACGTCACTCAGTTTCCGACCATCAAGATTTACGAGAAGGGAGAGCGATGGGTGATGTACGATGGCATGTGGGGGACTGAAGAACTGACCAGCTTCATCATGCTGTAAGTGTCTTGTTAATGAGTCCCCGCACAGTAGGACTGGCACATCTGCTAGATGACGTTCTGGATACTTCACGGCCTGTGTAATGGAAATCCTTTTTGGAAAAATAATGTCAGGTCTGATTGTAGACTTGGTTTGGAAATTAGCTTAATAACTTCTTGTGCTTTTCAATGTCAGGGAACATCTGTTCTTGGACAGTGCATCCATCTGTTGTCATTGTCCATCTCTCTGATATTATTAATGGGGATCCCAAGGATCTCAGAGCAACCAGCTTGGCTCAGGGCTGTTCTCTCCTCCCCATAACCAGCTCCAGTGCCTTTCTGTGACTAGGCATTGCCCTTCCTTCCCATGCGACTGATTTTTGTCTTTAATGAGGCATAACGGTTGTCCTATTGGGCTGGGAGGTTGCTACTATAACAGGGACTGAGGTTGCCCTTTTGTCTCTTCATCCCAAAAGTGAAGGAGAAGGCAGCCCATGTTGTTTCCCTGCCTCTCCGTAGGAGCCGAGTTTCCTGCCCTCTGAAGCTGGCCACGATTGAGGAAGCAGAAGGATATTTAAGAGGAGAGTTTCCATCTGAGCTGTCATCCTATCACCACACTTCAGTTCTAGGAGTATTTAGCACGGCCACGAGTGAAGGTTAGTGTGGCATTTGTGGATTAAACACTCAATTTCTTTCCTGATCATAGAATCCTAGAATCATAAAATGGTTTGGGTTGGAAGGGACCTTAAAGATCACCTAGTTCCACCCCCCTGCCACAGGCAGGGACACCTCCCACTCGACCAGGTCACTCAAAGCCCCGTCCAACCTGGCCTTGAACCCCTCCAGGGATGTGGCATGGAAGAGGGATGATTCCAGGTGCTTAGAAGTTCCTCCGTGTTTCATTTTCTCTAAGTGATCGACCTTCTTTGCCCAGATCACAGCCTGCCTGGCACCGCCCTTCTTATTTTTGCAAGTAGAAGACCACAAGCGATTCCAGATGTGGGACGTAAGGTCCGTCCCCTGGCTCAGAGGACATCCAGCTGCCAGGCATGTTAACCACACCCAGTGCGGAACCATCTGACAACCCCCACAGAGACTGAGACATCGTGCTTGGCACAGTACAAAACAACAGTGCCCCGGCTGACCTGTCTCTGCAAAGACATTTTTGCAGATGTCCAGTCTGAACTCACCAAGCCACAATTTGTGCTTCTTGTCCTGCTCCTTGCCATGAGGAGTTTGGCTCTGTCCTCTTTATAAGTGCCCTTCAAAGTAGTTGTAGGCTGCCATTAAATCCTCTCTTTGCCTCTGTCTGCACAAGCCCAGATCCATCAGCCTCTTCTTGCAGTCCATCTACCACACACATGTCACAGCATGTTCTTTCTTAAAGAAAGTCCTTTCCACTATTGGCTTGATAGTTATCTTGCTGACTCCTCCTCCTGCAAATGTGGTAGTCCCAGTCCTTGGCAACCAACACACAATCCCAAACCTTTTTTTTTTTTTTTAATAAAAAAACCCCAAAGCAGCAATAAGGGAAAATGCAAATTTCTTATATCAAAAGGAATGAAACTTGTTTGAATTTGTCTCACTTTGTAGTCTTGGTCAGTATCGTCCTGGCCGGTGGCTGCCCAGGGTGCTGTTAGTCACTCAGATGCTGCTCCAGTGAGCAGCCATAGCTGTTGTCCAGGATCCATTGGGTTTCCTTTCTGAAAGATGGGAAAATGGATTTTTCCGAGAGCTGCCGTGATTTTTCACGTGACAGTCATACACGTTAACGAGGGCGAGGGACTGAAGTCATTTTGGAAAGGGAACATCACGTCATGTTTCTGTCAGATCCACAGCGGCGAGCTAGGACCTTCCAACCCCACGGTCTCTCAGTTACCAGCTACGCCTGGGAATTACTGCATTAAAAAAAAAGGAGAATTTTCCGATCTGTCTTAAGATCAAAATTTCAGACCGTTTTTCATTTTGAAGCTCCCTTGTGCCTGTAAACATTGGTTAAATGCAAACCCAGCTACTTTCTCACATGAGGAGGTCCGGAGGGAATCTGCTGTGCTCAGAGGTAAGAACAAAATAAAACGTCTGGAGCCAAACGGAAGACACTTGGTCTGTGTTCACCGAGCCCGCTGACAGCAAACGCGCCTGTCTTCTTCTGGAGGGTCTGTCTGTTAAATATTGCAGAAAATCTTACTGATCTTCAAAAACCTTTAGCCCATTTCTGCCTTGTTTTCATCAGCTGAGCTCCAAAATCTCCCCTTTATTCCATATATTCCACTCTCTGCAGTAGCGGAGCCTGGATTAGCCCCGTGATAGGGCCGTGGATGACATGGGGACAGAGAGACATGGAACCTGCCTGCATCCAGCTGGACGTGTGAGCTCCGATTCTTTCCTGTATAGAAGCTGTTCATTTCCTTCGGTACAAACAAGAATCTTGGTGGTTTCCAGGCGGCTCCGCGTGGAGATTGCCCCTTCCCTCAGGGCACACTCTGTCTGCAATCTGGAACGGCATCTGCAGTCTGGGGTAATGCAGCCACAGATGCCAAGGGAGATGAAATCCGGGATGCTTTCACCGCCTGGAACCTGAGGGGTGTTGGAGCGTCACGCAGAATAACCTGAGGGAGCAGAAAACTGGAGCCGGCTGTTCTGGCACCAAACCCAAGCCAGAGTCAGGGAAACCACATCGCTGCTCTTATCAAGCTGCAGATTTATCTGGAATCTCCAATGATTTTCTCACGGCGAGAATTCCTGCTCTAACCTGAACCATGTCATTGCCATTTCTAATTAACTGAAACAGAGCAATGAGATGTCCAGTTAAATAAAGCCCTGGGATTTTTCCCAACATTTAGCATCAGAACTATATTAAGAAGCCCTTCAGTGAGCTAAAAGAGGCTTGTCGGAAAATTCATGGTAAAAATTTATTACAAAGAAGTGAATGGTATTACCAGGGAAATGAATGAGCATTTTCCTGGAAACTTGGAGAATAGTTAGGAGAGAAATTTGTTTGCTCTGCAGAAACTGGAAATATATTTGGAAGTAAGACTGTCCTAAAGCGTTTAAATATTTAAAAATACGCCCGTGTTCTGCAAAGCTCCGGTACCATTTGATGGGCTTGCCAGCATCGCTGTAAACCAAGTGAAGAAGGGATGCGAAGGTGCTGCCAGAGAGTGTGGTTTCATGAGATGCCTTTTGCTGGAGGGGCGAGGGGCGATGCTCAGATCCTGCCTCCGAAAACCCTTCGTCATCTGGCAGTTTTATTCCTCCTCGTTCCCAAACCCTGCAGTGGAGCTGGGCTTGTGCTGCAGTGCGTGATTGGGCCCCGCGGGGAATTAAAACAGCGTTCTCAGGGGGGGACTGATTTTCTAGGAAGTATTTAAATAGCTTCTTTAAAAGTGCGTCGTGTCTGTAGTAGGAGCCGTGTGAATTTGGGGGATTTCTTGCACAGAGCTAAGAGGCTCTCGCGGTGAGCTGTTGAGAAATGAAGGCTGGTGCCTGGCTCTGGGGCCGGCATGGTTCCCAAAATACAGAAAAAATTTGTAAGCGTGATAGGGAGGGAAGATCTCGTCAGGAATCACCCAGATGAAAGGAGTGAGCTGAAGGTTGTCCTGATTTAGGAGAGAATTCCTGCAGCCAGGGACGCTGCAGGGCAGCACTTCAACACAGGCTTACGTCTCGAGTGGGTGTTTAAAGTTAAATGCCTGTAGAAATGCTCTCCTGCGGAAGTTTGGATGTGAGCCTGCTCTTTCCACGTCAGGCTCTGTCCTTCAGTGCCTCGTGGCTCACTGTCTGGCCCGTGGCCTTGTCTCCTGTATCTGGGACGCAGGCAGTTTCTTAAGGGGTTCGTTGGTGAAGTTCTCGGTGATCCTTATCAGCTGGTCCTATGGGTTGCTTTTCTTTCAACGCTGATAAAATCAAGCGACCAAAGATCAAAGAGCTGGAAACCAACGTCAAACCCATCCAACGGTGGTTTCTCTGTCTCACAAGATGAACCAGCCGAGCTGTGTCACCAGCTTTGTTGTATGTGTGTTGTTTCCTACAATGTCTGAGCCCTCAATGAGCCAATCCTTTAAGGATCTAAGCTTCCATTTTGGAATGAAAATAGGATAAAGGAAAGCCTGTGGTCCCTGTGGTTCCACAGGGAACACAGTGGAAAATACGGCTTTGAGCGTAGCTTGAAAGCAGGAGGCAAAGGACCAAAAAGTGACCGGTTGTGAGCCAGCCTCAGGCTATTGAGGTCTGAGTCACTGGTCCCAAGAGCCTGGGCTGGCCAGTTGTGATACCACGGTGAGCGTTATGAGGAACGCTAAATAGCATCTGAATGAGATCTCTTATTTAAGTTATAAAGCAACATGCATCACGGCTGTATCTGAGATGTAACCCTAACTCTTGGGAAAACCTGACTTCTCCAAAGAGTGTGATTTCTCACTCTCCTTAAGTCGGAAGAGCCTTTTTTGTTGCTTTCAATTGCTCAATCCAAAGCGGGAGGAGGGGTGGTGTTGAAATCCGCCTCAATTTCACATTTCACCCTACCTTTGGCAGCAGCGGGTTTGATCTCTGGTCCATAACTGTCTTTTACAAGCTCACACGCTATGGTTTGCGTGTTTCTCACCAAGCGTGCCTCTCCCATGCGTCCAGCTGCCTAAAACCGAGGCTGTTTTATAAGGGCATAAACCAGCTCTGGAGTCAGCTTCATTTTTGGGGCTCTTGCTCTCAGTCTTCCAGCACGGAGAGATTCAGCTGTGATGGATCAAGAGAGCCCCCCAACCCAGTCCTTTCCTCCTCATCCTCTCCCTGACATGCCGTGAGGCCATGCGGAGGTCCTGTCCTCTCCTTGCAGCCACCCAAAACGGTGGACGACGCTGTGTCTGCGAGGCATTTAGCTTTTTGACCTTCCCTGTCCCAGCTGGGTGGCCGTAGCAGACCCTGCCTGCTCCAAGGAACCGGATAAAACCAAAAGACATTGGGGGAGAGGTTGGTTTATCTGCGTGGGCACTTAGCACTACTCCTGTTAAGTCATCATCAGTCATTTCCAAGAGGTCACTGGGATTTATAAAATCACTATTTAGACTTAAATAAGTGGTTGCCTGTTTCTAAGAATATTTACGGACTTTTAAGTCCTTAAAGATGTTTCATTTTCCATCAGTGGCCTCTGCCGTGCAGATCCTGGAAGCTTGGTGCTGGTGGCTAAAGGGCAAATGCTGTTCTCATAATAGGAACTTTCCTTCCGATCCTTTTGGCTGCTGCCAACTCCTCCTCCCGTAGCCTGCGGCCACGAGACACATCCATTTCTCATGAGCCTCTAATCCTAGTTTTGCTCCCAACTGACAGTTTGCTGTGGGAGGGTGTTACGTACGCAGACGGCGATTTGTTTTGCAGGAGGAAGCTGACACTTCTCTTTCTGTTGTTTATTTTTGTGTCTCTGTCTTTTTTTCTTACAGCCAGGGAAGCTTTCGAAGAGGCAGGAAACATCTTAAGTGGTCATGTAACGACGGGGTTGTATTTTGAAGATGATGCGTTGGCTTTGTAAGTTGTTTCTCCTTTTTTTTTGGTGAGAATTCAAATTGATCTGCACTTAGTGAAAGCCAATGCCTAGAGCAAGTGTCACCGGCCATGCCGAGTGTTTATCAGGAGCCCCAAAAAGCTACGAGTGACTTATTCCTGTAGGGAGGTTGGTCAGGACTCAGACAAAGTCCTAGCCCTGGCTCTGCCACTGATTTCCAACCTGTCCATGGTCAACTCATTTAGCCCTGGTGTAATAAACAGTCATCTCCCTGCTGTTCGTGTTCACGCTGGGTATTTTCAGTCCTCCAGCTGTGCCAGCCCCCACGCGTCTGTTGGGTTCCTCATACAAACAGGACCAAACTTTGCAGGCTGGAAAAATGATACCCCGTAGCTAGGATCAGTCTGTGAGGCAGAAAAACTGTTCTGCCCTTCTCTTTCTGTGAGGAAGAAGAGACAAATGGTTACTGGTCTTCCTCTTTCTGCGGTCCCTTCACCTTCTCGTTTCCTCTTCCCTGCCCCGATGCTGCGAAAGCGCCTGCTGAGGTGGGGATGGGGAAGGGGAGTGTGAGGATGGGGAAGGGGAGCGTGAGGGCATTGCTGCAAAGCCAGGGGGGTCGATGTGAGTCTTGCTCTGATGGTTGCCCCCACTTGCCAAGAGCAGCCAAAAGAGAGGCTGCTGGTGACTACTTGCAGGCTTTCTTGGAGTGGGGATTGTGTCTGGGTGCTGGAAAATGGCTTGAAAGCCCTGAAATAAATGGTGTCATTCCATGGAGCTGCCTTGGTGTGGAGCAGAAGGCCTTTCTGCAGCACCGTGAAAGGTGTTAAACCCCTTTGGTCTCATCCAGCTTCCCAGTGGGCCCTCGCGTCTGTCTGTGAGATGTTTGCAACTGCCAAGGATGGGGAAGAACCTCCCCCTGTCTTTTCAGCAGTTAATCTTACCGTGGATCTTTTTTTCTTGAAAGACGTACCCACCCCTTTCCCTCCCCTTGGCAAGAGCAAGATGTTATCAGCAGTTCCAGACAGAGTTCTGGGGAGGTCCATCCTCTTCCTGGAGGAAGAGTGCTGGCGGAATAGAGCAGCCTTCCTCCTGCAAATGTGGTAAAGACAAAGTCAAGGCTTTCTTGGTCAGTTCCTGATTGAATAAGAGCATCAATTGCGGCTCCAACTTCAAGCCACATTGGAGCTAATGGGATCTGAGCATTTATCAGTCCACACACTTAATTGTGCCATTAAGACTCTCTCCAGCAAGGGGCAAAGTGCTTTGGACTGGACTGTGAGAGATGCTTCCGTGCCTATAAACGCAGCTAGGTCCAAGGGGAATCTTCAGCTTGTCCTAGCATTTCATTTCCATCAGGAATTATCTCTCAAGGCAGAGTTAAAAGCCGCAGAAGGTCCTTGGCCTGTTTTCCAGGTGTGGGTTTAGCAGCCAGTAATGCAACAGTGAATTATTTTCCTTAGTTTCTCACAGATGCGCTGGGTCTCTAGCATGTCGGATGAGACATGGACATTTTTGTGGTGTGCACGGAGAACAAAAATGCAAATATCTTGAGGGTACATCTCTATTAACCAAACTGTGCTCAAAGCACCAGCCGTGGTCGGGTCTTAGAGGCCAGACAGCGCCTCTTGTTCATTGCTGGGGTGGGGGACCAGTGTGCGACGGCAGGTACGGGAGGCAAAACCAGCAGCATCTGGGTGTAAAACCTGACCCCCGAAGCCGAAAGGCTTTTCTCCCCTAAGGATCTCAGCCCAGATGATAAAGGGAAAAAAAAAAGCAAAGGTAGATCAGGGAGATGTTACAAAACAAGATACCAACAGAAAAAGCCTGTGTTCTCTCAGCAGTGACACATGCGAGAACATACCTCCATCCTGCTCCGGCCGCGCTCCCGTTTAGCTGGAATAGTTGTTACAGTTTACATAGATATTCATTCTGCCAAGTTTGGATTTTGGCTGTGACTTGTGGGTGAAGCTACTGTAGATGGTCATCTTCGCAACTGTAACTAGAAAGTAAACACTTACATGAATTCCTTATGCAAGAGCCGGGCTCACTTTCCTTCTTAAGAAAAGAAAAGCTATTCTTCTGCTAAACGCTCGAGGAGGAAATGTTTGTGGCTCCCAGCTCATGGAAAGCTGAGTCCCCCCTTCCCAGAGAAAAAGGTATACAAAATACACAATGTTGTTTGCAAAACCGTTTGCTCGGCAAGCACCTGCTCCGTTGGTGAAAAAAAAAAAAAAAAGCATTAAGGAAGAAATACTTTGAATGAAGTCATTATTTATTTCTCCAATACTTAGATGTCACAGATTCCTGCCAAGTATTTGTTTGCAGATGTTTTTCATTTAAATGCAAGTCTCACGTTACCCATCGAATGCCCCTGCCCGAAAGCTGTCGTAAGCAACAATACAAGCCCTCGGTACCCGTAAGATGAGAAGTGATTTCAGGGTAGACTCTAGCTATTAGATGGGGAAATTGTTGTGTTTCTGGCAGTGTTCAAGAAACTTCCTTATCCAAGGCTGCTGAACAGCTTGATGTGATTAGACATAGGGAGCAAGAGTCCTTACCTCCTCTGAGAAGGCATCAAGCCAGAGAGTCTCTTTAAGACCTGGGGAAGTTTGAGAAGTTCAAAATCCCTGAATTTAAAAATTTTCTGGGGTTTAACCATTCTTCATTGATTGCGAATACAGGTTAGTTTGAAAAGCAACAGAGAGGAAAGTTAAGGACCTTCCTAATAGATCAGAGGATTCCCAGGAACGACAAGAAGGGCAAAACTCAACTTCCTTGACTGGTGGAGCTCGGGAGCCTGGGCAGAAAGGGGAAAGCTTAGCTCAGGGCTGGATTTACGAAGATAAATTAAAAAAAAGCAGAGGACACTGCAAAATGTAACTGAAATGGCTCGGGTAAATCCAAGAACAGCTTAGCAACAGGATTCACAATGTCTGAAGGCCTCATATAGTCCAAGGTCATCCATTACGGCTGCTCTTTATCAAGACATCGGTGCGGATCTGGGGTGCCCCTTAGAAATTTGCTGTGGGTGTATTATTTCCAGACAGATAAGTGCTGCGATGGAGGAAGTGAGAGGCCTACGGATGAGCTCAACATCACGGAAATGTGTTGTCTGCAGTTCCCTCCACTTGCTTTGTCTTTGCTGACCTAAACCACCAAACACCGAGACTTTTAAAGCAAATTTGAACAAATCTCCATCCCATTCAGAACTGCTAAAGTGCATGCCCAAACTGAACTTGCCTGAGCAAGCGGTGGAGGGAAGTGCAAGAGGTTGTAACACGACTTTTCTACGAGCTGCCTTTCATTAAAAATAAGTAGTTTGTTCTGCAGTTGGCCGAGTCTGTGTTGCATCTTTCTCATATGGGAAAAATGGAGATGGACCAGATTCCTTTTGAAAAGGAAGTCAAAGGTTTTCTATATCCCCCCTCCCCCTCAAATGTCCTTACAGCTCACTCACTTTCCCCAGAATTCTGGTGTCACAGCTTTTGAAAAATTGCCAGCAGCCTTTGAAAAATAAACTACAGGACCCCCCCCCAAAAAAAAACTGTTGAGGCAGCCGACTTCCTCCGTTGCACCCTTCCTCTGGGCACTGACATCTGGAGCCTTCAGAACTGAAGTTCCTCAAACTTCCAGAAAATTACTCTCTTGGTGTGTACCCGCTGCCCTTTCGTTGCCCAGACTTCTCCTATTTTCGCTCTTTCCACCTTCTCAGCTTTTCTTTAAATACCCTTGAACCCTCTTAACCAGAAGAGCACTGGGGAACAAAGGATGAGCTGGCTTCTCCGACAAGAATATGTCTGTGCGGGTTGTGTGTATTGCTCGAACGCGGGGCTGGACTTCAGCAAAATTGCCCGTGTTCACCAAGCCAAAAATCAGATCTCCTGGAGCTTATTTCATGTAGGTGGGCGTCCCCCGGATGGAGTCGAAGACCTTCTGTTTGCCTTGGTTTGGGAGGCAGGGTAAAGCCCTGGGTGGGTATTTTCACCACCTAACCTTAGGTGTGAAAATGAAGAAATGCCAGCAAATAGTTTAGATGGGTGGGTTTGGATTTTCCCTATTATTTAGCTGCTGATGGCTTTTTGCAGAAGAAAGTGCTCTGTGTGTGTGTGTGTGTGTGTGTGTATTTAGCGTTGGGTGCGCGCTGCGTGAGTGCCTGTTTCCGAAGGGGACGAGGGAACACGTCAGCTCCATCTCTCCCTGTTGGCTCAAGTCAGAATTGTGCAGGGGCTGGAGAGATGGGGAGCGCGATGGGCAGGGCAGGCAGCTCAGGACCCATTCCTCCCGCAGGACCCTCCTTCCTAACATCACCCTGTCCCTCCCCGACATCCCTGTCCCAACTTGTCCCCACCATGAGGATGCCAGCTCTGCGGCCAGCAAGATTTGGTGTGTGTCAAATCCCCCAGCCAGATCTTATTTCCATCCATCTTTTTCAGGTCCCGTAAATACGCGGTGTCCCCCCCAGCCCTCCTCCTCGCCAGGAGCGGAGGTCGGATCGTGGAAGGCGTCGCTTTGTCCAAACAGAGCGCGCAGGACATGGTGCGGATGATCAGATATGAACTGCTGGACATTTTTGTAAGTAAAAAAAAAAAAAAAAGTGTCTTTTTTCCATTACGGTCGTTTGGAGAAGCACTGATTATAGCGTGGAGCTGTGCAAAATAAATATAGAATCATAGAATCGTCTAGGTTGGAAGGGACCTTTAAGATCATCGAGTACAACCATCAACCTAACACTGACAAAAACCATCACTAAACCACGTCCCTCAGCACCACATCTACCCGTCTTTTAAATACCTCCAGGGATGATCACTTCCCTGGGTTGATAACCCTTTCGGTGAAGAAATTTTTCCTAATATCCAATCTAAACCTTCCCTGGCGCAACTTGAGGCCATTTCCTCTTGTCGGAAAGTGTTTGTTCTTTATTTTTATCATGCTGAGTTACACTTGTTTTTAAATTTTATGGCTTGGATAAGACAGGCTGGACAGAAATTTGCTGTTTGCTGTGTGGTCTCCTGGGAGGAGACCCTGGGAGTTGATGGCCTGGCTTGTGCTCATGGTCATGGACCCACTGGTGGGGTGGCTTGGCCCCTCGCAGGGTCTGCTCCCTGCCTCTTGCAGGTGCCTTCCAGAGCCTGGTTATAGCCATAGCACGTGGAGCTGGGCTGAACTGGCCTTGCTTCTGCCTTCTGGGCGCATACCCCGTTATCTCAGCCCGCACAGCCAGCCATTCAGACTTGGGTCGGGCGTAGACACCTCCAACATGCTCCAAGATCCCAGCACCAACACTTGTCTCTATAGGATCATAGAATCAGAATGGTTTGGGTTGGAAGGGACCTTAAAGATCATCGGGTTCCCCCCCCCTGCCCCGGGCAGGGACACTTCCCACTCGCCCAGGTTGCTCCAAGCCCCGTCCAGCCTGGCCTTGAACCCCTCCAGGGATGGGGCAGCCACAGCTTCTCTGGGCAACCTGGGCCAGGGGCTCACCACCCTCACAGCAAAGAATTTCTTCCTCCCATCTCATCTAAATCTCCCCTCTTTCAGTTTAAAACCCTTCCCCCTTGTCCCATGGCTCCCCTCCCTGATCCAGAGTCCCTCCCCAGCTTTCCTGGAGCCCCTTGAGGGACTGGCAGGGGCTGGAAGGTCTCCCTGGAGCCTTCTCTTCTCCAGGCTGAACCCCCCCAGCTCTCTCAGCCTGTCCTCACAGCAGAGGGGCTCTAACCTCCTTTTCAAGGTCCTTGCATTCAGCACGGACCCTAAAGCCTTGCTTAGCCCTTTCACCCATCATGAAAGGACAGAAAGTCTAATTTTGTCCTGTTCTCTCCTCCCCGTAAACCCCAACTTCTTGTTTTGATGTGTTGCAGCCAGAAATCACTGTGCAAAATCTACCCCGCTACTTGCAACTCAGGAAGCCCTTCCTCATCTTGTTCAGCGATGGTGACATCGGTGAAATGGAAAGCAAGGAAATGCTGAAGCTGGCAAAAGGAAGACCCTGGCAAACGTTTGTGGCTTGCTGGTTGAACTTGTGAGTGTGTAAAAACCTCTTTTCTTCTTTCCGTTAGCTCGCTCTTAGCGTTTCAGGGCAAGAAAAAAACAAGCCTGCAATTACTGAAAACGCTGTCTAGCTGGTAATGTGATTTTTCAGTCTGAAGTCATCACGAGTTGGGAAGTCAAATCATTTAGCGGTGGTTCAGGATGTATTCTGGGCAGCTGCAAAATTGCACAACAAAGTAAAATTAGTAAATGTTTAATTGATTGCAGAAATAATTTTCAGCAGAGTAAAATGTTCTCAAGAACACGGCATGGTAGCTTCACCCTGGCTCTGGTGTTATTTGTATTTTTGGCACATGTGGGACAAAAAAGGAAATTTGCCCTCCTGGAGCACCTTATGGTGATTTTTCCACTGGCAATTAGAGGGAAGCAGAACAGGGCAATTACTGATTGTTGACTGGGAGAAAGAAAGTTTTCAGAAGAAGGGACAGCCAGAAGCAGCCCTGTTAGGCAAACTTAAAAAATATTCAAGCAACAAAATGAATCCAGAAGCTAAGAAAGAGAAAGTTGTAGGAGCAGGGATTTGTTTTAAACCTCCCCTCCCTAGTTGTATTTTCAATTTTTAGCCCCTGTTTGTTTTGCCCAAGCCCAGAGACACCTCACCATCTTAATCATAAGTGCTCTGAAGTCTGGGAAGCGCCTCACAGCGTGGGCTGAAGTTTAGCTGATGGGGAAGGCACATGTTTTCGAAGAGAAGGCAATTTGTTTGCCAGTAATGCACAAGAAATGAGGGCCCCTGGAACTTCCCCCACCTACACATCTGCCTTTGTTCTCCCTTCCTGAGAAAGAGCGAGCTGGCCTTTGTCAGAGCCACAAAAGAGGGCAGAATATGGCCATTGGTTTGGAAAGAGCAGCACAGTCCTAGAAAGAGGACCTCATTCCCATGGCGAGAGCCAGCTCAGACCTCGAGCATCCCTCTCAGCCTGAAAATAGTGCTGGAAAGACTCAGCATCTTCGCGGGCTTGCTGCCCCTCCATCTCCACGTCCTCTTTTGGCTCTTTCGGTGTCGCCTGGGGAAGCTGCCGTCCCAGCTCTCCTCAGGCTGTGGGAACCACCCAGCGGCTGCCCAGGGGCTGGACTGCCGGAGCACAGCCCTCTGCATCACCTCCTCCTGCCTTTCAAGACCCTGCGGACTTGACACAGCCACAGGGGGGGCTGGAGGGAGCTGGTAGCTCTCCCTGCAAACAGGAGCTCACCACGGCGGGGGCTGCAGGATCTGTCCCCCTCCTGTCTCACCTGTCCTTAAAAACTTACGGTGGAGAACGTTTCACACCCTCCTACAGAGTTTGCCCCAGCTCCTCCTGCTCGAGGATTTCTTTACGCATCATTAATCCGCTGTCCGCTCCTTCTCCATTGGACCCTAATGGCGTGCTTTAAGGCATTGAGCTTATAAATAACACGGTAAGCTTCTACAGCTGTCCCACAGGCAAAACTCAGTGCTTTGCTGGATGTGGCCCAAGGGCTGTGGTGCTTGCCTGGCTCTCAGTCCTGGTGTGCTGCCAAACCGATGGTGAGCAAGTCGAATCTCCTCTTCCCAACAGGAAGAAGACGCCGGTGGGCCGCGGGGTCCTGAAGGTCTATTTTGCCACCGTGCCTTCGCTGCCTCTCCTCCTCTGGGTGAACCCTCATGCCGGGGGTCAGGTATTCAAGTTCCCATCAGAGCAGACCATCACCGAAATGAACATCTTGTCTTGGCTGGAGAAGCTAAAAGCAGGCCTGGAGATTCCCAGCAGTAAGTGGGCACGCGTTTGTAACCTTCCTAAGCACGCACTGTGAGCTCCGGTCTGTTTATGAGAAGATGCTACGTGCAATAAATTGTCTGCCCTGGAATTTAACGATGGAAAAACTAGCTCTGCTAGTTTGAGCTGGAGAAGTATAAATAGTCCAGCCAGAAGAGAATACCCGCACTCACGAGTTTGCTTTGGGACTGTTTAATGTTCAGAGCCAAGCGGGAAGAGCTCTGAATCGACATCTCTTCCCCGCGATAATCCCCCAACCTGGCTGTGCTCTGCGGTTCCTGCAAATGGACCTTCCGAAACACAGCTTGCTAATAAAATAAAAATCTCCTGACTCCTAGTTGTCAGCATAAGAAACAGCTGCTCTTTGGGCACCTTCCAGCATTTTTTTGGAGGGGAGAGGATAAGGAAGCTGGTGCTTTGCTGTGGTCTTTGGGATGTAAAGGGTTGGCTTGTACCGTGAAGCTTTTCACTGCGTCCCTCCTGCCTTGGCCAGCCTGCCGAAGCTTTGGGGAAAGGCAGCACGGATGTGCCTTCCTCGTGTGTTATGTGTAGCCATGGGATGCTGCAGGCATCTTGGGAATTGCCGGCTGCAAGCCTGCTCCAGGCTCCGGAGAGGCAATGAGCTGACTCCACTTGATCTTCGTGAATTTTAAAGTGAGCCTTTCAAAGCAAGTGTTTCCAAAAGCGTGGTGGGGTAGGATGTGTAGGCTCTCGCTGGAGCTGAAGACACCATTTCTGACCCAGTAATCCCTGAGAGAACCCTGTGAGCCGGGATGTCCTCCCACACCTCTTTCCATTGCCACTGCTAAAGACACTGGCTGTCACGTACCATAGAATCATAGCATGGTTTGGCTTGGAAGGGACCTTTAAAGGCCATCTAGTCCAAGCCCCCTGCCATGAGCAGGGACATCTTCAACTAGATGAGGAGGTCAGTGGGTCTCTAGGTGGGGACATCATTTTTCAGGGGTGTCAGCAGGGTGCGTCGATGGCTGAGCAGCTCACGGCACGGCCAAGGGCGGTGCCGGCCATCACAGCCTCCTTCCTCAGGCTTTTAAGTGCTACCAACCCTGTGATCAGTCTTAAAAGCAGAAATTAAAGAGCATCCTCATGTAATGGGACCTCTTCCTCCCCGTATAGACAGCAGCCCCCCCTCGCTCCTAATGGCGTCTCAGTAATGCACAGCCATTAACACCGTTATCTGAGACCCGAACGAAACAGCCACCCACTGGTGGACAGACCCCGAGGGACAGAGGGACCCCCCAGTCTTTGGGGAGTGGAGCCTTGGCCAGTAAATGCTAATGCACCCCTGGCTGGTTTAATCTGGGTGGTGGTATTAGTTTTGGAGGAAAGAGGGTGATCTTGCAGAGAAGATCTTTAATTTTGCTTTCACTGGAAGGGCAAAAAAAGCCATAATTCCTTTGAAAGGGAAATGTCCGTGGAGCGGGGCTGTATAACTCATTACTCATTAACACGGGACTGTATCCGCTTCTCAGGTACCTTGTCTGAGGAAGACTGGAAACCACCTCTCCCTGCTTACGACTTCCTCCAGATGATGGAGACGGCCCTGCCCGAAGTCCCCCTCCACACCTCGCACCGCCGCGGGGACACGCCGGCGCCCGAAAGCCCAGGAGGGGACACCACCGTCCGGGAGGAGCCGTCCCAGCAGACCAAGGCAGAGAAAGGGGGGTCCCCTGGGAGGGACCTGCGGGGGACGGCCCCCAGGCTGGCGGCAAGGGAGAAGCAGAGCAAGAGGCACAGTGAGCTCTGAGAGAAAGACGTGGGATGGTGCCCACAAAACCCTCTCACTTTCCCAGCCCTCCGTGAGCCTCTACCCCAAGGAGAGAAGTGCTTTTAGCTGTAAATTCACAGTGAAGGGATAAAACAGCCCCTAAGTCTCGGGGTGAGATCCCTGCTGCGGTACATTGGTCCTTCTGTGGTTCCTGATAGCAGAAAGGTGTCGGTACACCCCACGCCTTGCACTCCCCCCCAGGCTGCTGGCGGGATTGTATTTCACAGCAAGCGATGAGAGCAGCTCTTCTGCCAGGGAGCTCAGCCCACCCCAGGGCTGGGGGAGAGACGGGGCGAGCTCACCGGGCGCTGGAAGCTCGCCCGCCCGCCCAACGAGGCTGGAAAAGTCGAATCAGCGCAACCTTGCTCTGTAGTTTCTGTATGTCTCACCTAAGGCGCCTTGGTGGCCCCCCAGCAGGAAGGGGTGAGTGATTGCAGGATAAAAAAAGCACATTTGTCTCTCCCCCCCGGTTGCAGTAGCGGCTCTACTGATGCGTGTCGGCCAGCCCCGCTCTCAAAAAGTGATTAAATCTGCACTCTAACCGTGCAGAGCTGGGAGGGCAAATGTGCCACCCACTCCAGGGCTGCTGAAACTGGCACCCGCTTGTGTTTACACCTCACTCGTGAACCGAATTCGTGAGCGTGTTCATCCTTGGTGGGGGGGGGGTGGTAAGAGGAATATCTGGTTAAAGCAGTTTTATTACGAAGGCCAGAGCTCGGGTCATCACAACAGCCACGAATAGCTGGGACAAAAATCTGCCAGCAAATCCCAAGGGCGGGCAGGTTGGAAGATGGCTTTGCTCAACGCTGGCATTTTCTTGGTTACAAGCCCAGCGGTTTATTTGCAGCCTCGATTTTTCTTTGCTGTCGGTGACAGCAGCGAGGTCGGTGCGTTGTGAGCCGGGGGCGGTGCGGGGAGCCAGGTCTACAGAAAGCCCAGCGCTTTGGAAACCAGGGGAGGGAGATGAGGGACAAGGCTGGCAGTGCTGGGGACAGACCCTTCCGAGGTGGGATGGAGCTGCTTCGCATCCATGTCTCGATGGGGAGATGCAGGACCTGGCTTGCCAGCCTCTACCCTTCTCCTGGGGACGGGAGATGCCATCTCTGTCGTTCCTTGCTGGAGGAGCTGAGCTTGCAGACCAAGATGGGATGTGGGCCGGGGAGAGCCGTCTGCTTGGAGGGAAGCTTTGTCTAATCCCATGACCATCTTCCCACCCCTTACAATAAACATCTCCTCCCTCCCACAGCACCGCTGAGATGTGCCGGGAGGGTCAGATCCTCCTCCTTCTCCTCCTCCTGTCTCTGAGGAGAGAAAAAATTGATGGTAAGGAACTGCTGAGAGCATTGTAAAGTCTGTATTTCTCATCCTGCAAGCAGCCCACATGGTTGGGAGTATTTTGAAATGCCCAGAAATAGACCATTAGTCCTGGTCTCTCTTTGAAGCCCTTAATTGAAACAGACCATTTTTGGACTTAATGACCGGTTTAGGGCCAAAATATATGTATTTAAAGTAATAAACTGTAGCATGCAGATCGGAGACCTTGCCATGCAGCTGAGTATTCCCAAGGGAAGGAGGAGGTCAGGGCGCAGACAGATCCTCCATGAGTTCCCGTCATTCCTCTGCTGTATAAGGTCTATGAGCTGGACATCGGTCGTTTCCCATCCTCTCCCTGATGACGCCACCGCTGCTCTTGCAGCATCGCTCTCCCGCGTGGTGCAGGTGAAGTGCGATATTCGGGCTTGTCGTGGATGTCTTCAATAAATTCTGTCTCAAGTGCTGTCAATCTGTGTTGGGCGCAGCGCGGCGAGCGGAGGGGCTGGTGTCCTGGGCTGCGGTGGCTGCATCCCTACGGGGATGCTCCTCCAGCTCCCTGCAGCAGAAGCATCCCTTCCTTCTGCAGGCTTCGTGCAAGACGAGGAGCCTTCCCGCATCCCCGCTCTTCTTGACCGCGCGTCCTTTTTCAATCGCAGCCCTTCTCTTGTGCAGCATCGGGGCGGGAGCTTGTCACTAGGGGTCAGTGCCACATCTCGGTTATGGCTGCAAAAATTGCTGCTTCTCCCAGTGCTGCTTAAATTGATGCTGGAGCGTTGCCACCAAAGCGATGGGGGGAGACAGGAACGGCTATCTGGTGGGGTCCCGTGGGGATGTTGGTGGCCGAGGGTCTGTTTGCTCCCAGGAGCAGAGGCTGTAGCAAGCCTGGAGGGCTTGAGGAGTCCCGACTCTACAGGCTTCAGCCCCCACATCAACAGTGGGATCCACCAGCTTGAGCCTCCTGGCTGGGGTGCAGCTGGGTTTGGGGGTGCCAGGAGTCCCGAGCAGAGCCCAGCCAGCATGTCCCCCAGTGCAGGCATCTGCAGTGACACGGGGAAGGGACGTGCTTGTCCGCGTCCCACCGCTGCCACCATCAAACTGGGTCGGCAGCGGGGTTTGCTGGAGCTGCTGACTGTCAGCACGGGCGCAGGTCGGGGTCCTGGACCACATCAGGCTGCACCAACCTGGCTGCGAGTTTGTTGTTTGGGTTTTTTTTTTTTTTCAAATACAAAATGTCTTTTTCATTGCGTAGCACAAGCAGGCTCTTAGGGAAATCTATCGAGGCAGGAATGTGCCAGGATATGTATGGACAGAGGGAAAATCTTAGGGATATTGGGGACAGTTTGATTGTGGTCTGCATCCCACAGCGCACTTATTTGCTGGAGGAAACACTCCTGGTTGCTTTTAATAGTTAACGGCTCTGGGGAAAAAAAGGGTGGGGAAAGAAATATTCCGTGGATGTTTATGGCCTTGAGAGGAGCGAGTCGGAGGAAGGAGAGCTCTGAACCTGGGGGGGCAACTGCGAGGGATGGAGCGCGTCCCACCGGGCTGGAGGAGCGGGATGCCCTCCCGCAGGCACCACTTGGCAAAGCAGCGATGGCTGGGAACGCGTGTGCGGATCTCGGCACACGTTGATGCTGAAGCGAGGCGAGATCACAATGAACGCTGATGCTATCGGCTCCCTTTTCAACCATTTAACACCAAAGGACGTGTCTGTCTGGGTAAACCACAGATCCATCTCCCTAGATGACGGTAGTGAGGTGCATGCCGAGCTGAGGAACGGAAAGATTTCCTGACAGATAATGGTATCGGCTATTTGCGGCTTCAGACCAAACTCTTCTTTTGGTGGTACTTTATTTCAGCCCTGCGCCAAAGGTGGACATTTGCATGTACTTTGTGCCCTTTGGGAGCCTCTTTAAGTGGTGTTTAAATGTCAGTGGTTGATCAGAAGATAAATGATACACAAACACACACACAAAAGGATTACGTGCTTGTCCTGGAGAGCAAAACAATTTAAATTACTGTCTGAAACGACAGAAAATTCTCCATGTGCTGTGGTCAGACTGATCTTTCACCATCCTCGATGAGTCCTGCAGAGCCATCATCATCAGTTGGGAGGGAGGAAGGCCTGCAGCAGCAGGGTGAGGGAACATCAAGGGTACTCGTTGTGTTTCCCAAGTTTAAAGAGCATTTAAAGGAAGAGCGATGACCTGGCTGGGCCAAGGGATGGGGGATCGAACAGCATGAAAGCCCCGGGGACCTGGCTGTGTGACGGAGGTTCCCATGCCGTCTGCCACCCTCCGATGTCTCTGCTGGGTGCTCTCCAAACCGTGGGACATCGGGAAGCAATTGCGGCATTTCTCCCAGCTTTTCAGCCCTTTCAGCAAAACGAGGAGGGTGAAAGACGAGTTCCTTGCGGCAGAAGGTGAATTTTCCAAAATCGTCTGTTCTCAGCCCATCCCGGACCACTGATGGCCACAGTCCCTCCCGGTAAGCCTCACTCCGTGGCCAGGCTCTCGTCCGGCTCTGCCATAGGGATACAGCTGCAGGAGGGTGGAAGAGAAGGCTGTAGGAGGGAGGAGGCAGGAGATGACATTGTCCCCAGGAGGGAGATGCTGGAAGGCAGGAGCAGGGGCATGGGAAGGACACATCTGCCTGTGGGCAGGCAGCTGCCGCGCCAGCTATTCCTGGCAGCGCTGCCGGGATGCGGAGCAGGACAGAGATCTGGTGGGGTGGCTTGTGTCTCTTGGGCTCATCGGTGCCTGGCGTCTGGCAGGGCTGGGGGGCGGTGGGGACCAGCCACTCCATCCCAGCTGGAGTGTTCAGCCTGGCAGGGATGCTTTCCCTGCCGCCACCCGGCACGGCTTGGCCACGATCCCTGCCGTGGGGCACCCTCCCCTGCCGCGGGGCCCGGCCGGCAGTGACGGAGCCGTGGCCAGGGCTGTTTGCCCGGAGTTGCTGGGTGAGGCTGGTCTCCTGCTGAGGCTTCCTCAAATTGCCGTGGGCAGGCGGACGGCCAGACCTCAGTCCGTCCTTGGGGGCATCCAATTTTATAAACCATCCTGGGACCCTGGGGCTGTGATCCCGTGCCCTTGGCGTTGCCCGACGGGATGGGAGAAGGGTCCCGTGGCTCGGCAGTGCCTGGGGTGGCCTGTAATAACCAGCGGGTCCCCCTGGCCAGACGCAAACCGTCTCCCTGAGCCCATGCAATGCCCTTGCTGCCTGCGGATGTGGGGCAGGGCTGGTGGCTGGAGCACGGTGGTGGGGAATCTGGAGACAGACAGACAGACAGACAGACGTTGGTCCAGGGGTGGGACGGGAAGCGTTCGGTGCCGTATTGGCAGGGCTGGAGGTGGCAGAGGAGCTGCGCTGGGGAAGAGAGGGTGCCGGGGCAGGATGGAGCTGGGATGTGAGATAAGGGATGGCGGCTGGGCAGGATGGGTTTCCTCCTTGTGTAGGGTGGCTCTTCCGCCTGGCGCTTCCATTGCTGAAAATACAGCCGTGCTCCTGGTGCAGGCCCAGGGCAGGTGCCCGCAGCACCCAACTCCATGCTGCCCATAGTAGTTTGGGAGGTGGCCATGATGGGGCCTCCGTCCCTTCTGCCCCATGCTCAGCATGGGCAGGGTTTAGGTCTCAAGGGCACCACTGGCTCCATCCTCCTGGAGCTGGGGATTGGGATGGAACTGGGATGAGCAGCCAAACCAGCTCCTCCCTGAACGCCTTCCTTCTGTATTTTCCCTTCCCAGCAGAGAGGTGCTCCACCTCCCTCATCTCCTTCTGGGAATACATCCCATCTATGGCGTCCTGCTCTGTCCCCAGGCCAGGTGTTGTGGCTGTCCACACAGGGACCTCGCTGCTCGTGCCACTGGCCGGTCAGGGTGACCCTCACCCAGTGGGTGAAGTCAAAGACCAGGCTGGAAGAACAGCGACCACAACAGACCATCCCATGGCAATCCCTCCACGGTGTGTTTCCCTCTGCAGAGCGGGAGCCCACGGGGTTCTGTGAGGCTGGGAAGGCAGCGGAGGTGGCACGTCCCCCTGGCGCCACGTTGCTGGCTCTGTTGTTTATTGTTCCCTCTTGGCTCGTTGGAGCCGGCATGGGGACGGGAAGCGATAAGGGGAGAGAAGGCACTGCTCCGGTTCCTGCTCTCCGGCAGGTTATTTCGCCACTCGCCCAACCTCTCCTTAGGTAAACTCAACGTTTCGCCTCCTGTAGAGTTTGCTTTGCTCTCCCGCACTCATCCAGCGCGGCACAGGGCCTGGGGACAACAGCACAGCTCTATTAATAGCCCATGGGGTTGCCAAATCCCTTCTGTATGTTGAAAGAGTGGTGGTGGCTGCAATACCGTGATTCACCCTCCGTGGTAACACACGGGACGGTTCCCTGGTGGGGCTGTGCTGGGAAGGTTCCCGGCTTCGCTCCAGCCCTGGAGGGCAATGCTGGGCTCTCCGGTGGGGTGGGGAGGTGGGGAAGGGCCTTTGCTCCGTCGGTTGGGGATTTCTTGGCTTGCTTGCAACACAAATAGTTGTATCGCTAAACTTGGTGTTGTTCCTCTCTCTTGGCAGCTGCCCACGCTCACGAGCTGGACTCACTCTGCCTGTGGACCCACAAAGAGTAAAAACCAGGACCCTGGCTGAGGGCAAAGCCATGGACTTGTTGTTGCAGCTTCTTGTAGCCAGGGCTGAAGTGGGCTCCCAGGGATGAAAGTCCAGATGTCCGTGGCCAAGCCTTGCTCCATGAGTGGTCCTGCCTGGAGGAGAGCAGAGAGCAGAGGCTCTCGGTGCAGCACTTGGAGCATCTTCTCAGGCCCCTTTTGAGTTTTAAGTCTTGGGGTCTTCTCTCCTGCAGCTGGGCTTGAGTAACCCACGCTGGGGAGTGGGAGCTTTGGAGGGCTGCGTTACCCTGGAGAGATGCTCTGGGTGACTCTGTGCACCCCAAACCTGCTGTGGGGTGGTGGGTGGGAGAAGCGGTCCATGGGGAGAGGTGGGATGCTGGACATGGAGGTGCCATGGGGAGGATGCTTTGGCTGGGAGAGTTCAGCTTCGTGCAGCAGCCAGCAGAGGAGGGAGCCCCAGCTGAGAGCGGGACCAGGCACTAACACCAAGGCAAATATTTGGAAAGGCAGTAACTGCCCAAAAATAACTGCAGAGGCTTTCAGGAGCAAAGCTGGAACAATGTCCATGCGCAGCCGCCAGAGTCCCCTGGCCCGCGGCTGCTCCCAGCGTGGGGGACAGAAGTAGGGCAGCGACATGGCCGGCGCCTAGGGCAGCGTGTGGGGTCTGTGGGGCTTCTTTTGGCTGAGCTGTTTGGAGACACCCCATCCCCATGGACCTGGCAGCTGAGGTGGTAAAAAATATCGTCTCCTCCCTTGTCGGTGCATGGATGCTGAAATGTGGGTACCGGTATCCAGACAATCTCCTCGTTGGTTGGCAGGAGTCAGCACCTTTGGGTTCAAATTCAACCTCTCTGTTGAACTGCGGGCCACGGGAGGATATTTGAGAGCCCAAAGGGATTAACAGCAGCTGGAGGGTGGGCATTAGGCAGGGGTCCCTGTCCCCAGGGACCTGCCCAAACCCGAGTGACCCCATCATGAGGCATCAGCCCAGTGTCCAGGTCACTTGGGAGCTGAGCTCAGAGGTGGCAGGGAGGGGACTGTCCCCTCTCAGTGCTTGAGCAGCCCGATTCCCCAGGGACTGAGCCCCATGCCAGGGACAGGAGGGTGCTGGAGTAGCTCATGGGGACACAGGGGTCCTGGCAGGGTCCCTCCGATGGAGTATTTCCCCTTGAGAGCCAGCGTGACAAACACAGGCTTCAACTGAGCTTCAGCCCCATCCTTGCCAAGCACCCAGGTGGCCCCAAATCTGGTCCTCGGGTCCCCAGTCTACCCGTCATCTCCAGCAGCAGCCCGGCCAGGCAACCCTGGGATGGGAGATGCAGGAAGCGCTGGAAGTGACTGTCACACTGCTGCCACCAGAGACCCCTCTGGGGTGGGACCCCTCGGCAAGGTGCCAGGCCCCCCAAGCCAAGGGTCCAGGCACAGCATCCCACCAAGAAGCATCCTTCAGTGCCCAGGGGTGGGTGGGAGCTCCCCCGGGGGCTGTGTGGTTTTGGGGGGCATAAGGCGGGAGAGGGGTGCAGCCGATCCCCGCTCCAGACACCCAGCTTGGAGCTCCAGCCACTTGGAAAACCTCAGGAAAGCCCCTTCCCGCGCCCACTGAGCCGGAGCTGGGTGTAAACGCGAGCAGGCAGTGGTGACAGGCACCTGGGACATCTGAGTGTGTTTCCTTGCCGGGATGATGTCCCCAAAGCCCAATCCTGCCTCCTCCTGAACCATCCCCAAGCTTCCCCATTTCCCTCCTGCTGAACCCCCCAGCCTCTCCCCAGGCCCCCACCTGCTCCCCGGGAAGAGCACAGCCGCTGAAAGGACACGCAGTGTCAAACTCCATCTCCCAGGTGTGGGAACGAGCTAAGGTGACAACCAGGGTGTGAACGACTGCGGTTTGAGCCGTGGTCGTGGTCGTGTTCCCCTGCCGTGATCCCCACCCTGGTGGCACTCGTCCTTCCTCCTCGCGCTGCAGGCAGCAGCTCCCGCTGCCAGCCCTTTGCACAGAGCTGGGTTTCTCCAGGGTTAATTGACCATGCCCTGAGCCGTCCCCATGAGCAGACCCCACGGTCCAACCTCCTGTCCCCCTTCAGCATCGTGCCACCTTCCCCTCCTGCCCTTAATGAAGACCATGAAAAACACGAGCTTGCAACCCTCTAATGCAGAGCCCTTAGGGGGTCCGGCTCCTGGGGGACATGGAGGACAGCTGAGGACCCCAGAGGGACAGATCCAAAAAGCTCCAGGTCCCTTTGCTTCTCTTGCAGCCTCTTGCTCTTCCCCTCGGACCGGGGAGGAGGCAGCAGCGAGGCACCGCAGGCTCTGGGTGCAGGCAGGAACCTGCATCGTTTCTTCTTCTTCTCTGCAGAGACCTCCTCATCAGAGCCTTCCTCACCAGGGGTGCACTCAAAGTCGCTTTGGAGCCTTAATTACATGCTGGCAAAAGTTGTGACTCCGCATGTCATGTCATTTGTGTGTCCCTGGGTCCCACATAGTTCTCGGGCAGTGCTGTTCAGTGTTCCCACTGATCCCTGTTCCCAGGGGATTAGCAAAACCCAGGATTCAGGAAGAAAAGAGCCACCGGAAACCCAACCTGTTCGTTTATCCTCACCCCATGATTTGCAGCAGGGACTGACTCAGGAGCTGGGGACGTTGGTGGCTGCCAGCTCGGCCACGATGCTGCAGCCTCGGGCAGTCGGATGTTGGAGCAGGGCTTGGAGACCGGTCCCAAGGGGCTCGGAGGTCCCATCACCCACGCTGGGGACAGGTCACCTCCTGTGTGGCACCCTCACCGATCCCGAGGACATCAGGACAGCCATCCTGGGCAGGACCAAGGCTGTATCTGCAGCAGAGACGGACAGCAGCGGCGTAGGGCAGGACGGGGTTGGCATCCAGCCCTGCCTCTCCCCATCCATCCCGAGGGACACCCAGTCCTTCCTCCCAGTTTGCAACTGGTGGGCACGGGGCTTTCTGCGTCGGAGGCAGACGGGTCCCTCACTCCCTGTGCCTGGTTGTAGCAGGGTGGAGATGCCCCGCAGGGACTGTCCCCAGTGCTTGGACTGGGCAAACGGGGATCTCCCTGGGAGCGAAGCAGGTCAGGACAAAGCCGGGCCAAGCCATGGAGAGTGAAATGGGAGGGTGGGAGTGTGATTCAGGCTGCGTCACCCCAGGGCAGCGGCTGCACCGGCCGGAGGAAAACCCACTTGATTCATGGCTTGGGAAGTCCTGTGGCTTATGGGGACCGCGGTGACCCAGCCATGCCACCCCACAGCGCAGAGGGCTCTCGGTGGCGGGGCACGGCCAGATGCCAGCATCTCTCCCCGGCTCACTGCAGCCTGGCCGCAGAAGACACAGCAAGGCAGCGAGATGCCGAGGGTGACACGCAGGTCTCCGAAATGATGCATGGGCTGAGTAAGAGAGAAAGCTGGGATTTTTCCCCAGGAGAGATTTCTCTCTTCCTTTATCTCGGTCATGAGCACAGCACGGTTTGTTTTAAGGACTCGGCTCCAGCTGGGACGAGGTCTCAGATATTTTACTTTATCTCTGCAGCCCAATTCCCAGGGAGCGGGAAGGGCTTCACAACACAACCCAGCCATCCCCGGCTCCCCGTGGCAAAGCTTCAACTATTCCCCTGGCAAGCCGTGTCCTGCAGTACCGGAGGAACGGGGCCAGCTGGCTGCTCTTCTCAGCCTTTCCCCCGTGCTGACGGCGTCCCCTGTCCCTGCAAGGTGGGTTTCCCACCCCTGGGTACATCCCTGGCTAGACCCCAAGCTTCTTTCTGCGGGGTGGTGGTCCCTTTGGAAAGCGGGTAGGAGAATTCAGAGGGACTGGGTCAGTTCTTGGTGTCTGCTGGCCATGGCCAGCCGAGGTTGCTCTCACTTGCCCCATCCGTGAACTCATTCCCTAAATCCCAGATAACATCTGCTGGTGGAGACAATCTACAAAGAGACCTTCAGTGTGAGCCAGCAGGGCCAGCCTTACATTCCTCTCCCCAAACAGCTCCCAAAGTAGATCTATGTGTTTAAGGGTATGAGTTAAAGCCATTTAATCACAACCCTCCTTGATGTCCATTTCCTTTGGACCTCCTTGGCTTTCCCTGATTTTTTTTCTTGAGCAACATCCCTCCGAGAGCCCAAGGATGGTTGAAAATGGAGTCATCGGCAGCGAGGACCACTTAGCCCTGCTCTCCTCTCTCCCGCCCCACGGGTCTTCCCTGATGGACCACAGCATGACGAGGGCAAACGCCTCTGTGCGCTCACCCTGCCGTGGTGGGTCAGGGATTTCCAGGGAAAACGAGAGCTCCAGCTGTGCCGGGAAGCATCCTGCAGTTTCCCAGGAAAGCAGGGCCGGGCTTTTACCCTGGAGGTTTTTGTTTACCCTTTGCCTACAACCAGCCAACATTAGTGACAGCCCCAGCTCCACTGGGGATGGGGTCCCTGCTGCCCAACCTCAGCAGGGAGCGGGACCAGTATTCATACAGAGAAATGTCTTATTTTACCCAGCCCAGTCCCCCAGTCTGGGCTCACTACTGGTGTCCCAATGCCATGGACACCGGTCCCCTGGTCCCTGCACCAACACGAGCTTACTGAGACCCAGTTGCCCCAGCTCTTCGCCCAAGCCCTTCCACCTACTGCTTGATATCGAGGATAGGAAGTATTTTTCTTGCACTTAGTGGATAGATCCCCTCCATTTTCTTGCCCAAATAGAGAAAGGTATTTTTTTGTTCCTCCCAGCCTGCAAAATCCAGCTGGCAGCGGGCTGATGACGCTGTTGTCATCGTTTCGCTCTCGGCAAATCTCAGCTCTTGCTAATTGCTCTTTGCTTTCCTGGCTGTTGCCTTCTCGTGGTGACCTCCGCCTGCCCTGTGCCACTCCAGTGCCCTTTGCGTGGGGCTACGTGGGGTTTTCCAAACCACAGCGGCCGTTGGTCTGTGTTGGGACCGACTGGGGGTCCCACAGACCGGGGTGGGACACGCCGCAGAGCTGTGGGCTGACGGGGAGTTTTCAGCCGACTCCTTGTCCCCCTCCATCCTGGCTGTCCCCCGGTGTGCCAGGCCCTGGAATGTGGCTCCCTGTGGGAGACAGCTCTCCTCCCCCACTAGCCACTGCAGTCTCCTATGGACCCCCTCTGAGGACAGACATGCCCCCCTGCAACGACAGGGTCCCCCGATAAGGACAAAGATACCCTACAAGGGGCTTAGACCCTCTCCAAGGATGAGGACCCCACAGTGACCCCCTACAAGGACAGGGACACCACAGAACCTCCCCGAAAGGACAGGGACCCCCAATAAGGACAATGGTACCCTACAAGGGACTTAGACCCTCTCCAAGGACGAGGACCCCACAATGACCCCCTATGAGAAAAAGGGCACCACAGGACCCCCCAAAAGGACAGGGACCCCCAATAAGGACAATGGTACCCTACAAGGGACTTAGACCCTCTCCAAGGACGAGGACCCCACAATGACCCCCTATGAGAAAAAGGGCACCACAGGACCCCCCAAAAGGACAGGGATCCCCTATAAGGCCAATGGTACCCTGCAAAGGACTTAGACCCTCTGCAAGGATGAGGACCCCACAATGACCCCCTACAAAAACAGAGCTCCCCCTGTGAGAACAGGGACCTCTATGCCAGGGCAAGGACGCTACAGTGACCACCCTAAAAGGACAAGGACTCTACAGGAGCCCCCTGCAAGGACAGGGACCTCCTAGGAGGGGAGGGACTGCTCTGCAAGGATGGGGACCCCAAAGTTGTCCCTTGTGAGATCTGCTGCTCCAGCAGCCGTATGACCCCGCAGGCTGCCAGCGCCTTTCCACTCCCAGAAAGGCACCAGCGAGTCCAAGCAAAGGGAAAGGGCAATTAAATACGATTTAAAAAATGCACTGGGCACTGCTGTGCAAAGGCAAGTCTCAAAGCAAACACACCCGCAAGAAGAAATCCTTCCGGGCTTAGCGCGTCCTTCTAAAAACACAGAATGACTTCAGAAAAATGTGTGAAAACATGAGCTGCTCTTCCCCCGAGAGAGGAAAAAATAAAGCAAAGCAGCAGCGTGATGGTGGCTGCTGACCTGACCTGCGTTTGCATCCTGGCAGGGACGGGGACTGCGCTCCCGGGGCCTTTGGGTGGGCTGGATGGATGTGTGGGGCCATCGGCAGCAGATACCCCTGAGAGCATCGCCGCACTGCCCGGGAGAGGCTGATCTCCCTTAAAAAGTTGTCAGGTGGTAAATATTCACTTGAATGCTCCCAAACACCCTGCAGACGGGATGCTCTGCACGAGGGCCCTGCAGCTCCCTCTCAGGGAGAGATTATTGATTATAAACATTGCAAATCTTCATTATTTATTCTCATAATTACAGCGCATTAATCATAATAATAAATAATTAAGAGAATTGAGAGCCTCTTGCGTAGCTATTCGAGAAGCATTTGGCATCGCGGCTATTTGAAGCTGAGCCCAGTTGCTCCGTGGTGCGGCTGAAGATGGTGCTGGTGGGAAATGTTGGCAGGAAAATAGAATCATGGGAAGGTTAGAGTTGGAATGACCTTAAAGATGACCTAGTCCCACCCCCCTGCCCCGGACAGGGACACCTCCCACCAGCCCAGGTTGCTCCAAGCCCCGTCCAGCCTGGCCTTGAACCCCTCCAGGGATGGGGCAGCCACAGCTTCTCTGGGCAACCTGGGCCAGGGGCTCACCGCCCTCACAGCAAAGGATTTCTTCCTCACATCTCATCTAAATCTCCCCTCTTTCAGTTTAAAGCCATTACCCCTCATCCTGTGGCTCCTCTCCCTGATCCAGAGTCCCTCCCCAGCTTTCCTGGCGCCCCTTGAGGGACTGGAAGGGGCTGGAAGGTCTCCCCGGAGCCTTCTCTTCTCCAGGCTGAACCCCCCCAGCTCTCTCAGCCCGTCCTCACAGCAGAGGGGCTCCAGCCCTCCCAGCATCTCCGGGCCCTCCTCCAGCCCTGCTCCAACAGCTCCGTATCCTTCCTGTGCTGAGGACTCCAAAGCTGGGTGCAGCACTGCAGGTGGGGTCTCAAAAATGCCTTGCCCGGGAGGAAGAACTGGCCCTGATGCCCTGTTTTGCACAAGCAGCTCCGCCAGGGAGGAAAGTACTGGGCAAGCTGCCCTGGGAAGGATGCTCGGAGGGCAGGACCTCTCAAGGGCATAACCAGCTGCTTGAACCACGGGACATCCTGCCCTGGATTTCCTGGTATTCGGTTTTGACCCCTGAACCCCTCTCAGACTTGCCCCAGGCTCTGCATTTTGCTGTCCCAGGATGTCCCCAACCCCCCCGGCAGCGGGAAGCCTCCGGCTCCCTGAGCATCTTGCAGGGAGCGCTCGGGGTTCCAGGCTGATTTAGCTGCCAGAGCTTGGGAAGGCAAAAGTCAATGACCAAGGGGCTGATGGCAAAGCACTCCCCGCAGAGAAACCTTCTGAGCACGGCAATTTCCGATGGCCAAACAAGCCAGGACAGAGCCTGGAAGCCTTTCCTCTGTCGCCTGTCCCCTGTTCCCCCTCCCTTGTCCCCATCCCAGTTTGAGGACCCGCAGGAGGTTTGCAGAGGCTTCATGAGCCTTCTTATCCACACCACGGACGTGGTCCTGCAGCAGAAATGAGGGACGGTGATGGCCTTGCTGGGAACAGCCCCAGGAGATGTTGGGGACAGCGATGACCCGGGGTCCTGGAGGAAGCAGGACCATTCTCGCAGGCTGCAAGAGGTTTCCAAAACTGACGCCTGATGCCATCACTCCAAGACCCCAAGCAGCTTCCTCCAGCAGCCCTGTGGACCACTCGGCAGAGCCCCCCCAGCCAGGTCGCTGCCTGGATCTGCACCAGTTTGCTGAGGGTAAGTGCCGAGAATTCATCCTCATGGAGCTACGGCTCGGTCTGACCTCGACGGGGCCCTCGGCGAGTCCTCACAGCCGTAAATGACCATTTCCCAGCCCCGACTGGAGGAAAAAGGTCTTTAGCAGAGGAAATAGCAGCTGCTCATGACAAATAAATGTTCTCTCGTGTATACATCCACTCAGCATGAAATACTCCATGGCGCTCAATTAGCTGCGTGGCCAAAAACTCTAGTAGCACGAATGTCCGGGGATAAACACAGGCGAACCAAACAGCCCCGGAATGGCTTCTTGTAAACACAGTTACTTCTCCTTTTAAGTCTGTTCAAAACGCTGTCCGCTTTGATGTCTCACATCTGGCCCAGACGACACCATCTCCTCCTGCCGCCCCCCCCACCTATAGAGAGGTAAAACCTTGCCCCTGGCGTCCCGTGGCAGCGGTATTGGGGATGTTGGGCTCCCAGTAAATGGCATCCTTAGCGGTTTTTATCCATCCTGGTCCTGCCAACCATTCAGCATCTCCTAGGTGGTTTCTAGGGCTGAAATTGCAGTGCAGGTGATGGCAAAGGAAGGAGGTCAGTGAGGACGCCGGTCCTGGGGCAGGTTTGGGGAGGGCGATGGGCTCAACGAGCCCTGGGGGTTTCTCCCAGTGTCATTTCGGTGCCTCTAGGAAGTGGGCGAGGAGGCGGCGGGGAGCGTTGATCTGTGCATCGATCCTGCACCCTCCCCAGCATCACACCTGAGCGAAGAGCCGTGCAGAAGAAAAAAAAAAATAAGGAAGGATTTGCTGGGAAAACTTGCTGGAGCCGTTTGCATCTAGTGGGTGCTCTTTAGAGGGTGGGAAGAGAGAAGGCTGCGGGTGCTCGGCACGAGGAACGGCTCCGCCAGCCCTGTGGGAACCTTGCTCTGCGGCTCGGACGGGCTCCTCTCGGCACGGCACGGTGCCGGCGGCGCGGGGCTGGCTGCGGGGAGGGAAAGCTGAGCCAGAGCAGGGACCTTTCGTCACCGCGAAAGCTGCCAACCCCAACAGGAGCAAAGGCAGGAGCGGGAGGGAGCAGCAGCTTCGGGCTGGCAGAGCCCTGAGCCCTGGGGCAGAGGCCATCCCCAGCCCTGGCACCCAGGCGGTTTCCCCGTTGTTATTTCCCCCTTTTTATTCCCTTTATTAATTTTCTGGAGTGTTGCCAGTTGACACAGGCTCGCTGGGGGAATGGCCATGGGAGGGATGAGGCTCCCGGCCTGGGAAGCGGTGCTCCCAGAGCACGGCGGGGAAACTGAGGCAGAGACGTGCAGCGTGCCAGACTCGTAGGACTGCGGGGTGTTTTGACCATGGCAGGGACCTCTCTCACAAACTGGCTGCTCAGAGAAACAAGCTTTTGCAGGTGTTTTTTTGGGGTTTTTTTGGTTTGGTTTTTTTTTAGAGGGTTTTTATTTCAGCCACAAACTGGCACCTTCAGCAGCTGGGGCGGCTCAGCGGGAACCGCAACGAAACCAGAGCCGGGGGGCGGGGGCGGCTGCTCTCTGCCCCCGGCGCTGGGACCCAAAACCCTACACAGATTTATGGCCTGACTCGCTCGGAAACCCTGGGGGACCTTCGCTCTCCTCCTCGCACGAGCTCAGCTCACGAGGCTGCTAACGGGGCCCCGTTTTTACCTAATAAATGGGGTTTTGCAGGCGAGGTCACAGCACTCAGCACATGGGGCAGGGTGGCGAGCGATCCGTCACGCTGAGCAATGCCTCCTAACTTTTATGGCCTTCTTAAAAGCCAGATGCTTGACATGAGTTTGACACTGTTTAGTCTCTTGTTTTTGAAGCTCCAGATCTCTTTGGGAACTGCCCCAGCGCTGGCAGATCGGCAGCATTTCCCTGCAGATTTGACGGGCGCGGACGTTTCCACATTTCAGGGAAATCCGGTTAAAAAAAGCAGTTCGGCATGAGAAACCCTTGAGACTTCCAGGAGAGAACACATGCCCTCCTCGGGCTTTCAAGCAGGGGCACA
The DNA here is from genome assembly GCA_013398915.1 of Dromas ardeola. NCBI lineage: Eukaryota > Metazoa > Chordata > Aves > Charadriiformes > Dromadidae > Dromas > Dromas ardeola. The sequence goes on from VYZM01021440.1 coordinate 207,194, forward strand.
GTGTGTCTTCTCCAAACCTCTCGGGATGGCTTTGTCCCCACGGCAAAGCCCGTGAGCATCGGGGCAGCGCGGTCCGGCCCTCGCCACCGGCATCTCCCGCTGGGGGAAAGGCCACGTGTCTCCCAAAAGCGGCAAGTGAGAATATACATTATCGCAATGCCTCGGCTGGATGCTCTTCAGGGAGAGGACTTTCTCCGGGGGCGAGTGCCAGCCCCGCCATGCGCGCACATCGCCGCAGCAAACAAACAAGCGGTGGCCTTGGCTCGCTCCCTCGCCCGGCCGCCGCAGCTGTATTTTTAGCTCCACATCCCAGTTGGGTTTGTAAAACTTTCCCTCCTTGTGTTTTCAATCAGTTGTGGATCAACCCCGAGCTCTGGCTGGATTTTTCCCAGCCCATCGGTTGTCCCCTCGGTTGGTTTTCCCGCAGCAGCACGTCCCACAGCCGGAGGGGGAGGACCTTGGCGGGGGTCTCTGCTCCCTCCGGTCCTTCCCCTGCACGTGTCTTTTGCCTCCAGGATGGCCAACAGGGATGCAGGGCTGCCCTCAGCATCCCAGGGCCTGGCACCATCCCCGGCATCCTCCAGCTCATCCCCCGGGACATGCCTGGATCCAGCTGCAGGGAGAAAGGAGCTCGCAGGAGCTGTCAGCAGTGTGTGTGGGGGGGGGGGCTGCACCTCCATCCCCGCATTTCTCCTTCGTACATCGGCTCCCGGAGCTGCAGCCAGGTACCAGGGAGAGACAAAGACCTGGGAGCGTGCTGGGAGCCAGAAAATCCCCCAAACAGCCAAAATGGCAGCAATTCAGCCAGTTTTGGGGAAAACTCAGATGAGACCTTCAGCCCCCTGCAACGCTGAACCAAAAAGCCAGAATGAAAAAAATTGTTATTATTCAAACATTGCAAAAAAAAAAAAGCTTGAAAATGTGGCTGCAGAGAGGTAGTTCTGCCGCAGCCCTGCTGCTTCCCAGGTCTCATATTCCCTCGTAATGACAGAGAACAAGCCAGGAATTGCTCGTTCCAGGTCTCGGCGTTGGGCAGCAGGCTCTGATTTTATGGCTATGATGTTTGGGGTGCCCCAGCAGCCTTCCTGGAAAGGGCTGATACCCTTGTTTGCCTGGCTGTAAGGTAAAATACAGCCCGGTTTACGCTGCAAGCTCTCCCCTCTGGGCATGCTGTAGGACAGCGGTAGCTCCCGGCGGCGAAAAAGGGACCTGGTGAATCCAGGGAAATGGGAGACTTGGGGCGACCCGAGGGACCCAGAGGAGCTGGAAAGGTTTCGCATCAATACGTGGGGATGCAGAGATCCAAAACCAGCTGCGAAAGCAGAAGGCAGCTACAGTAAAGCCAAACGCTTCTCCTCTTTTCCCCGTGCTCCGGCCGTGGGGAATTGCCATCAGCTCCGACATCTGACGCCAAGGTAAGCCCTGGCATGGCTGCGGAGCCGATTTGGGAGCCCAGCTGTGCCATCTTCCCTGAAGTCACTTCCTCGCCTAATTTATTTAATCCAGTTTAATAGCTCTCGCGCCGCACGCCCTCCTGGAGCCCGGGGAGATGGGCTCGCTGCCCGTCCTCTGCCCGGAAACGCGGCCGCCTCGCCAGGGCAGCCGCCCCCCCGCCTGCCTCCCCCCATCTTCCCGGGGCTCTGCTTTCCTTCCAGCCTCCCGGAGGAGCGCACCAGCAATCCCAGAGGTGCCAGCAACCCCCAGCTCCCCAGGGATGCCGGGGCTCGGACACAGCACCGCATGCAGCACATCACATCACCCACCTTGGCAGGGTGTCCCCAAATGTCGCCCAAGTTTGGTGAATGGGGCCATGGGGCTTCCGGGGCTCCCAGCAGAGCCGCGACCAAGTAAATGGGGCTCAGCCAGGAGGTCAAAGAGGCCAAAAAATGAGGGTTCACCCCTCGCTGACAGCACACAGATCATAGAATTGTAGAATCACAGAATGGTTTGGGTGGGAAAGGACCTTTAAAGCCCACCTAGTTCAACCCCCTGCCCTGGGCAGGGACATCTTCAACCAGCCCAGGTTGCTCCAAGCCCCGTCCAACCTGGCCTTGAACCCCTCCAGGGATGGGGCAGCCACAGCTTCTCTGGGCAACCTGGGCCAGGGGCTCACCGCCCTCAGTGTAAAAAATTTCTCCCTTATATCTAGTCTGAGTCTTCCCTCATTTAGTTTAAAGCCATTACCCCTCGTCCTATTGCAACAGGCCCTGCTAAATAATTTCTCCCCATCTTTCCAAACAAGGCTAGAAAAGGAGCGAACAGGAGGGAAACTCTCCTCCTTTTTTCTCTGCTCGCCAAAAATGCCCATTTCCCCAAAAACGCTGCATTGCATCGCCATCATTTCCCATCCAAACCGTGTCGCACTGCCTGGACCCTTCATGTTTTTTTTTTTTAAGGGAGACAGCTCGGGAGAAGAGGCAGATGGTGACCTCCCTGCTGTCGTGGGGGGCAACTCGGAGCCACCCCCGGGCTACTCCAGCCAGCTGGGGATGGTCCTGATCCCCCGTGTCCCACAGCTCCCCTCTCCCTTCAGCATCTGCGGAAAGTCCTGCTCTGTTTTTAAGAGGTCTGGCGGGCAGCTGATGCCATCCCTTGTCCCCAAGGGGTGTCTTCTCCCTCGCTCCTCTTCGGCAGCTTCATTTCCAGATGGAAAGGCAGACGTAAAGACCTGCCTGGCGCCTTCTTGCGCCGGTGGGTTTCCGGCTCTGCTCCACTGTATGGAAATAAAAAATCATTAAGGGTCGGCACAGACAACGAAACGACACTTTGGCATCTTGCGTTTAAGCCGAGCAGACGTCGATTGAGCTGAAGAGAGGCAAATTAATTTGGCTTCCGTAATGGCTCCTGCGTGACGCTAATAAAAGCAGTGTTTTGTGCAGGCTCATGGCTCAGGATGCGGAGATTCATGGCCCTTGTTGGCTTTGCAGAGCTCTAATTAAGTTGCTTTTCTCATCGGAAAGAAGGAGCAGGAGGGCTGATTGGGTTTTTTTTTTATTTTCTGGGCTCAGGGGCAGCAGTGACTGGAGTAACCCATGGCCAGCAGCCCCTGCTCGGGGGGCTGAGACCGTGTCCCTCCCCAGGGAGGGGATGTAGAGCAGTCCCCGAGCAGAGCCGTGTCCCACAGCATCTCCAGGCGAGGTACCCATCTCTGCAGGATGCACCAGGCAAAGGGATTTGGGTCTTGGGGGGCTCCTTGCAGGCACCAAGCCTCTCCCTGCCTCACATCCCTTTTTCTTTTATATTTTTTGCATTCAATTTCAGCCAAATCACTTCCCCCGATCCCGCTTGCCAGGATTGCCGTCCCTTATTGGGGACAGGCTCGCATGAGAGCCACTCCGCCGCAGCGTTAACCCTGCAAAAAGCAGATCCCAGCGGGATGGACGCTGGGACGTTTTCTCCCAGCCCTGCATTTTCCTGACGAGGAGCCATAAGCCTCCCCAAAAAAACAAGCAGCCGGCAATTAGTGGTCAGCAGCCAAGCTGGCGGGAGCGGATCCTTGGAGCAAGAGCCGCCGGGAGCATCCCACTTTCAGGTTGTCCCCTGTGCTGCCATGGATGGCCCTGGGTCCCCTTCCCACCGCTGTCACACACCTCTGCAGGCTGCTCCCTGTGGGATGTGAAACCCCACACACACCATTTCCAGCGTGATGGGTTTTTTCCTCTTTTCTTTCCATCTTTTGCATGCCGGGTAGCCTTTCCCTCTGGCTTAGAAGAGGATTAGGCAACCGGTCCCGAAATTCCAGCGGGAACACCCAAGTCACGACCACCCAGCCAAATAAAGCGGACGGACCCGCGGCTCTTCCTGAAGCTTTTGGCTCCTTTTCAAGCCAGGCACCCGCTGGGACACGATGGCGGCGCACAAGCCCCAAACCCACAAAGTGGGGACGGGGCGACTAACCGGGGAGGGGGCGACCGTCACCTCCGAGCGGCAACCTGGGAGTCTGCCAAACCGGGACACCCAGGAGGCAGCGACAGGGACAACGCCTCCGTTGCACGAGTTACGTGACAGCGTGGGGAGCGCCCCAGCT
>VYZM01021448.1:8290-39405 GCA_013398915.1 Dromas ardeola
GGACAATCTGTAATGTATGGGAGGAGCTGTCAAATTTAAACTTTGGGTCCCCCTAGTCCCTCTCCCTCCCCTCAAAAAAGCGTATTTTGGTAGCTAGCATACCTACCCACACATTCCCTACTGCCCTTTTAAAAGAGAGACTTTTAAGACTCTCTGAGTTCAAACAAGACGTTTGAGAGATGCTTAATTGGCCCCACTGGATGGGAAAGCATTAAATCCTGGTCCCCAACACTCATTCGGTGTAGCTTCTTTTTAAATGGCAAGCAGAATCATCTAATTCTATATACAAATCAACTAGCACGATGCTGCTTGGTTGAAAGGGTCACCACAATTATGTAAAACATGAGTATTAACTATAATTGGGATAGTTTGCTAATACAATAAAAAGCTCTGAACATGAGAAAAGTTATGCTCACAGCAGTAGCTATCACTTTCTAAAGTAAGAATTCATGGATGAAATGACATGAAAAAGATGGTTATAAAATTTTAATGGAATGATAAAAGGCAAAAGTCAGCCTCTCAGCTGAATTCTTAAAATCCCTATATATCACAATCAGCTCCTTAACTGTAAAATCAATGTGGAGTATAACATGTTGTCAATGTGGTTGTCACTGGAGGGAAGACTGCAAAGTGTGACAGCTACACAGCTCAGCCTGACAATGATGAAAATAAAATCATAAAGCTTTTTACATGGATGTAATTGTTTATAGAAGTAACTACTGAGCATCGGAACAGTGGGCATTTTTTTCCTTAAGATTCTTAGTTCATATTTCAAACCATTTCATTACAGTATTAATACTAGAAGGTAGTTTCATTTTGGCAAATGAAATTATCTTTTATGGCAGGCTATTTTGCTCATCTGCTTCAAAAGTTCAGAGTCAACCTAAAATGAAGGCACAAAATTGTCATTAATCTTTTTTAATTCCCGGACTAGAACCACACATTTGTTTACTTATTGTACAGACTGGGGGAGTGAGGAACTATGCTCTCATGGATGTATTTCATGGGAATCTATACTTTCATTAATATATTGAGACATGTACCTGGACTACTGCCCTTTAAAGTTAATGAGAAATACCTGATTTGCTGGGAAACTCTCTCATTAAGCAGAAGAGAAATTCTGTGCCTTTTATTCTTGAATCATTTACTCTTTTCAGGAATGCAGACAATGAAATTATACATATTAACAAAATGTGGTGTTTCTCATATACTACCGATTGTATCCAGCAGAAAACCCAAATTGCGTAGCTCTGGGCACAAGGGACCACAGGAATCTTTTATCACATCAGATCACAGAACTCAAAAGTCATTAGGCTGTTCATGCAATGATATGCAGTCCATATGAACCCCTTCAAATACATATTAAGAGCTGTCTTCAGAGTATTCAGACTTTTTGCCCTCTGCTGCTCTACTGCACATTGGTTCCAGAACCTCAGCCAACGAGTTAAGAAACTTCTTCTAATTCCTAATCTATAAGCTTGCATGGGCAGTTTGTACTATTTATCACACGATCATCGTATCATGTCCGACACAATACTACTTCAGCTTAATTTGTTCTTCTGTCCATTGGCTATTCACCCTGTCATATATTTCACGTGACTTTCTCTTCCATTTATCACCTCACCAGGTTTTGTCTTCTCTTGCTTCAGTTTCCATTCATCTTTCTTGAGCACAGGTGGCTGTATTCACATCAACTAACTATGGATTAGTTTATATGCCTAAATTATATGGTCCTAATTTACACAGCTAAAGTAGGAGACTTGTCTTCTCAGATAATGAATATAATCAGCAGAGAGAGCAAGCACTTCCAAAAGCTAAGAACTGCATCATCTACCCTCTTGTCCTGCATTGCCTCTCTCTATTGTCTACATAAGGAAGCTTTAAGAGAACAGGTCTCCTCGTCCTGGAACCAAAGCTTTGTGGTAAACATGCCAGCTAGAGCAGACCATAGTACTCTATATGATAAGAATAATGTTTCCCTGTGTTGTCAAGAAATAGCTCAGCTGATACATTGCAGGAGACACCTTTTTTTTTTTCTAATTGCTTTTTTTTCCTCTAGCAACTTCCATACGTAACGATCTCAAGTGACTACTGTGTAATTTTGACACTCCTTATTGTGAATAAACATTGGGCTGGCCAATAACTTCTTTATACATAAAAGAGATGGACTTGCAGTCAACTCATGTAAGAACTGAAAAATAAAAAATTGGACTGCCTAGTAGGCAACTCGCAAAGACTTCTCTTTCAACTAGTGCAAGCCAAGCACTTATAAAAGGACTTCAGTAAGAGCTCTCCATGCTGGAATCATACATTGACCCATGGGACTGAAATGTAGTCAATGTAGAAAACATGCTGGTGACTGAGATGTCCTGCTGTATGCAGCTCCCTGGACTGCAGACAGTTTCTAGGACATTCAAAAGAAATGAAGGGAACAGGCAGCTTTTTTCTAAAGTAGCAATTTAATTTTCCTAGCTTAAAACTTGTCCAAATCAAGATGTATTTTCTCAAGCACTCAAAAAAGCACCTTTCTCATTTGGGAACTGTCCCTCTGATTACAGATTACACCGTGTGGATTGCTACCAGTCAATATAACTTTGCAAATCATAAAGCTACACCAGAAGAATGCAGCAGCAGCCATTGGGCAGGCTTCAGGTAACTATAACAAACACTTTTACAGCTTCCTTCTCAGATAGCTCGAAGACTTGCCATAACAACAGGGAAAACTTAACTAGTATTTTTTGTATCTAGAAATTTTCATATTATTTCTAAATGCAATGCATGAAATTCTTCTCTCAGTTCAATGCCGACCTCTCAGTTCAGTGGTGATAACATTGGAAGATAGTTATCTTAAATTTACATTCAAGTTACTGAAAGCAAGATCTAATACAGAAACTTCATGAACTGTTTCTGTTTGTCTGGCAGTAAATAGTCTGATGGTATACTGACCAAGATCACTGGAACAAACATCTTTTATTGACACATGTTTAGCAGGTTTTAAAATATTTGTAGGATAAGTAAATTATTGTTATCTGGCACGGGTAGGTTAGACTTAAAAAAATGCATAGAATCAGTTACTAGTGCCACACTCACGTAAATGGAAGTATTTGAAAATTATTTACAGCATTTTTTCTTGCATTAAAGAATAACCCAAACCTACTAATCTGCATAATAAGACATTTTATTATCAGATACAACAGATTTTTATGGCAGCATTTGCTCATTTTTCCTTAATCATTCCTAATATCCTTCTAGTTTACTAAATAGTTATCATAAATAAACTATAATATACAGATATATTTTGAAATCATCAGCTTGTATTAGTAGAACTCTATTGACTTTAAAAGTGGATGTGTTGATTTACATCTATTGCTATCAGGTGTTTGTGCACATAAACACACACATATGCACGTATTATTCCTACAGACATTTTATGTTTTGGTGAAACAAAGACAGACATACATTCACTGCATAAAATTCAATAAGAACATGTGTAGACACATATATTTCAACAGAGTAAGAGATATGGGAAATTTCTACTATCAAATTTTACTTTATAAAGTCAAAGCCTATTGGTTAGCAGGGCCAGGAATTAAGTGTACTTCTGCAACAAGCTGTCAGTATAGGCAGTTTTATAAGGAACATATCGAAACTTTGACAGAAATACTGCTCATACCCTATGACAATCATTCAGTCTTAAGCAATTGAGTTGAATGTGCTTTCACAGATGGCAGCCCTCCACAATGACACCAAAACCAGAGTCCTTTGTCACCACTGAAAGTTGGGGGTATTTTTGTAAATTACAAGGGTTGTTGGGTACTGGGAACACATCAGTATGTATTCTTTAGCAGTACCAATGCAAATGGAAGAGGGCACTTTAAGGAAAATAATTTTCCCCTTGGAGACATGTAGTTTATAATTGAACTGAACAAACAGAAGTTTGTTTAGAGCCAAGGAAGAAAGTGCAGCATCATAACTGACGAGGCAAGCTGTTTGTTAATCTTAAAATATTATAATTGCATAAATGCTGGCAGAGGCATTATATTTTTTTTTCTTGTTCTTAAGTTTCCTTTGGCAACATCTACCTTCCATACTAACTTAAGGCATTTTTGCAGCCAGGTTTTGCAAAGGGTAGCATTTCGTGCTAGTGCACAAAGACGATCCGAGTTCTATGCAGCAGGTTACTTCTACATATATGTTCAAGAAGACTATATAGGAATGCATGCCTATGTAGGCCTTCTGCCCTATCCCTAACTTCTAAAAAGGGAATTTAAAATTCTACACCTAATACTTTGCGCAAAAAATAATTTTTACATATACTAACAAGCAATGCCTTTTAAATGCACTTCTGTGCTCCTCCTATCTAAAAAGATACACTACCTGAACCATCTGAACAGAGCTAAATGTTCATTGCAATTTGAATGAAATAGTCCTAGGAGACTGGTTGCATTTAGACTATGAATGTAGATACATTTAATAATATTCTATCCGCTTTTGGTAATAAACGATTACAATAAAGGAATTGAGTCTCAACAAAGATTTTCGCAGGTAGAAAACACATCTCTGGTATGTAAAGACTAAGTTCGGAACTTTTATTAGGTAGTTACTTATAGGTAAGGTGTTCATAGAAGCATTTATAATTTTGGAGCTTAAATAAATTGATCAGATTAATTTCTGTTGTGAATTATTTGCTCAGCTTCAAATAAAAATGTTTTACAATTGTGGGAACACATGTTTTCTGCTGGGTGTTTTCTCGAGGTAGACAGCTATCCATTTAGAGAAGGGACTAAAAGGAAGGTGAGTCACCAGCACTGAATATTTGCTACAATTGCATATGAGCATCAGGTTGAATTTACAGTCTGAAATGCAGATCTCATATCAGTGTAAAATAGAATAAGACCACAATTCACTTCGGTGTGAAGGCAGAGAAAGCAACATAGTAATGAAACCAGTAACGAAATACCCCCCACCCCTGCCTTTTCCTGCTCAGAATGACTTACTTTCTTATTAAATAAGATAGAACAGGAAAAATCTCTTTAGAAAATACTTAATTTCTCCAAAATTTGGTACAACGGGATCTCCATTACTGATATTTTAAAAAAAAAAAGGCAGCAAAAAATATATTTGAAAATAACAGTTTTTTTCCCCGAAGTGTGCTATTATATATCCTGCTACATTGTAAGACAAAACTAATAGCTCAGTTTCTTTAAAAAAGCTGGACATTACGTATTTTGTATATGTATCGTGTACAACAAGCTCGTTTTCTCATATGCTTCTGCTTACATATTGTATCAGGTGTAAAATCCTACCCTGTCAACTAAATGGCTGTACCTATACGCTCATACCTGTTTTTTAAATCAAGGAACTGTTGAACAAATTATGTGGAACCAGTCTGCAGAATGTAGAACTACTAATGAGGAAGGTGATGGGACTGGCAACGATAAACTCAATTTCAGATCAGTAGATCATCACTTCGAATTAACAAAGATCACTGGGAATGAAAAGTTCTGTTTAGCTGTGGTACAGCTTAGGTATTCTCAACACAGAGACAAGACAACTGTCATATACTATTAACTTCAACTTATTTCCTCTGATGTGACTGAAATCAGAATGAAGTCCCTGAATATAAAGGAATACCACTTACAAAGCTGTGCTTATCAGTGTATCTTAAACCATATATGAGCACATATGCATGGAGGGGTATTATATAAAGAAGTCAGATACTACTTCACAAAACATATATTTAAATATTCATTTTTTATGGAAATTTAAGACAACAGATCCTCGATCCCTTAGGAGTTATTATTGCAAGTTAATATTCAAGAAGGAAATACACTATTGCTATTTAACTGAAAAAGTTTGATAAGCAAAAGAAATTAAGTGTAATGGCAGATTAACTGTTATTTATATTTTCTGTTAAAGGGAGTTGAATAAGATCAGAATGCTTACTGTCCTCAGCTGTAGTCATTGAAGTCCAGTTGCTATAAGCATTGCCATAACCATTGGAGGCAACCACCCTCATCTCATACTCAGTGTATGGCTGAAGATCTCCAACCCTGTGTTGCAAGGAAGCCGTAGGGCTCGAAAGCAAACTGCAAGGAAAAGCAGCATAAATTACATCATTAAACATCCCAGCACCTAAAGAAAGACTAAAACATTACATGTCTTGTAACAAAACCAGCCACCCTAAAGGTGGGCTGTATTGAAGATAACGGGACTTTTCTTGCTCAGCAATTGATGGTGGCCTTGCTATGGTCTGCATACTCTAAAATGTCACCAGCAGAATGCCTCGGCCGCATCTGGAGTCGGTAGCTGGGTGCGCCTGGGGCGTTGTTGCGAACTGGTGTAAACCAGACAACCTGAAGACTGGTCGGAGTGGCAGATGAAAGCCTTGGAGGCATCACGCCATCTGGAGCTGTTGAAAAACATGGATGAATTAGAGCAGAGAAAACCATGGAGAACATATGCTGGGTGGAAACAAAATGCTCCATATACTGGAAAAACTGTTCCTCAGGATCAACAGCAATGTTAACATGGTCCATTTAGTTTCACATTTTCACTACTGAACAATGCTATTTCTTTATTTTCACCTTTCCAATACAGTTACATGAATATCACTTTGCTAAAAGCAAACCTCGAAACACCAGAAGTAATTCAGAAGCAACATATTCTCTACCACCTGCTCAAATATTATCTACTTCTCCTTGTGCCCAGGTCTGCCACCCTGAGAAGTTAAAGAAATGCGCACAGAAATGTTACTCAGCAAGAGTAAAATTGATCAGACTTTTTATCATTCAGATACCTTCTCACCCTTATAAATTAATAATAATTTTAAAAGAAAACAGCAGAAATTCTAAGGGAAAAAGGTTTTAAGGTAGAAATCAAAATAGATTCACCGAAGCCTCAGTCTCTAGCCCACTGTTTTGTTAAGGAAATTAATTTTTATGAAGTCCAGGAACTACAGATGAAAATCTGTCAGTAATGATACCAACAATGACCTTTAACTGCTGGAAATTTCACTGCATGCAGTAAAAAGAACTATGCCAATTTGCACCCTTGAGTTTATGGCTTTGTTTTTTCTTTAAAAAGAAAGCAATCTGTTGAAGAAACTTTCTGTATCTAAACACATCTGGAACTTTTATATACAATGCATGTCTTTAGCCATAGCTCTGTAGCTCTTTTCCACAGAGTTAAAACACTGGAAAGTTACTGCGTTTGTCATTTAAACCCTTGTATAATAGTTTTGCTTTTCATGCTCCAGCAGTTACCATTTGCTTCTTTCTTTGGTCTCGCCAACAAAAATTTTTTGTTACTGTTATTTTCTTCCTTCTCTCTATTGGAAAAAAAACAGTCTCTCAGATCTGTAACTTAAGTGTAGTTGTAAGTCTCAGGGCATAAGTTGTAAGCTGTAAGATGAGCAAACAGTATTTTACAGTAAGTTTTATGAGTTTCATTTACCACCTGTATATGAGGTGGTTACTAACAGGAAAGTAACAGACTTTGTGATACACTGAATCATTCTCTCCCTGAAACAGATGAAAGGATGGCATAGGCTCAGAAAAAAAAAAAAAAGTCATCAATCACACACAATAGTTTTTATTTATACTGACATATATATACAGAGATATGTGAACTAGCACCTGGCTGGTTTACTCTGATGAGGTTTACTCTGGTTTACATACTTATGACTGGGGAACTTCAAAATTCTTCAGCTCCAGCTCCAAATTGTATTACCTAGCAAGGCACAAGACATGGCTTGCTCCAATCTAGAGACTTGTTCCCTTTCCCGTAAGTTCAAGGTCTGCCAGTTCTCATAAGAAATTTTTACTAAAAGCTGTCTGCTGGGGTACCCGAGTTACTACCAGATATTTTACTTCCCAGAATTGGCCCCTAGCCCTGCAACTCTCCTGTTTTTTTCAGGACAAAATGAAGTGGAACAGGATCTCCAGCTTCCCTCACTCCCTTCCCCTCCTCTCTGTTACTGTGTAAAAGACAACATAAAATTTTTGGGCTTGAGCCAGCCTGGCTGCCTTTGCATGCTCCCTCCTGCTGCTGTTATCTAGACCTAGGCAATAAGGCTCCAGTAAATACCAAGTATACTTGAAGTCTTCCTGTTTCCAAATCCAGGAGATGTCTGAGACTAAAGTAATTCATGGCCTGCAAATCCCTTGCCAACACCTTCAAGGCCAATCAAGAGCTTGTGAGCACCTCAACTCAGAGGGAAGAAGACGGCTGATTTCACTTGAACAGCCCCCAACATCCCTCCAGCTGAGCCATCAAAAACAAACATCTGCACACCAAATGCCTCTGTATGTGAATTAAATTTCACTCTCCTCACTTAACGTTGTTCTGTTTAGCAGCAACATAACTCATGTTGGACTTAAGTTGTACAATAAGGGGGTTTAAATCTTACGGATGTAAAGTACAGTACTTGCCGATAACCAATGAATTATTTTGGCATCCCTTTATAAAGTGTTTCCTGAAGTTGTTAGCAGGCAAACTCAGCCAGCATGAGAAAGACGGCACAAATAATGTAAAACCTTTTATTAGAGTGTTTTCATAAGATGACACTACCAGAAAGACTCAACATCCATTCAAAGCGGGGTACTACCTCATTTAGAACTGAACTGCCTGTAGCTTAAAATGCACCTGTTGTTTAAGTGCACACAGAAATTCTACACAGCAAAAAATGCTACATCTAAAAAGGAATCTAATTAACTGAGCTGTTATTTGGCCAGAAGGCCAAAGTTCACATTGGTATTGCGGAGACAGTGTGAGCAATTCACTGAGGAGGCAAAAGCGTTAAATTTATTTCCAGTTCTGTCAGGACACATCACTTCACCTTTGTCTTTCATTTCTCAATCTGTTAAATGGAGATAATAATACTTATCCTTCTTTGTAAAGCTCTCCGAGATCTACAAAGTAAAAGCTCTGATTAAGCTTTATGTATGTATAGGGGTGGTTATTATAGAGATACAGGAATGTTCATCAAAAAACAAAGATGTAGCCGTCTAAATGTCAATAACAATTCACAGTGCAGATGTTATTTTAATGGCGTAGGTAATCTCAGCTAAATGTTCAAATCTCTTCTACCAACAAAAGCACAGCATAGGGAAGAGTAGAAAATTTGGACAAATCTCTTTCGTGAAAGTCAGCTGACCTGTAGAACAAGCCTAGCCAACTACTTTCAAACCAACATGTTAGAATATACAGCAAATTTATTTAATCTGAAAGACTTCCTGTGGCTCACAGAGAACGTCCTCAGCTAAGCACGAGCAAGTGTCCTCAGCCATGTGCTTCCAAAGGACCAGGGCAGGCGGGCAGGAGGGTACAACAAAGAAATTGTCAAGTCTCTGCTGAGTCATAATGAGAAAGGTGCTCTATTAAACTAATCACGCTTTGGTCATTAAAACTACAGACCGCTTCGCCCCAAAAATGGTAATTCTAAATTGCACACAAAACATCCTTTGACTATTTCAAACATTCCTCATCACCAAGGTCTTCAGTGTAACATTTCCCTCAGCTTAACCCTTTTTATCTGATCCATATTCCTGAGAGACTCCTTACTACCCAAGTAATAACTGGCAACCAGTAATAATTCTACTGTGAATTTCTCAACAGAAGAGCCATGTATCTATCAGCTTGATATATTGTCTTTAAGATGCAGTGTTGCTCAAAAAGCTCCCGTCAAGCTTTAATGTGACCCTCAGGGGGCAACCACTCCACTTGCAACCTACTGAATCAACACCTAGCCCAGTAAATCCTCACTTAGCAGGGCAGAAAGTCACGCTTTGTATAAGAAGAGATTACAAAGGCAGAATAAAATATTTAATCAGTTGTCAATTTTAATCAAAGAATTAATAAAAAGCCCCACAAAATAATAAAAACTGAAGACTGTTTCAAGCTGACAATGATACATTGTATTCCAGATACTCAGGTAAATGTAGATGAGGCAAGAAGGATCTGATCCCTGCTCGGCCACTCATGTGCTGAACAGTTTTTGAAAAGTGTTTCAACTTCTTGCCTCAATTTCCTTATCTTAAACACCATATGCAGGAGTAGTCAGCTTTTTAAGTATTTGTTTATTTTAGGACAGCAAGCATTGTGTTAAAATGTTTACTCAATGTTGAAAGCCTATTTTTCTAAGAGGTATCACTTATATTTATCATAAGGATATATCTGAACTTTAAATTATCTGAAAGTAGAAGACTATTAAAAGTGAATTATCAGTAGGAAAATAAAGTATTATTTAGTTCTAAAAATGTCTGCACTATTAATGTTTCATAAAAGGAAGAAAAGATAGTAGAGCTCAATTTGATATCTGTCAAATTAGTGAAAAACTCACTCCAACTTTGAAGTGAAGCAACACCACTTTTAACAGTGATCAGATATACTGGCCCTGCTGTATCCATAATGTCTGCAGACAGGCAACTGGAAGAGTTTGGAGCTATGTAAATGTAACTCTATAATTTGCCACATCTGCATGTGTAAAATTTTTAGCACAGATGATGCATTTGCATCTTATAGAAATATTTTTCACAGACACATATGCAAATGATAACTGCAGATATTTAACTGCAGAGGAGGAAAATAGGCTCTCCACAGTTTGTGCCGTAACAGCAAGGAAAAGTTTCAGTCAGACTGCCTTTAGATGAATGTCTCGCTCAGTCATGCCTACTCTCACTCTTTTCCAGGTTCAATTCACAAACCCCATTTCTTTATCTCATTGCAGTGCTTGTTTAGATACTCCTGATTCATTTTCTATTTTAGGTGCCCGTACTGAGATCATCTCATTACGGCACTTTTTATGGCAATATGTTCTGCACATTGACATTTGTTTCTCCTGATTTTCCCAGGTATGCCTGTTATCTAGTTGTTTGCTCAGTGCAAATAATTCCAGTCATTGCACTCTCCATAATTCTCAACATGGCCATGTGTTTTTGTTTCATTTAACGGAAAGACAGGCCACGACGCTGGGCCATATGTCATCACTAGAAGGGCATGCTAGTTATAAAGCTTTATCTATTGGCAAAGCAGAAGATTGCTTTTTTTCTGTTTCTTATCTTCACAGGCTCATTGAAGTTTACTCCGGTTTGGTTTTTAACCCTCTTTTCCCAGTTACCTTTCCTACTCAGTGTACAGAAAATACAGACAACTGTTCTTGATTTTTCATTTCAAATATATGTTCAACCGTGTTGTTTTCCAGCTACTCAATGCCTAAAGAATGCATAGAGTATTCTTGGATTTTCTTTTAATTTTATAATTTCACTGATATATGTTTTCAGTTACAGATATATCTCCATCCAACAACACATATACCAGGGACAATGCACCCTTTATGCAACAGATATCCACTCATTTTGGAACATACAATGTGGAAGGTCCATGGTGGCCCTTCTTGCTTGCCCCTCTCTGGCACATGGGGCCTGGGAAGAAAGGAAACTGCGCTATGGGAAAAAAGCAAGTAAAAAGATATAAAGGAGTAGCTTAAAGCCACCATAAACTTCCCAGAAAATCCAAACCTGTTCACACCTCATGTTCATGAATTTTTCTTTTCAGAAGTATAACATAAACAGGGTACGAAAATATCTTGTTCTCTCTTTGTGACCTATCCTGTTTTATGCATCTGATCTTTGTTAGAACAGTAATTTCATTTGAAAAGGAGTGGCTTTGTAAATATTTTCACTTTTAGCATTAATCTTTAATGTTACTTGTACTTGTAAGGCACAATATCACTCAGAAAAATTAAAATAAGAAGTTTGAAAAACCTCAAATTTATCTTTATCTGGATTGAATGTGTAAGGTCTAACTGCGAATTATCCTCCACTTGCACTATCTGGTATTCCAAGCTGCAGAGTATAATTTTGGTAGGGCCCTGAAAATCAACTCGGGCTTTACTCCATGACCTGCAAACCTGCAGTTTAAGACAAGTGTCTTTTGAAACCCCAGTGCAGGCTTACTTATTCCTCATTAATACTCTTGTGAAAAACAAAAGCAAACCTCCCCCTCCTTCTAACGAACTTTTCTTCATGTACAACCTTGACATCTACAATCCAGATATGGGTCTCAAGTAAAAATATGTGGAAGAGACACCCTTTTCCTAAGTGTTACATTTTACTGAGGTCAACACTATAAAAATGTCTTATAGATTTGTCACCTTTACCTTTATATTAGTAGTAACCTGCCTCGTGCCAGATAGAAGTTTATCCATGTTACTCAGCAAGAACTTTGCTAAACTCTAAAAGCTACAAAAGAATGCCAATAAGCAATTAGCTAAATGATTAATGATTTTAATACCTGTAATAAAGACATTGGATGGAATTTATAACTCCTCAGTAAAACTAATTATTCATCAGACTGTTCAAAAGGATGCCTAGCCAATAACCATCATATCACAAAATTAATTTAAAAAAAAATACTATAAGGAAAAAACATAAGGATTGGTATTACAAAATCAGGCAGAAACCAGAATTTAACAAACAGCTCCTGTGGGTCAATTGTGACTCTGGTTACTGGAAAATGAAATAACTCTGTGAAGCAGCTTTGAGAAACTATCAGATCTGCCTCTTTTTACTTAAGGGAACAGATGAGGCAAGAGCAGAGGGAACAAGATCCTTCAGAAGGAAGCTTCAGCTTCCTGCATGAAGCACCTTTAGAGATTAATTTCAGGAGATCTGTTTGTTGGTGGTGGTTTGGGGTTTTTTTATTTGTTTGGGGGTTTTTTTGGAAAAGAAGAAGATGAAAGAATTTGACGCCATCTTTAATATCTTGCAGCCTCTTTTACAATTGATAGCTGCAGGCAGAGAGCTATGACCAGAGGCAGGTATGCTAGCTTCCACATTGATGGAGACATCTCTGGTGACAGTCTTGTAGACTACTGGCAAGGAGGCACTTGGCTAAAGTCTTTCTTTCTTAACGTTGATGGTACAATTTCAAAGAACTGCAGGCTTGCTTTTAAGATTTTTACTTCATGTTTGAAACTAAACAGTTCTTAGATAGTGCTGGAAATAGGACATTCTGGAAAGCAACAAAAAAAGAAGCAAATTATGTCACTGATGGTTGGGAAAAGATCAGGGAAGAAAGTTTAAACCTATGTAGCTTAAAGGACAAGAGAAGAGCAAAGGGATAGACATATAGGAATATTCAACTTCACAGAAGTTTGGCAAAGACAAAGAGAATCTCTGTGTCCTGGGAAACAGGACATACAGTAATGGGATTAAACTGCTGCAAGAAAGATTTCAAATCTCCTTCAGACTAAATGTTTTACCAGAAATGAGACAATTTATGGTTTTGGGGAAAGAAGATGCACAAGATGATTTCCCAATGAACACTTTTTCAGCCCAATTCAATGAAGGCGATGAAGATGAAAGAAGATGAAGAAGGAGCAAAGAAAAAGGAAAAGGTGCAGAGGTGGTGATGTTACAAGAAGCGCATGCCTCAGTCGGAAGAATAAGTTGTTGAAAATTAATTTTTAATATTGTTTTATTCTATGACTGAAAGCAGAAGGATAACATAGGATATTCAAAACCAGAAGCAGCATTCTACTTGAAGAAGTGGGCATGGTTTCTCCAAATGATGGCTGCTATATCTCCACTCAATGTGCCAAATGAAGCTAAGAAAATATAGCAACCTAACTGAATGCTAAACGTGAGATATTAGAAAAGATGTGAATATTCTTGTTAAATAAGAAGTCTTCTGGTTCAAACGCTAGCATTATGTGCACTCCTGCAGTATGAATGTGCCCGTGGGCTGCTACAGAACAGTCTACCCTGCTGGCAGAAAACTAAAGTGTTACCAATTGATGTGTATTTTGACAGAAGCATCAGTTTATATATGCTTAAATGTACAGACCGGAGAACAATCCAGGTTTCCAAATAAATTAGAACTGCAATAAGATTACCAATGGATTTTTAATCCATAAATTTCTCTGCAGTACATAGAGGATGGCGTGAAATACTACAATTTTTAATGGAATACAAGCTTGAGAGTGTCCATAAATAGAAAAAAGATCTGACAAAATGACAGGTCATCTGATGTTAGGGAGTCACTACACACAGTGGGTGGTACAGTCTTAATCGATCTTGAACGTCCTACAGGTATCTGCAAGATCCAGGTCACTGGACTACCTTTTGGTCATGAAACAACTGAAGGCACAACAGACATTTCCCCTCTCAAATTCGTTCCTTATTTGCAGAAAGAGGAGGAAAAGGGGTTTCCTCAAAGTTTCTGCTCCTACTAATGCAGGCAACATGGAGCTGGATTTGGTTTGCAGGTGCTAATTAACTTCTTTGTGCCATATGCGGTAATCAAAAAAATACCTTGTCTCATTGTCAATGTCTTTTTATGGGGAAAATGGGAGACAGGTGTTGAGGAAGAAGAAAGCGATTCTTCCCACCTATAGCTGTTGTCCCCTTTGCCCTCATCTCCTCCACAGACAGCACGAGGAGAAAAAGTCTGACTCTCCGGCATGCCTGGAGGGGACCAGCTCTCTGTCACGGCTCTGCCAAACCACTGCACCGCTTCTCCTTCCCTTTCTGTAACAGAAAATTGTGCATTTACATTGCCACATTTCCAGTGGCATTTACACGTTGTTTTGAAATGAATACTATATAGTACTATGATTTATAAACAGAGAGCACATTTAGAAAAAGAAAATCAGTATTGTTGAATAACAAAAATAAAATCTTAGGTATAAATGAGGAAAACCAAACACCTTAAACTAAAAATACCCCTTGTTTACACCAACAAATAAACCGTTCTTCACAGCAGACTCATATATTAAAGGATCAGATGACTCCATCATTACTGGGCATTGCAAAGTTGCAAAGACCAAGGCACTGCCTCCTTTAGTGTGAGTATATTGGGATTTCTCGGCTGAGGATGTGCTGTCATTAATATGACTCATTACAGCTTTGGGTTTTGGTTCTAGTTTCCTGGCGGTACTGATATAAAACAATACTAAAGCTACAAACGTAGCTTGTCTCCTTGTGTTTCAGATTTTGTGATGTGTTCATGGTAGGATATTCCCACAATCACTGTTCACACACCATTGTTTTCTGCAAGGACCGTGCAGAGTTTCCAAAGGCTTTTGTATATTCTAACTTACTTAATCTTCTGAAATATATCTTTATGAAATATATGTATATGACATATGAGAAAAGCAACTAGTTCTTGGATATTTTGTTCATATATCAAAGAGCGCTACAGGAGTGCACTAGGGAATATGTTGTCAAAGGAACCATGGAATTTTATCTTCTCATTTCCCATTTTCTCTAAGGTGTAGGTGCTTATCACAACAATATCAAAGTGTCTTGTATGTCAATGCACTGAACCAAATATATTCCCACTGAAAGTTGTAAAGGAAATAAAGAAATTTGGAATGTATAAAAACTCACAAACGTTACAAACTCTAACTTTACAGACTGGGAGTCTCCTCTTTGCTTGCAAGAAGTGTTGTTCACCTAATGACAGTGGAAGTCATGCCCTTAAAATACTGAGGATACTAATTCTTCAAAAATTTACCTCTTATGTTTCAATCAATCAAGTGTCTTCTAAAATTTTGCTCCCTGGAAGTCTTTTTCAGTAGCAACTGTACTCTCACAAATGGAAGTTAAAAAAGCCCAAACAACATAATTTACTACTTTGCTCCAATCTTCAAGCTATTAAAAAGCATATTATCTTATCTTATTCACCTGAGATGGACAAGGCTGAAAACAAAAATATCAAAGCAACAATACTTATTAAGTAGAAACTCTGGTTTGTGTGTTATCTTAACCTGCTTCTTGCTTCACTCTAAGGCATTCAAAGCATATAGCTTTTGAAGTAGCCTGCCTATACTCTCTAGTTTTCTTCTGCAAAGTACAGCATATGTCAGGTTCAGACAAAATACCAAAAATGACTGTATATTTTATTAAAAGCCTATTTTTTCCTCTCTCTCTCTTTTTAACAAAAGTCTAATTTAGTTGTTGTTCCCTTAGGTACAAAGTACACAGTTCATAATTCATTTGATATAAAATGTCAGTTTAGATTTCTGCACTTCTTTGATAAATGAGAAAAAACATGTACATTTCAATTTCCTTCTATGAGGTTTTACTAGCAGAAGCCCCCCTCCCATTGTGCTGCTCAAAGACCTTTTGTTAAATTAAACATCAAGATTCAGAAACTGTAGGGAATGATATTTCCAAGACACACAGTACAAATATATGAGACTGGGAAAAAAGGTAATGATTTTTCCTACTAGTAAAGTGATCTCTCTCAAAGAGCATCTTTGATCCTTGAATTAGTTCTCAGTTATAATTTAATATATCAAAACTGTCAGCAGCTTTCCTTACATTTAGACATAAAGTGATATAGTCAGCTCCACAAAGAGCAAAATACAACATTCAGGGGCTTGTTCCTCTCCCAACATGTGCTTGTGCCTCTAAAGTCCATCAATATTAATGGCAAAAATCTGTACACATCAAAGGAGACTGCAGAGAATTAATTTAATTGCATCTGTCATCACTAACGATATGGAGTGTATAACCAAATCCTGCCATTGATCAACACGCAAAACTCTCAGGGGGGTAATCTGCACAATGGCAAAGAGCAGAATCAAAAATTTAGTTCTGGAAATAAAACTGTTATAATTAGGAAAATAACAACAAAACACTGTATATTATTCTCTTATGTAACACATGAGGCCGAGGCCAACAAATCTGAACTATCACATTTACAGAGTAAACAAGAATTCCTATCACTTCTCAAAATTGCCAACTGCAATGCTATGGCTGTCACTTCATGTTACAGTCTAGTTCAACAGCTGCAGTATCAATAAATTAAGCTGTATTAGAAAACAGCAATAGGACCACATTCTGATGCTCATGCTGAGTATCAGCACTGATGAACAGCATATGTCCAGAACTCAGGGCCTGCTCTTCTTGCCCCCTTGGCTGCTGACATGTACACAGTCTCAACCTGACCAGAGAAGTGTCTTTAGCCCTGGGTTACAACAGTACCTGCTCTGTCTTCTCTCCCAGTAAATAGGACTTTTTTTTTCCCCTCCCACAGTGGTAGAGTTTCAACAAAGCAGTATTCTGCCTTCCTTGCTTATGAAGACAGAGATTAGTACGCTGCCCAGCAAGTGGGAGATGGGAATGTTAGACACTTTAGGATGAATAATCCAGATCTCCTTTTTTCAGCCAGTGCTCTAACAGAGATAAGCTATGACGGAATATGAAAGGTGGCACTTCTGTTTCACCTAACTGTGGCAAAAAACCCTAACTGGTTTTATGGTTTGGTCCCCCACTAAAAATAGCATTTCAATTGACAGAAATATGATCCAGGTGTTATCCACTGAAGCAAAATATTTAATATTTAAGGTGAATAAAAAGCAATTCAGACAAGCCTATTCACACATGGAAAAAATCCATGCAAAATATACAGTTGACTTATCTGATGAATAGGGTAAAAGGATTACAACCTTTCATACCCGACCCATCCACATAGGAATGTTCGTACAGCATTATTAAGTAGCTATTCATCAGTTAATGTCTTGTTCTAGATACTTTTAACAAATAAACCATTTATACAAATTAACTCTTGGCTTCATTTCCTCACATAACGCTGAGGAACACATAAATCCACTGAAACTGGTGGAAGTGTGTCAATATACAACAATGAATGATCTGTTCCCAAGTATTTTTACTGAAAAGACCTTGGCTACTGTCTTCTTGCTAAAAATTGGGTAGCCTAATTGATTAAAAGTCTTAGTAACACCATCACGTTTTATTCAAACCCACACAGACTGACTGTGTTTTGCCTTATATGCCACAAGACATGTCACCGTATTTACTCCAGTCTGCACATACAATTCACCATATGTTGAGGTAAACGAAATACCTTGGCAATACTTACTCTCTACAATACACATTTTCTTCAATCTTTTGACAAAAAGTAGAGAGGCAGGAAAAGCTTCCTCTCCTTTGTTCGTTTTTAAAACATAGATTGAAAAGGCTAAATAGTCATCACAGAAAATTTACAGCTGCTTAATTCAGATTACAACCATCAGGAACATCCTGTTGAATTTTTTGGACAGCACTATAAATTTCTTACAAATAACCCTCTCAAATAGGCTTCTTAGGATGTAAGAGCACTCACAACTTCAGTGGAGGGAAAAACAGGGAAAAGAGAAGTATTCTTTCTTTATATAATGCCACCTCTTCACTCATTCAACTTCTTCTCTTTCTATGTGTTCTATTGGAGCTGTTTAGATAATCTAAAATCAGTCAACCTGAATTCACGTATTTTCTATGTACGCAGTGGCGGCATTCAACTATGGTGACACCTTTCACGGAGAGGCAATCCCCCAGTTTCAGCTGAAGGACAAGAAGAGAGGCTGACAAACTTTCTGACAGGTATATTATACTTTTCAGCATGACGATGAGTATCAAATTCTCTTTTACCTTCCCTTGCTAACAAATGCCTGGCTTTCCTCAGTCACTTCAGAAGCCTACTGGAAAGCTGAATTAGTAAATATTTGTAAAAATCAGAAAAGTAAATATGTCAGTATACAAATAGTAAGAATTAATATAATTCAATACTGGATGTCTCCCACCGTGACATGAAATACATGAATTCCCTTTCTTTCTTATTTTACTAACCTGGAATTAATCTAAGAGCATATTATCTCTTTGTCAGAAGAATAAATAAGACTTGCATACAGATCCAAAGGAAAAAAGTCAAAAATCCAGCATGTATGCATGAACATGCATATACTGATATATCATATACATAGAATCACAGAATCCTAGCATCACCTGGGAGAGAAGGGACCTTTCAGATCATTTAGTCCAATCGTCAACCTAACTCAGACAAAAACCATCACTAAACCATATCTCTAAGCACTATGTCTACCCGTCTTTTAAACACCTCCGGGGATGGCGTCTCAACCACTTCCCTGGGCAGCCTGTTCCAATGCTTAATAACCCTTTCAGCGTAAAAATTTTTCGTAATATAAAAGTTCTTCCCTGGCGTAACTTGAGGCCGCTTCCTCTTGTCCTATTGCCTGTTACTTGAGAGAAGAGACCGACCCCCACCTCTCTACGACCTCCTTTCAGGTAGTTGTAGAGAGCGATAAGGTCTCCCCTCAGCCTCCTTTTCTCTGGGCTAAACAATCCCAGCTTCCTCAGCCGCTCCTCATAAGACTTATTCTCCAGACCCCTCACCAGCTTTGTTGCCCTTCTCTGGACCTGCTCCAACACCTCAATGTCTTTTCTGTGGTGAGGGACCCAAAACGGGACAGAGCACTCGAGGTGGGGCCTCACCAGTGCCGCGTACAGGGGGACGATCACTGCCCTAGTCCTGCTCACCACTCTGTTCCTGATACAGGCCAGGATGCTGTTGGCCTTCTTGGCCACCTGGGCACCTTGGCCACCTGGCTCATATTCAGCCAGCAGATGACCAACAGCCCCAGGTCCTTTTCTGCCAGGCAGCTCTCCAGCCACTCCTCCCCAAGCTTGTAATGTTGCATGGGGTTGTTGTGACCCAAGTGCAGGACCCGGTACTCGGCCTTCTTGAACCTCATACCATTGGCCTCAGCCCATCGATCCAGCCTGTCCAGATATTATTTTTTTTATATTTGTGTGTGTGCATCTACATGTGCATGCAGACACAAAAATAAACGTTCAGAAATAAAAGCACAGTGAGGAAAAACTGTCAAATATCACGAACCACTAAAGACTATAGATTCTTATAGTTGTGTTTGTTGTAAGAAAGAGTGTAGCATATGACACCACTGCATTATAGGGACAACAGAGGAGAAATAGTGAATCTAATGGGTGATTCTTACTCAGCTTCCCTTTTCTCTCCCTTTCTGTTGTTATATAGAAGCTTATTTCTCCTTAGGTACTCAGTCAAATACCTCAGAGATAATTGCACAGATGTTACATGATGAGGAGCACTATACTAGGAAAAAGTAGGGAAAAGTCAAACCACCAGAACAAATAATTGAACTAGATGGAGGAAAAACAGTTTAATTCTGCAAAGTGTTTTAAGAATTCAGATACAAAGTTTAAGATTTTTTAAATTCAGTTTTAGATCTACTTCCAAACTACACAGAAAACTCCCAAAGAGGAGTTAATAGGAGTTATTTTTAACTGTAAAGAAAACCAGCAAAAAACCCAAAAGCACTTTTATGACCATGATGTTTAAGAAAGATCATCTCTGGTTTTGTCCCAAGCTAAAGAGAGGAAAAGAACAGTGATTTGACTCCCTCTACATTTCACCCTCAGCAACATCTTAAGAGAGCCTTAGTTTTTCCCCCCTTAAGCTTTTTTAAATTATTATTATTTTTAAATATAGAAACGTGACGAATATTCAAAGCTTCCTCAACTGTAGCCCAAAAAAACCTTGCCACTTTACTCAAGTGCTTTACAATCAGCATGCTAACTTCCATAATTTAGATGCTTCGGTTGCAGAAGATGTAGAATGAAATAACACACAAAACACAAAACAAAACAAAACCCAAACAAAACCAATCCACAGACATTTGCCTTTGCTGACAGTTAATGAAAATGCCATTTATTTTTCTGGAAACTATAAGGGCAGGAGTTGTCAAAAATAAAAATATTAAAGTGAGGTTTTTAGAAAAGCAGTGCAAATCATAGTAGCAAAGTAACATAAAAATTGATCCAATTCCTGATACTTGTATATATCTGGAAAATTGTTCAAAAGACAAAATTCATGGTGTGACTTTTCAAATGTCTTCTGTATGTTTTCACTAGGAATTTCAATGTCATTTTATTGTAGAATTCCTTGAACAAAAAAAAACTAATTTATCACATAACGAATGTTAACTTTAATTATTATACTGAACAGTCTAGTTCAGAGTCACACAGAAATAAAAAAAAAAAAAAAAAGGCCAACCCAAAACCAAAACCCCAAACATGAGTAGGCTTAAGATTATATAAAAATTGCATACTTAATTGCATACTTCATCTAAATTGTGTCCTTTTTTAAGTACAATTTAAATTGGTCTGAGATAGGTTTATGTGATGGTAGGTAAAAATTTTAAATAATGATCTGTTGCTAAATTCCACAGCAACCAATTTTTTCCACTTTTATATATTCTTCTGTTTTTCAGAAAGACAATCAAGCTATAGTTTTCCAGTGTGAGATCTGCTCCACCACAGATTTCTTCCGAGAGATCTTAAGTAGTGCCTGGACCTTATGCTAAGGGTAAGGTTTTGGAAAGACCTGGAGTGAGACCTCTACAATGAGGTTAATTGCCTGCTTATACATGATCAATTGGCTTTTCCAAGCTGTTGCACAGTTCTCCCTTTCTCATCTGCAAAGCAAGCAAAAACATCCATGTTCTTCTCGGCAACTAAAATCATAGTTTTGATCTTCTTGCCCTAGCTGTATGATGCGACTCCAGAAGACAGAAAATAACTTAAGAGCTGACAAAGACAGGTGTCCTGTGTCTGGAGCATGGAAACAGCATAGCTGTACTATGGGAGATCTGCCTTGCCCCAAAAGGACAGCAGGCGGGTTCAAAGGGAAGGAGGCGATCAGAAGAAAAAAGACATAGTTGAAGTGTCATTCCCTTCTGGCACTCTCCAGTTTTATAAATAGTGACTTACACTAAGGTTCAATTTAGAGCAACCTTGATGCAGTCCTTCATAATGTGTGGAGTGAGGCTGAGCCCCAGCTGGCTGCAATTTAGGAAAGTGAGCAGTAAAGTGGGCACCTCTGTGCCTCCCATTGCCAGAGTCTGAAGATACCACCTTTCAGGAATGAGACTCTTCTCTTGCCACCCAAAACAGCCACCCAAAATCTACAATAGACACAGTATGAGCTCACTGAAAGATGTGCTGAACAGACTGGGAGAGGGGAATAAAAGAAGAAAGTAGAACTAATGAAAATGACAATCAGCTCAATACTGCAGAGGTTAGAGAAGAATTATTGTTTCATTAGAACAACTCCCAGTTTTCCACACAAGCACTTTTGCAATCCTACCCTTATATCCCCATGAAATCATCTTTCTGGACAAAAGGAACTGGAATGGACAATTTACACAGCTTGCCACTGACACTCTTTAATTAGCTAGATGAGAGAGGTAGGAGAGCTCTTTCCCTCTCCCTACTCTATCCTGCTCTCTCCTTAAACTACATCTAGAAAAGATATGGTCACAATTTTTCATTAAGAACTTTCTGTTAACACTCCCCACCCCTGTCCACTTGTTTGCAACAATTTTGTTTAAAACATTTCCTGTTCTTCCTTAAAATTGCAGATTTTATTATTCTGAAGATATAGAGATATCATGCAAGTGTTTGAGAATTTGGAAATTTTTTTAATTTTTTTTTCTACAATGAATACAATCGAATGATGCCAGAGCTTTTTTTTTCTAAACCATGTTTATTTTTTTCCATTTTTAAATTCTGTTTTTACTACTCTACCTTTACAAGAAGTAATGTAAGAGAATATAAGAGAAGAAAAATGAAAAAGAAACAGAAGACATAGAAAAGGATTCTGTTGGATTTTCGTCTAAGTCTACGGGGGGGGGGGCGGGATGGGGAAGGAGAAAAAGAAAGAATAGAAAAAAGGAGAGACACGAGAAAAGCAACTAATGTCTCAGAAATAGCTGAAATGTGAAGTAAAGCAAATTATCTCAAAACAAGTTTTATGGTGTGAGTCTTAATGTGATACTGAGCATCATGGAAAAACAAACCTGTCTCACAGGGAAAATTCTAGCATACTCAGATTTGATTTTTCTTCCTAAATAATTCTGGTCTAACAGCATCAGTTAGCTTTGTTTACTGAATAGTCATTCATCTAAGGAGGCCTTTTGGTTTCCATGATCAACTTGCATGAGCAAATGCTTTCAGATGTGAATATAAGTTGTATGATGTAGTTCTCACTTGTTTGCATAATTACATCAATGATCCTATGATGTGGTTCAATATCCAGTCTCAGAGGTGTTGCTACCTAAACTAACAGTGGCTGAAATCCTCTGGCTGCAGGACACTATCCTCTGTAGATGTTGAACAAACATCAACAGCTACGAGTATGTAGGCTCACTTTTTGCTGCTGAGAACTAGCCCAAGCTTGTAGGCAGAGGTATGCACCATTCCGAACAAAACAAAGAACCAGCAAAGAGCAGGTGCTTAAGAAACCAAGACAAAATCTGACATCCTTCACAGCTAGACAGTCCTATATTGTGCAAATCAGACACAGCATATAAATGATCAACTTACTCCATAAATTATGGCAGAGATTACACTTCACTGCTTAGGCAAATATTTTTTTCAGAGTATCTTCCTTTTTGTGTATTACATAGGGAATATATATGAATTCTTTGAGGCTCTTTCCTATGGGTAAGTCAGTACCGAGTTAATGGTTTGTAATCCCCAACACAAATAACCACACAGAGACAAGTCTGCAATACAGAATTACCATCCACAGCAAGTTTCATACCTCTTGTCATTACTTGGGAATCCAGTCCTTTTCTGTGCTTTGGAGGTGATTATTGAGCCTCCACCTTCCTTCCCATCTGATCAGCAGCCTGTCTGTCTCTGTTATCTCTCTTTGCACCTATTTCCCAACATAATTTATCTTCTTCCTTTCTGCATACAGGGTTTCACATTCCCTTCCATACTAGGGCTTTTGCGATCAAAGGCAGAGAACAAATGGATTTAACTAGAGTATAAGCTATTACCAGTAGTGATTGCAACTTTCTTCTCTGTTAGCTTACCATCACTTATTACAAAGCAATCCTAAATTAATGGGGTCTTCTATGTGCCACTACATAAGAAATAGCACTCATTAAGAAGAAAAATATATAACCAAGGACTCCATACAGAAAATTTTCTCCTAGATTTTTGCAGTTTTACATCCACTGTATCATTTCAATTCATTTACCTGATTAAATTAATTCTAAACCAATTTGTTCTCCAGATCTTTTACTGGCTGGCATCCTCAAATCAATGTGAAGCACTGGCTAGTATATTATTTTTTACAACTTCTACCAAAGTAGTTTAGGACAAGATAAATAGAACAAATTCATTCTTTTTGGAAAAAATATAAAACTCAAAAAAATTTACTTCTACCTCTGCAGTATGAAATTTGTCACTAATCATTTTAAACTATGCCCTTTTATGCTTCTTCCATCTCTTTTAGCTTTCTGTGCAGTTCTTTGATGTAACAAAGACAGTTTCAGACAAGATTTCAGTTCATCTGGAAAAAAAAAAGCTTTAAGTCTTGAGGCAAAAAGCAGTGTATTTAAAATTTATATACTCCATAATGCCTTTGTTCTGAACTTGAACATCCTGAAAAACTTCTCCGCTTTCTTTAGCTTTCCGACTGAAGATCATTTGTTCTCATGGTTTCAGCTTCTTATTATGCAACAGTGACTTTAACTGGTGGTTCCAGCATTTAAGTACATGCACAGTCATGGCTGACCCTTTCTGATCAATTGCCAATCCATACAGGTTTGACTGATAAAAGAGCCAATTAGATTTAAGCAAATTAAGGGACATCACCAATGTCAACCACTTATTAAACTGAATGCTGAATTCCATGCATACAAAACACTAATGCACCAAGTCCCATTAAGAGTTGAAATCCTAACCCCATTAGTAACTCCAGACCACTACAGGGTAAGGGTCAAAAGAAAGTTTCATATTTATGGATTAACATTTGGATTCGTTTTTTATTTTTTTAATCTTTCCAAGAACTCTTGAACCTGCACTGCAATTTTAGTCAAGAGCTTAGCTAAAATATATTCCTTATTTCTAAGATTTTTTTTTTTTTTTAAAGCGTTGACTTTAAGCATGGCAAATCAGCTTGCTGAGAAATTAAGATATATTCAATCAGGTAACACTAAAGATTTGGTGTGCTTTATATTATGTGCAGGCATTTTAAATAAAAAATGAAGCAAAAGAAATGCATGTTGGAAACCAAAAAAGTATCATAATTGAAAAACAGGGATCTGCAGTAACTTCAAAATGGAATTCTCCTTTGTCCTCTATCACTCTCCCTCTTATACAACCTTCCACCAAGCTCCATGAGGTACTCTCCACAATGCAAATTTTTGAAAGAGCTTGTTTTGTTACCCTTGAAAAGAAAATGCTACCTTTTAACACTCATTAAAAGGCTGTGATTTTGTATATAATGAAACCTCTTTCACTCTGCAATCAAACAAAACTTCTGTCAAAGAGAAATCTTGGCCATTGAAGTAAAAAATAAAATTCCTTCTGATTTTAGTAGGATCCAGATTTCAGTTAATGATTTAGAAAGTGTTTTTAAGTGAAGAGACTGAATATATCCCACTGTAAAATTACCATTATTCTCATAATTTAGCATGCAATGGAATTGTACAGCATTCAAAGAGTCATTACAATAAACATCATAGTAAAGTAAACATACACTGTCCTAGATACACACATGTGTGTGTCTGTATGTGCATACACATATAGTGAGAATACAGTGTGTGTGAGAGTACTTCTCTCGTATGCACTGCTTCATTTATTATTCATTTCACTACAGATCACAGTCCACTGGACAATAGTATGGAAGATACCTTTAATAACTCTCACTGCTAATTTAATTCTACTTAAACACACATATCCCAGTGAATGCCACATGCTTTTCAGCATGATTTTATGTGTAAATCAGGATAATATGTTTTCAGATCATTAACTAAAAGGAAGCATGAACTAAAACCTATTTAATCAATGAGGTATTGCTTTTAAACTACCACAAGGTCATAAAAAAGATAATTTCAAAGCTATAAGTTTTCTAATTGTAATCAACAACAACCTAATGATGAAAGAAAGTGTATCTTAATGGCTGTCATAAACTTGTGCACATCCTTGCCTATCTTCAGAGATCCTTTACTTTCTTATTTGGTAAAATTTTCACTAACACATTTTGCTATTTCTTTGTGCAAAATGGAAGTGTGACACTGGGATTAGAAATGTCAGTGTCTTACTCTTCAGCCTTCAGTGAGCAGGAAAACTGAGATGCTGTTTTATTATTATATGACAATGTATATTTGTTAATATTAGGTATAATTTGGCAATCAGATTGAAAAGCATAAAATGTGCTGGGAATTTACCTTTTCCTTCTTGCTCAGTAATCTGTCATACAAACTCTGCATTTTATTTATTCACTTTTCAGAAGTCTTTCTGTTGGTTTGGCCCCAAAACCAATCCATCTGTTTGCAAGCAAACTGTTCCAAGTGTCTTTTTGAGCTGTAAGATTTATGAGATTTGGAGGTTTTGTTTGTTTTGGGGTTTTTCTGGTTTTGGTTTTTTTACTCTCAAAGGATATGTGTGTCACTCTACACTATTCCTGCTCATCAGCTGCAACTACACATCTTTCAACATCAAGTTTTGTTAGGCTCTCATTTTAGAATTCAAAATTGCCTTAAATTCACTGTTTCCACTGGCATACAGTCAACAAAAGCTAATTCACTAGGATGTCCATGAAAAAAGAATGCAAAAGGAACACATATATATCAGGTGGAAATTTAAGCTTTCATTTAAAAAAATAAAAAAACCTATGCACAATGTTTAGGGCGTATTTGCTCAATTATCTTATTTCAAATTCTTATGAAGATAATATCCAAAGTGGCTTAAAGCCTCATTCACTGTAAATCAGCACATGGCAATTGTCTTTCTTACAGCTACAGCAGTTTGTGGATTCTGGCTCAATATACAATCAATGGTTTATATTACTATTATTGAACTATGGTTTATATTACTGTTATTAAATTATGTAAGTCTATTCAGTAAGTGTTCTTTGTCAGCACTTAACTTGTATTCTAAAACAGATTATAAAATGCAGGGGAGTCTCTCTATATTCTTAGATTAGATTACCCATCCATGATAGAATACAACACCATACACAGAAGAAAAAAAAAGAAGTATAAAATGCACTTCTTGCCTACATAATATGTTATCTATACAACTACCTGTTTTCGTTCTCTAGTTCTTAAATTGAGCAACGTGACAAATTAGAAGCTGAAAAGAACAATTTTGTTAGTAAGACCTACTAATGCAAACATACTCTTCTGAACTTCCAGTCCTCAGTTGCAATAATAAATAACATTTTGTTCAACAGAGTATTTGTGTAATTGTTACATGCACAGAAAAAGCACTTTTTCATACTTACCTCCTGGAGGCATGACTATTGTTATAGCATCACTTATCAAGTTGCCCTGACTGTTGGAAGCATTCACTCGTACTGTGTAGTTAGAAAATGGAATCAGTCCTTTAATGGGTACCCATACATTGGATTCGTTGCTGCTGTATAACATCCGAGTACCATTTAAAATAGAATAATTAGCATTAGCTGTTATGAAAAAAGAAGGAGGGAGGGGGAGAAGAACAAATGTTAGAACTTGCATCTGCTACATCGCTGTCTTTGTGAACCAAGTCTTACTTCTACCCAAATTAAAAGCTGCCATCGATAACAATAACACCAAAAATGGGCTATTTGGAAGAAAAGGTATTATTCGCCATTTCTCCTCCTTTTGCTAACTGTTTATGGTACTTGTAAAACTTGGAAAATAAATGGATAAACCATGCAGTTGCAAAGCTGACTGTTATATACTGCAAACAGAAGCCAGTTCTCAGAAATTACTCATGTTCTAGTTGTATGATAACTGCAAAATCAAAACATTAATGTTAATTTTTATGCCTGTGAAAAAATGGTAGAACTTCTTGAATTCACTAGAAAAACACTTACCTTAGGAGTTTATAAGCTAACTCCATTGCATACATAAGAATGATTCATATGCAGTAAGAAACACAGGCTTTCCAGCATGGTGTACAGTCCTCTCAAAGATAATACAAGGACAATACAAGTATTCAGTCTATCAGTTGAAATCATCAGAGGACACCACAGCAACCTACATTTCCTTTACAACACTTTTAGGATCTCAAGCTTAAGATAAGACAATATCCTACCCTACAAAAATAACAAAATAAACCTTTCCAAAATACCTGATGAGTAAGACTGGAAAATAAAAAAATTGTATGTCAGGTAATTTTTTTTGACTCAATGAAGTTTTCACTCATGTATCTGAGAGCTCATTTAAAGATTATCGAATATTTTGAACATATAAAGTACCATATAAATGATTAATATTATTACTACTATCCATCATTCCATGGAGCACTCTCACATCGATATCGATGGAAATTCTGCATTACAAACAACAGCAGAATCACACAAATCCGAGACCGCAGGTATGAGAATGAGATTAAACAGAATATAACTATTAAAAATATTTAAAATTAATTAGGGCATTGTCACAGGTACAAGATTGAGCATTCACATCCCAGTCCTCTACAAAATCTAAATAAGAATTTTAAAAACCCTACAAACTCTCTTTTAATTACTTTTTAAGTGATACTCATTGGGTTTACTCATTTTTATGCAAGTTTCAAATGAACTGTGAAAACTGAAATGTTATGAAACCTGAAACAGTTTTTCAAATATTCCATATTCCTATGACATGCACTAACCTACATATGCACGTTTCAGTTATGTCCACATTACATTTTACCAGGAATGAGTGATCTGGACTTTCCTCTAATTTTGGGATTCCTATAAACAATCTATGATTTACTTATGGTACAAGTCCAAGCCATTGCATTATCTGGATGTTCACAGAGCTGCCCAAAGTGTGTTTTCGGTTATTCTGCTGGTAACAGATGGCAAACTCACTTTCTGAGTTTTTTGGGAGGGGGAGAGTTTTATGACTCTCTTTTTATAAATCTGTCTTGTAGTCTAGTCCCTCATTGCTCAAATTCTATCTAGATTACACCACGCCACAGCACCAGACTGCCTGAACAGACTACAGTAGTGTGAATGTAGGACAATTTCGTGAAACCTGATGGATTTATTTTGGATTTCACTGAATTTTACATTAGCCTGAGACACCCCATTTCATAAACAGCAATGGAGACAAAGCTTCTTATCGTGCAAGAAAAACAACCATGTTTTACACATTCCACATACAGACATACCGATTCTGCAGAAGCAAAGTTATTTTGTCTGAGATCACTCTTACGTACCCAGACTACTCAGCCAGCACTAGAAAAACGCATCTGCATTACTTGATCTCAGCTCTTAAATTGTATATCAAACCCTCCTTCTGCATCTTTGTGAAACTGTCCTTGTGTGTGATTTGGGAGTAGATACAATCCAACAAAGGACATTTCTCCCATTATCTATCCCAGTTTTTTTGTGCACCACCAGGCAGTCTGCGTCTTAGTATTTGCAGTGCCCACCCAACAACCCAAGACTGTTATATGCACCTCTTGGTTTATGAACAACAATAAAGCCATCAGAAATGGCCAACTGACATATACATTCTTAAGGTCCTAGTGACGTGAAACACTTAAGGACTCAGCTGGCTGGGAAAAAAAGATGCATTTTTCAAATATTTAACCTACAATGTGCAGGAAAATTTAAAAATCCAGTGTTGACAGATCAAGCCACATAGGATAGATTCAAACCTCAGTAATAAAAGCAGGGTCCCTAAGAGCACTTTATGGGACCAATTAATGAGAAAATTCAACTTTTCCTGTCTACAGTACAGTACATGTTAATATTTTTCTTCTCATCCACTTGAGCCCAGAATGAAAGAATGTACTTCCTCTGCTGATATTTTTATTCCACTATTAATCTTTCTTCCAATGGCTAACTATACTATATTTTTAAAAACACAGTTTAGAGCAACAGAAAAGGAATTAAAAGGATAACACTCTATTCCAAGTTGCCTGGATAACAACATTAATATACAGTAATTATACAATTAGTTGTAACATTAAATTCTAGTTATAGCAGAGTGATTACTCGGCAATTATAAGAAGTATATAATTACTCAATAATTAGGAGAAGTATGTAATTACATAACCATTTTATTCAGCTCAAAAATGAACTTGCAAATTTACAATGAGTTAGACAACATACCAGTTCAAAATTTTTCATTGCTTCTAGTAAAAAGCTGAGGAGCACTTGCAAGTTTCCTAACCTGAAATTTACACAGACAAAAGGTGTTTAATCCCAGCTGCCAGCCAAGCAACTTACTGCTACTGGCAAGTAAAATATTAGAAGAACATTTTTAAAATGCAGGTCTTGTTGGGGATGACTTGCAATATGCAGCTTTGCCACTTCTCACTGCTTAAACTTTGCTTTCAGTGGGCTGGAAAATGCAGACACGTAGGTTCAGTCTGACAGAAAGCGATACAGCGATAACCCTGTCATATCACTCTGTGCCATTCCTGCCTAGACCGCTTCAGCGTGGACCCTATTTGTGAGTATAAGTGGATGAGGCCTCTCTTTTTCCATTTTTCATGTGTGTTATTCTCTCCATCCTTCTCGCAGGTCCTACTGTAGCCTACCAGCAAGTCCACCGCAGACCTAAACAGCAGCTGCCTTAGACACTGGTAAAGTCCTAAGAGACATTGTTTTACTTCAGACAAGTGGTTTCTACCAGAATAACTCCTCGTTCCTGCACATTTCTGCCTTGTAACTCCTGCCATGAACAGTCAATAGCACTGCAACAAGCAAGATTCCCTCAAGACGCAGCTAACATGCACAACCTAAGCAGGCAGAAAACAAACTCCTAGAACTAGTTTACTGTGTCCTTCAACACTTAGACACACGAGTACCCTTACCAAAAGATGAATTCAGATGAAAGGGGGCTCAGAGCCACCATCTCCCATAATTTCTCAAAAAAGACTAAACCCTTTGCAGACATGAAAGTCTTCCCCATGCTCCTTAATCTTTCCATATTTTTGCATCGTGATGGTTTTGTTCTTTTACTAGCCTTCCTGCTCATAAGGCTCTCCATATTTCCCCCAATATTTCTGAGGGACTTCTTTGGCTAAGCCTGGTATTTAAGGAAAAGCTGTGCTGTTCCCGGTTTATTCCTAGTTTATAGCAGGTCAAAGTATCTCAGTTTTTCAGGAAAACATTACCCAAATGAAGAAATTAAGGCTAAGAAATATACATGTACATACTTAAAAATTATATATACTTGAAAAAAAGTCAAGTAATAAAAAATGCTTACATTAAAAAGATACACAAATACATATTCCATTCAAAATAATTTTTTAAAAGTG
>VYZM01021453.1:3110-15359 GCA_013398915.1 Dromas ardeola
ATCCACCTCAGAGACTTAAGCTTCTGCAAAGTTCAGATCAAAATAGTTCCACTATATGTGAGAACAGACTGAGGGAATTTTATTTATGATCATAAAGGCTTATTTTTTTAAAATCTTGCAATCAGATATGAAAATTCATCTCAGCTGCCCTTTTTCTTTGTAAATTTATTCTACAATGATGTAAAAGCACTGACTAAAATTTTAAATGTACATGTGAAAAAATTAGTTTTATTTTTTCTCTCCTCACTGCTATCCCAAATCATCTTCATATTCATATCCTTCATCATTTCACTCCCTGAAAATTATTAGATGCTGAACACTTGAAACATTTACATATCTTTCACTATTAACCATTATAATTATGGGGTAAAATCAAAGCCTAATTGTGTGAAAGAGGAACAAAATCCTCATAATTTTTATTGCAAAGCATACACTACTCGAATACATTAAATCTGCAAAACCAAGGTGTTCTTTGTCTGAGGTCCTGCATATTAATCCTGCATATTAATCCTGCGTATTAATCATGATCAGGTTCAAAGTGAATGTAAACAAAACGTAAATGTGAAATATACAGCAAATCCAAGTTTGATGAACTAACTTCCCTTTCTTTGCCTTTTCACGGTTCTTTGCTCAGGTATTTCTTGTGAAAATTTGCAAAAGTGACTTCTCTTTTTCATCGTGGAGGCTTAGGATATCAGAAAAGAAAAGGCTATGGGGAGCTGTATAAAAAAAAATAAAAAATCACTGCTTCATGTGATCTGCCATATTTTTCATGCTTTCATCATTGTTATGTGTCACTAGGAATGAAAGGCTCTATCAGAGTATACCCGAAAAACCTAAAACCAAAACAACAACTTCAAACCCTGGAAACACATGTTAGAAAGATCACAAGGGTATCTAAGTGAGAATTTGGTTTATTATATGCCTCCAGATATATTCCGAGATATATTTCACTTGTGGCTTCCAGGAAACATTTTTTTCACTCGACATTGTTAGGATCTCAGTAATGCTATGCATATAATTAAACTCCCTTTCCCCAATTCCCTAACCCAAAGTTGTTAAGAGAATGCACAACGCAAAAATGTAAATGAAATCAAAGAGCAGGCAATGTGAGATGCCGTAATCTTCCTTCTTTTTTCCCCCCCTTTCTATACATAGGGGAAAAAATGTGTTCAGAGGTGACTTAGTGTATGTCCAGCCTCACTGCCTTCAGATTGGTGAACTGGGTGCTAAAGAAAATAGGAGTAATTTTTAATTTTTTTTTTTATCTCTGTCTCTCTTAAAAACCTTAAAAGTTTCACCAGAAAACTTCTGGCTGTTTGTGTAGGTCATCTTCATTTCATCTGTGTGCTCCTCATTAAAATGTTATGTCTTTGCCTACACTACCCTGATTATATTGTGTGCTTTTGTTTGAACTCCTGTGGAACTTATTTTTTTGCCTTCATAGATGCCAGTCTAAATTGCATTGACTGATTGTGTGTGACCATCTAGGCTGACAAACAGTGACTTAAATGGGACAGTGTCAATTTTTCTCAGACGGGGAAAGGTCATTTCAAATTCAGAAGCCTGTACCGAAATGATCCATTGAATCTGAGTTATTGGTTTGAAGGTTAACATTTCAGTGATGTACGCTGTCATTAATATGATTAATATTTTCTTTGTGATTGTCCAGTAACAACTGCAAAAACAACGAGACTGAAGCTGGTTGTTGTTTTCTAAGCCAAAACAATGTTAGAAAAAATAAGCTTTGAAAATAATTGTGAAACAGGCCTGTCCTAGAGTCAGTGTCCTCAGTCAGTACCAGGATATGAGCGAGACACTTGATATTAAATGCAGAAATAGGGCTCTGTCCCTGACAGCCTTCATCATCATCACAATTTCTTTTGACTTCAGTGGGGAAGTTTTGCACATCTAACCTTGAAAAGCAGACTTTTTGAATTATTTTCTTTAGGATGAGAGTGTCTCCTGCAAACAAAGGTATGCTTTTGTCCATGGATGGTCTGGTCTCTATAAACAAATAGGGTTACATGCCCAGGTCAAGAATTTCTCAGAGCTGGATACTGGTGTTATCACCATTCACACTGCATAAATATTAATTCTCTCCTGGTTTTTCTTTCAGCAAAGTACAAAACAAATGTGGGTAGTTTTGAAGATTATTCACCCAAGGATCCTTCTCATGAACCATCAGTGTCGAGAATGCACCAAGTTTGGCTGCTTACGATCTAGGCAGTCTCCAACACTATCCCAGGATTTACTCACGTAAGCAAATGCCCCATATGCCTTCTTTCCATCCCAGGACACACAGTGTATATTCTCAATTTCACAGTATAAAAATGCAATTCTGATAGGCTGAAACAGAACCCTTACATTACCTCATGAATCTTATTTATCAGAAAAAAGTGTGAAGATGTAATTTTCTAGAATTGTTATTAAGAGAATAGAGTATTAAATGAGTCTTGCTTCAAGAAATCACATTGACATCTGGAAAAAATGTTTTTATGGTACGAATAGCAAAACTAGGATTCCAAAATTTGTTTGTCGTTGTGTATTGTAGAGATTAAAAGACCAATGATTGTCTGAGACTTCATGAAATAATCTGAGAGATTTAAAATTGTCAGTCTCCTGTGATTTAATGAGGTTGACTTTCTATCACTGTCATGATTTTTCAAACCTTTATCAACTACAGATCATGATGTGTTTCTCTGCTGGTATGTTTGTCTGTGGACTGACAGAAACCTAATTCTCCTCCCAGGCAGGAAGATCGTCCATGATAAGACCACTCTAGTAGAATTTGTAAGTCATTTTCTGTTAATATAGTTCTGTGATTACTAGAGAATTGCATTTCATAGAGGTAAGGATACCCAGCAACATAGTATGGGGTTGAATTAAATTAAAAATATTTTATTACATAATATCCTATTATATTTTACTTATTCTAACGTGTGTGCTATTATTAATTTTTGACTACAAGCTTGGAATCCAAGTTTTGATTCCAATTCAAAGGTCTTGAATTTCCATGGGTTAAAGGCAAAGCCCACATCTTAGACTTTGACCTACCAGATATCTATTTCTTATTACTGGATGATGCAGCTCTTCGCTGTTGCTTGTGCCCAGTTTTGCATTCAAAACATTTTCACCTACATTTTACTTTCACAGTAAGTTTTGCGTACATACTGGGGACAGAGTCTGATGACAGTTTTCTTCTAGAAGAGAAGGAATATTTTTTGACACTGCCTCCCATTAGCTTCATGACTTCCCAGAAAAACATTAGGAGTATTTGATTAGCCATTCTTATAAATTTGCAAGAAAATAACAAAAAAAAAATTTTAGATTTAAAAAAAAAAAAAGTGTTTGAAAATCTGTCATCCTGAAATCTCTACTTTTTCTTGTAAAAAATGTCTATCTGCTCCACTTTCCTGCCAGTCCTGCATAAGCTGGTAACTACTTATTTGACATCCTTTAGTGTATAATTTAGAAGGATTTTTTTGCCTTAGATTTGCATGCACAAACTGGATTCCAAGTAAATAAATACATATTGATCACTGGAAGTCATTCCCGAATATTTTTCAAGTAATTAGGGAATCCATAAAGTTTTAGTTCTGAACAATAGATCTAACAAAACCGCAAAAGGAACAAGAACAACAACAATGAAGGGGATTGAATTACATTCATACAGCAGAACCTTTTAAACCTCTAGTGATTTGCTGATATCTGATAGTGGCTAAATACAAATGAACAATGAATAAATCATAGCAGATTGCTGTAGAACAGATCTGGAAAACACAACCTTCAATTTGTGGTCATCATGTAGAGCTGTACATTTAAACTATTTCTGTAAATTCTGCTCTAAGATCATAAATAGATCCACAGGATATTCTACTGTCACTTGAAATGTATTCATAGCTATAAATATAAAATAAAGAATACCTTTCTTGAATGTTGCTTCTAAATCTGTGAATCGCCTGGCTTGATGTTCTGACCTAAAGAAAGATAAGGTCAGTTTTATTATCCAGAGAATAACATTTTGGACTTATCACTTACTTCGAAAGTCTGTCTAAATTCATACCAATTACTTCTTGAATGAGGACATCTTGGATTAGTGACTTCTGCATGATCATCCTTAAATGCTAATCAATTTTTAGCAGTAACTGGAGAAAGTTGGTTTACTGTTAATTAATTAGTTATTGCCAGAGTCTCTATTATTCAGTGCAATACTGTAACTGGATTTCTCTGCTATAGTCTAGTAAATTAATTTTTAATGGACTGTATTTCAAAATTCAATAATGAGCCAATATTATTTAATTATCTAAAGCAAACATGGAAACAATTTCAGGACAGTACACAGTACTTATGAAAAACTAGTCATTTATCCTTCTAGAAACTTTATACATCCTTCTCTATATTGTAAATATCAAGCAGTGCCTCTGAAGGTCTATCTTGTCTCTTTGTCACTCAGATTTTCACATTGTATCTCTTCACTTAATGGATTCTGTCTGTAACACAAAGAGGAAAAATCTACAAATAAACAGCTGACAGCAAAAATGTCTTAACTGGTTTTCTAAGGCAATAAAAAAAGGTCTGAAAAGTGCACCTTCTTGCCAAGTATCGAATGCTGTACTGGAAGAGAAGTTGAGAAAAGGTGATAGACACAACATGTCTTGATATACTGCACAGAAAATCTGGAAAAAAAATCAAACCTCATATCAATGTTAAAATTTCTGAAACAGTTCAATGAGTAAAAATGTGCTATAAAGCATATGTCTACAGTCACCTTTAGGCTTCTGCCTAGCTTTAGCGTTCATCTGGAATTGTTCAATATATTAAAAAATGACCTGGATGAGGGGAGAGAGTGTGCTGATGATACAAAACTGGGAAGAGAGGCTGACTCACCAGAAGGCTGTGCTGCCATTCAGCGAGACCTGGACAGGCTGGAGAGTTGGGCGGTGTGCAACCTCATGAAATTCAACAAGGGCAAGTGTAGGGTCCTGTACCTAGGAAGAAATAACCCCATACACCGGTGCAGGTTAGAGGCTGACCTGCTGGAAAGCAGCTCTGTAGAGAGAAACCTGGGAGTCCTGGTGGACAACAGGATGACTATGAGCCAGCAATGTGTGTTGTGGCCAAGAAGGCCAATGGT
This sequence comes from Dromas ardeola, assembly GCA_013398915.1. Classification (NCBI taxonomy): domain Eukaryota; kingdom Metazoa; phylum Chordata; class Aves; order Charadriiformes; family Dromadidae; genus Dromas; species Dromas ardeola. The sequence continues at coordinate 8,248 of VYZM01021453.1, forward strand.
CTCCTGGGGTGCATTAAAAAGAGCATGGCTACCAGGCCGAGTGAGGTCATCCTCCCCCTCTACTCTACTCTGGTGAGGCTGCATCTGCAGTACTGTGTCCAGTTCTGGGCCCCTCGGTTCAAGGACAGGAAACTACTGGANGCTGAGAGACCTGGGTCTGTTTAGCCTGGAGAAGAGAAGCCTGAGAGGGGATCTTATCAATGCTTATAAATATGTAAAGGGCGGGTGTCAAGAGGATGGGGTCAGGCTCTTTTCAGTCGTGCCCAGTAACAGGACAAGAGGCAAGGGGCACAAGCTGGAACACAGGAAGTTCTATCTCAATGTGAGGAAAACTTCTTTTCTTTGAGGGTGACAGAGCACTGGAACAGGCTGCCCAGAGAGGTTGTGGGGTCTACTTCTCTGGAGATATTCAAAACCCACCTGGATGCATTTCTGTCCAGCCTGCTCTTGGTGAACCTGCTTTGGTGGGGGGGTTGGACTAGATGATCTCTAGAGGTGCCTTCCAACCCCTACAATGCTGTGATTCTGTGATTAGAAGGGTGTACCTGCACTTTCAGTGTGTTTTTTTCTACATGAGCAATGGTAGAAAGGTGTGATCTGGTTTTGTTGGTACTCCAAGTTGGTGGGACTTAGAGATGAGCTCAGTCCAAAAGCTGTGTGGATTTTTTAAGGTTGTATTGAGTTCTAAACATGGAATATATTGCCTCTGAGTAGGCTTCGTTAACCTGATCTTGGTGTTTTATCCATGTGCTCACATATTGTTAATGACTTGGAAAGCCAGCAGGGCTGCATGAATATACTCACAGCATAATAAGTATACAGTGACATGAGTGCATGAATGTTGACTTTCACAGTGGAGAGAACATCTGTATCAGTATTTACACTATCAACTGCACCATCATATTCACATCTGGAAGAGCCAAAAATAGTTTTGAAACAGTGTTTATAATTTGTGAGTCTGGGTTAATGGTCTTTGGTGTGTTTGAGCTGGGAAAACTAAAGGAGAAAATCAACAACAAATAAGAGTACAGTTGGGTCATGCTGCTGAACTTTGCAACCAAACATGAAATGTCCACCATTTAGAAGACAGACAACTGCATGCTTCTGCCCTGACACTTTATAGAAAAGCACAGATATGGCCCAAGAGTGAATTTTACCAGAATATCTTCCCAAAAATTCATCCCAACACCATCACTTTTAATTATGCATTAAAGAGTAATTGAGTTTACTTCTTCTGTTAAGTAAGAGAAAAATGTCACCAGTTCTCTCTGCTCCCAAAGCACCCAGAGTCCCTCTGTCCAGGATTTGTTTTCAGTTATTGTTTGATTTCCCTGTTACACCGACTCCCTTCTGGAAGTAAGTATATTAGAGGTTCCTCTTTCTTATGCCTTCAGCTCCTCCCTCTACCTAATGTCTTTCTTTTTATTTTCTTTTGCTTAGACAACGCAGTGAAATGGCATAAAAGTGCCTTTCTTCTCACTTTTGGGACACTGAGATTCTTGGCTGGTTTTGAATTGATGCCATTAAGCATTTCACAGATATCCCATGAAGTGCTGAGGGTTTTTTACGTTGTTTTTTTTTTCATCAAGGGTCTCCAGAAATTGGTAGGCAAATAATACTGTGTTTAAATGAGAATAAAATGTTGCCTGGGCTTATAACAAAGGCTACCTTTGCACAAATGAATTAGTGCAAGGACATGGACCTAATCACTCTTTCACCTTTGCCCATAGTGTTAGTGCTGTTCTTGTCATGGTTTTACCCTATATCTTTTTAACCCATGCCACCAGGACTCCATCAAACAATTCCTGGGTACAATTCTTTGAATGCAGATACTGCGTCTGGAGAGTTCAGATGAATTAATGCATTATCTGTCATGTCAGTTTGCTGCAGAGAGATCAGGACTTTGCATTGGTTAATAGTATATTTGTATACTGAAGACACAACCATGAAGAAAATTATTTATTGCAGTGATTGGATTGATTAAAGAGAAATAAAAGATTACCAACTCTAGGGGAATAGTTAACTGATCCATTTATCCAATCTAATGACTTTGCACTGATGTGGTTTAGAATAATGTCAAAAGTACCTTTCATGAAAAATAAATTGACTTTATTGTAACCAAAATTAATTCTTGAAGACTCTGGCATTTGGCAGAATATAAAAAGAGCTGCAGACATTAAAATTAGGGGTGTATGTGTATGTATCCCTGCGTTTGTGTCGACACATGGTAAAAGCTAAAATTATAGACCTCAGTTTGCACTGGTTTCCTTGGTAACTTGCCCTGTACGTTCTATATTTTTTTTCCCAATTTCTTTAATATTTTAATTATGCCTTCTAGGTCTCATAACCCTTAGCAATGTATCAGTTTCTCTAAGTTTCTGTATTGCTATAGTTTTTGATTCTGTGTGAAAAAAGTCTTTCCCTTAGCTTTTTCAGAATTTTGATGATAAATTAAGAACAATTCACTTGCAGCTTCACAGAAAAAACAATGCTTTGCTATTACTACTACTATTATTATTAATATTGATTATTCTTTCACTAGTACCATCAGTCTTAAAACTATCATATATATACATAGGATTTTACATCAAAAGACTTTCCATAAGGTTAAAAGTTCTTCACAGTGTTTCACAGAGCAGTAGTACAGTAATAGATATCCACTAAAGCTGATGTTTTACATCAGTAGCAGGTTTGTACTGCCAAAAATCAGGGGCTCACAGGAGCTGGAACTAATGTTGTTTTAATTCAACATTTGAGTCTCCTTTGTCCTCTTTGTCAGTGGTTTTGAGCTTCTGCAGTTCTCTGTTTTCTTCAGTGGATGTTGTGAATATTCAACAGACACCAAAATCAATTTCCAAATGTTTCAAATAATCCACCTAGAAAATGAACAACACAGTGACTGCTTGCTAGAAAGAGGGTGTTTTGTTTTTTTTGTTTGTTTGTTTGTTTGTTTTGTTTGTTGTTGTTTTTTTAAAGTGTCTTTCCCAGAAATTCAAGCAAAGTCAAAATTGGTAAATATCAAAGAGAAAACATGTTCCTGCTATGCATTCACTTCTCTTCCTTTCCGTTTTGTCACTCACAAAACAACTGACAACTTTGTGCTGCATTTGTACCTGTGAAAAATGCTAACTTTGATGAGGCTACGTGCATGCACAAGGAGAAGGATATATTATTTTCAGAAACAAGCCTTAAGATCACAAGTTGGCTAATGTCTTTTCCCACAACAGTTAAAGATGCTATTAACTTTTTTTTTAACACAGCTCAAGACTTTGCAGGACTCCAATTAACGCAAGCTTCCAGAAAATCCTTCAGGGACACTTAGCTCTGACTTGAAAAGTCAACAGAAACTTAGGCGTGGATTTGGCAGCTTGTCCTATGGGTTATTAGACTCCCCACTATTTCATTTCTCTTTAGATTAGGGCTGCATTCAGTCTTACAGAGGGCAATGTGTTATCAAGGTGTTCAACAATGCTGTGAGCAGTTGAATGTGGCATCTGTTAAAACCGACATGCAAATTCTTAATCCTCTACAAAATAATTAAGAGGTGCCATATTAATCTTATTTTATTTTCTTCTGCATACAGCTTTCATACTAGTATGTATATAAGTGTCCTATTGTTATCTCTGTAATACATATATCAGGTGTATTTCAATATTTTTTTTCTCCAGTAGGATGAGAATATATTAATTTGCTTCTAAAATAGCTTTAAAGTTATAAAAAATGTGAGGTGTACTTAAACCATTTTCTTTCCCCTTTATTTAACAATTGTTACTAAGTGGTAATTACAGAAACACTTCTTGAATGGAGGCAAGCAGAAGAGCAATAATTTATAATTTAACAAAATCAGCTTTGCTATTCTTCAACACGGTTGCAAATACTTTTTCATTTCAAATGATCTCTTCTTGCACTGCATATTTTAGTGAAGACAGTATTATATTTTTACTATAGAATATGGTATTTTATTATCAGTAGAAAATACTGTTAATAAATTCACTTAATTTACTGCTTATATGAAGTAGTAGATGTACACCAAAAGTGGATTTCCCTAGTCAAGATTGAGAACTGAAAAGACAAACCTGTTCACAGAATGAAATCATCACCTGGCAAAAGCTCAACTTGAGGCATAAGTTGCATCTGAGACATGTTTCTTCTCACCTTTGAAACTCAATATTAGAGACTTCAGGGTCTCCCTTACATGAGGGAGAGTGACCATATCACCTAACCATCCAAAAGTTAAATATGAACCTAAGAATAAGATAGTCCTCTGGTCTATCTTTTGAGTTAATACAAAGTTAATATGATTAACTTTGACTGGATGCCTGACTCTTAGACATCTGCAGATGAGATTAATTTAACACTTTCTACCTAAATTGAAAAAAATGCAGCTCAAAGTTTTGACCTAATCTTAGCATTTTTACATGATAATCCCAGATCTGAGACACTGGCCCAGGAAATTAAACTCAGGAACACTGTAATCTCGTTATTACTCTCTGCTATGTGAAAAGAAATACAAGGCTAATCTGTGTGTAACAAAAGCCATCAATCTCTATTTTATAAAGTAAAATAGTCTCTCAGTGATGCAGGGGAAGGCCTGACTTCCACTTTTTGTTTTTTGTAACCAAAGTCTATTTAACAAAAATGTACAAATGATAACAGGAATAGAATTTCCTCTTCACTTTCCTCCCCTCCTCTTCCCAATGTGTACCCTCTCCAGCCAAATGCAGTGAAATGTGCTTTATTCTCTATCTTTCCTTCTTTTCCAAGATTCAGCAACCCCTTCCCGGAGCTCCTTTGAGACTCTCATGTTTTTTCATGTACAGCAGCACAGCGGATAAAGTGTCTTTCCTATAGCCTGCACTTTCTTTGGAATGCAACAGATTTGCATGTCCTTCAGTCACTTAAAAACCCATTCTGCCTCTTAAAGAACCAGTAGGACCGCCGTTAAACTGTTCCATAGAGGACTTTCATCATCATCACCATCATCACCATCATCACCATCCTGGACAAAGTCTGCAAGGAAAATAATATATCAACTTAAGTTATTTAAGTGAACAGAAGGAAAAGGAACCTGCTACCTACAAAGGGAGACTTTGAATCTGAAAGAAATAGGTATTCATTATCTTCCATCTCTCAAGCTCATATACAGGACTCAGCATTTTCTTGGGGTTGTTCCTATCTCCTCTCGCAGCACATGATTTCCCCCCCTCTGATGCTTAAATTTCTTCTTATGGTGGAAGCTGCAATACCTAGTACCAAGCTTTTATATGTTGCTGGTTTTGCTGGAAGCACTGAGCATTTATATTCTGCTCTGCCTTGCTTCAGATGACTCCTCAGCTTCTTCTCCTTCCTCCAAAGGTTACTGACCCTTCAGTTTTTTCAGCCTATCTGCATGAGTAGTAACTCTCTAACCTGATTAGATGAAAGACAGGCTAGAAAACATCTGTATTGAAAGCGTATATATCATTATGATTACGTGGCTTGAACCTGCCTAGAGAGATGTCACAGAACTCAGCTTGCTGGAAGACTGGGAGGTGAAGAAACATCCATTCCTGACAGAGTAAACTGCAGCTGGGGAAAAATTAATGCAGCAACTTTCTCACTTAATTCAGTTGCAGCCAGAAAGTGACACATGACTACAGCGTGAACCTTTAATCTCGTGAACCTTGCTCATATCTTTTCCATGAGCAAAGCAGTTGTGTATAAATGAATGTTTCCCATTTATGAAGACTGTGAAACTAGGTAGCAGTTTTCTGCAAGATGAAAAAGTAGTTATCTAACTATCCAGAGACACCCAGAAATGAAATTCTTGATTGTCATTCCAATGCCACCATGAATAGATCAAAATAGGGAAGAGTAATGAAAATACAGGGAGCAATCAGCCACTATTGTGAACATGACTTTTATAATCCTCCAGAAATATTATATGCAACATAATTTTAGCCAGATTAGCATTTCTCATTCTTTTTCTGTCCAGGAAATAATCTTCCGAAGTGTCTGACCAAGAGCGCCGGCTGACAGAGGGAAGGGAAATAGATTCAAAATGAATTTAGTTAATGTGTTTGTGTTGTTCCTTTGGAAGAAATTCAGTGTTAATGACACTATTCACTGTGAGGAACTGAATAAAATGAATCACAACAGTGAAACCCGACCTACAGTGCTAATACAGTCACCACTCTTAAGTCCTTAACACTGGCTTGTGGCCTCAAAACTGTTAAAACTATTGCATGTGCTTGATCAGTGTATTATTTGCCTACGCATCTGCTGTGAATAATTTACATATCCTAAGAAAGATTTTGGTCTTTGACATCAAGTTAACATCAGTTCAGTATTTACCGCGTTTGCTAAACATTAAAAAAACAAAAAAAAATCAATCGTCAATTTTTTTCTCTTTCTGTTCATGAAAAAATGGTTAAAGCAGAGTTGATGTTTCTAAACAAAGGGAAAACTGATGGAAAAGGGGTATCCAAAAGAACTGGCAATGAGGGATACACTTAGTGGTGTCTCTTACAACTCTTGAATATCTTTTTTCATGGATGAGTTTCCCAAGGCTACATTAAAAAATATATTTGAAAAGGACTTATCCTTAATCCTCCCCTAAAACTCATTTCTGCCAGACAGCCAGCTGATATACTTTGATAGGAATATAGGAATCTAGGGTTTACAGTGATGTCCAAAGACAGGCAAAAATATTATATTCAATAAATATTTTCATTTGCTGCAATTATATTGCTGCATGCTGAATCTCAAGCCAGAGAATTCTGATTAGTCAAAGTGTAGTCTTTTGCACAGTGATGAGCCCTGAAATATAGCTAAAAAGGGTTCAAAGTCCTGTGATCATTTTTATTTGTAAAACATCCTAACCTGACAGGACCTTTTTTAACTCATTCTAATTCCAGAATTAAAAACAAAACAAAACAAAACAAACCCATGAAAACCTGTCTCCCAAATTTAGTACAACATTGTTATTTTTTCAGCTTAATTTGAAAATTTAAACTGACATTTTTATATGAATATATTTGTACAACTGTGGTTTTTACTAACCTAATATCAACATGGATTAATATTTTTATTTTTAAGAGGTTTTTTTTTTTTTCTTTTTACTTTTAACATTT
>VYZM01021456.1:0-36591 GCA_013398915.1 Dromas ardeola
CCGTGATTCCGTGATTCCATATTGTCCCAAAAGGCTGGTTCCAGGCAGCAGGATGATCTGGGTTGGAGTCTCTCTCCTCCCACCCTATGGAAGATTTTTCATTGTGCAAGAAAGAGCCATGGGACTGGGAAGAGATGTGATAGGACCAAGGTTGTCTCTCTGTTCACAGAACGTACCTTGTGACATACTAAATGTAAAATTTTATCCAGTCACAGAATAACTCAGTTTTCCACTGATATAACCTTTTCACATGATATAAAACATTCATTGTGACAAGGACGTAATGCAAACTTGAAGTAGGGGATCATAATGATTTGTTTGCCACAATCTGTCTGAGGTGATGTGCCGAGCTGATGGGCAGCAGCTTGTCCCAGGTGAGCAGAGCCTGCCAGGGACCCAGCAGTGCCATCACGCCTACATGCACCCAGCCCAGCATGACAGAGGAAGTCTGATTTCAGAGCAGGTGCTTCATGGGATTTTTTGTGTTCAGCTTAAAGAGAAAACTAGAGGAAAAGGTTGTCAACCCAATGGATTTCCTGAAGCACTTAAAGGACCCAGTAGGAAGAACCAGATCTGCAGTCCGTGCTGCCGATTACTTGGAAACTACTTTGAAACTCCTCAAAAAAAGGCTGCGTCTGTCTGGGAAATGGAGATTCAATGTTACAGGTAATGTGGTTTAGACCAAAATGGCTTACAGCTAAGGGCAGAAAATCTACCACAGCAGAGTGTCAGAGAGCAGCTCTGCCATGATCCAAATAGCTGGTGATAAAACCTTTCCCCTTTAAGCGTGCCCAGGGGCAAACCAGACCACTTGGTGTTTTAATCATCATCTTTGGCAGTGCTTGTCTCATATCTTTGATGATAAAACCAGCCTATCAATAAGTGTGATATACCTGGGACAAAACACACCGAATGCCAGGAGACTCTGACCCCCAAGAACAGAAGCCCATCTCCCACTCCTGGTCCTCACACCCTCCTGCCCAGGTTGTACCACTGCCTGCTCATGATTTTGTTCCCAGCCTAGGGCAGAGGGTTGCTGGTGGTGAGGCTCCCCATATTCCCCTGGAAAGCCTTTCCATGCCAACCTCGTTTCCCTAACCCAGAGGTGAGAGCTGATCCAAAAAAGGGTTTAGGCACCAAATTAACAATTCAATTCCAGATGTCACATATCCACAGCTCTGACTCAGGTTACTCAAACATTGACCTAGGATACTGAGAAGCTAAATAAAAAGGAGTAAGAGCAGATGTTATTTTGCATGGTTTCTTTTGCAGACCTACTAGACGGAAAACAGAAGGAGGTGATTTCCAAAGAAACTGGCTGTGACTACCAGATTCACTCCATTAAATGCCCAAAGCGTGACATTTACCGAACCGTTACTGGGGAGTGCAACAACAGGTAGGGTTTGTGTGTGGGCAAGGAGAGTCTCCAGTCTGTACATTGACCCAGGATAGATGGCTTAAGGTCACTTGTGTAAGTACCTTTCAACAGGGCAAGCAGAATGAAATGCTCATTTTAGTAGTGCCTAGAGCAGATGTTTTGCTTCTACCTATACCTGGTGGGAAAAAGATGTCATTTCTTGCAAATTTCAGATTTGAGCCCATTGCCCTCCATATGCTGTTTTATAGGAAGGAAAGGACTTCTTGGGTGGAGGAAGGTGAAATGTTGAGAAAAGCATATTTTGGGGCTGTGATGGCCAGCCTCCCACTCAGCGTGAGGCTCCAGGAAATCACCCCTCCTCTAATTTCTCTGAGCTTAGGGAGACGCTGTGCTTTGAATGTGATGAGGGCATTGACTGTCAGATTTCAAACTTCCATTGTCTTGGACTGACTACACAAGCAAGATTTTTAAAAACATAGGTTTCACAAGCACTGTGAATATATATAGGATATGTTCACTCTATCCTAAGCGTTATGTCACAGGGGAATAGATTTGGTGCTCATTCATATAAAAATATACAACTCTCAACATATCTGAGTGGCTCCCCAAATACACACTGTGTTTTGATGCATAAGGAAGGGAAGTAAACAAGAGTTTAATTCTTGGCTCTTCTAGTAGTGTGTATCCTTAATGTGAAAAAAATGAGTTCTTCAGCTTTTTGTGTGTAGCTTCCCTCCTGGTTCAAACCTGGGATCATACATTTATTTATTTCCTTGTTAGCTTTTTTTTTTTTTGACCAGGAGATAGCAAAATTTTTAGCCTCATACTTGGAAGTCAAGGCTCACTGTCCTGTTCTGCCACAGAGCTGCTGCCTGGCGAGTGAACTCCAGCCCCCGAGTCTGAGCAGGACTTGCATCTCGTGCACATCTGGCATGAAACAGATGTGCCAGATGTGAGGAAATAGCACAACTCTTCACCGCAGGTGCAGGAGCTCACACTCACGGTGCTGGTGTTAGTCAGTCTGTACCTTTGCCCACAGACCCCGGAGCCTTCAGTCCCCTAGGACACAGTGTCCAGGCTGACTTTTAGACTAAGGGTAGGGTTGTCCTAGGGCTTCCTAATTGAATGGTCTGCCATTGAGATAACAAGGCACTCGGAAGCAAGGGAACTCTGTGGTATGTTAACATTTTTCCAAGGAACTTGCTCAGCTTGAGACAAGCACCGTGAGATAGCACTTGAATATTTTGCAAAAATCTGACCACAAGGGCAGTAGTTGCAATCAAAACAAGAGCCACGGTGGTACTGAGCTCTTAATCTTTGATGGACTTGCTTCAGCTATGGTGTGGCGATTGTTCTAGGGCATGATCTTTACTTCACAGCACACTGCTATAATTTCTGGATATGACACTCCTTTTTCAGTATGGGCAGGTGGATTTATGGATCCAGGTTTTATGTGTTTAAGAGCTTAAACACAGGAAGTTGCTGTGCATGAGCTGATATTCAGTAACTGGTTTCCCCCAAATAACCTGTGTTTCTGTGTCCCTAGGGCCACAGATCATTGACTTGACCAGCATCATTGTTATTCCCAACAAGTGTTGCCGAGGTTACTGATTCAAATTCTTTTGAGCAGTATGAGACAATATAACAAGTGCCCATGGCTTGCAGTTTGTGAGGTTCTGTGTTGGACATGGGGAAAAACTTCCTGAAGGTGTAACCTTGGCACAAGTCCCTGCAGAGGTGGAGGATGTTCATCCTCGGAAGCTTCCAGCCCTCAGCTGGACAAAAGCATGGCCACCCTCATCACTGGTGATGGCCCTACTGTGAGACTGATTTTGTGTGGAGCAGCAGTGGAGACAGAGGTGCTACAGAGATTTAAATCCCAAACAAAATTAATGTAATGGCATGAGGATTCCTTTCCTAATGTAAAAAAAAATATAATATCATTTTTCTCTGCAGTAATAATCTTGGTATTATTTCCCTCTCAGTGTTTTTTGGCTATCGCCTCTGTTACCAGAGTAATCAGACATGGATTGAGGGGCTGCAAAATGTTAGCTTCTAAAAGCCTGTTAATTTCTGAAATAATATGGGTGTTTGCTTTTCTTCTTGTGATGCTCCAGGAAGCGTTCTTATCTGGGATCCTCGAACCGCGCCTTTGCTCGCTGGCTGCCAGCAGCGTATGAAGATGGAGTGTCTGTTCCCAGAGGGGCAAGTGAAGGGAAGCTGTACAATGGATTTCCACTCCCACTGGTGAGAACTGTTATTCTGGTCCAGATACCAGTAGTGGACACTGCTCTCATTGCGGCCATCAGAAATGAAACAGTGGCAACATCTAGAGTGTAAACTGCTTGATCCTTTCCTCTCAGGTGCTAGTCTGAGGCTTGTTTTCTACAACTAAGCTATGGCTTGGGATGATATTTTTTTGTTGGAGACAAAAAGGTTACGAATAGTTTAGTTAGCAAAGCATGGACAACATAACCTTTTCAGAAGTGTGCATCCCGAGGTTTGCTGCAGACAGCACCACAGTGTGCTCAGATACACCACGATGTTTGTACAAACCATAAGGCTTGGCTGTTCCTCAGCCATCTTCTTGACTTTCTGAATGTCTGCACATACATTAGTTTCAGCCATAAAAGACTTTGCATGAAGCTGGACTTGGCTGAGCAACAGTGGAGTCAAGACGGTGCTACTTATTACATCTGTTTTGATAGAGCTGGGGCATGGCATGGGTCCATTTAGCGCCATAATTAACTCCCATGAGCTTATCTAAGATCATCTTATGCATGGTCTCCTAGTAGGTGTTACACTGAGAGGTGGAGAGAGTCATACACATTTTCATTCTGATTTTCTGCAGGTTCGAAAAGTGTCAAATGAAATTGCTCACACGGCCAATGAGAATATCACTCAAGATCAAGACCTCTCTCTTGTCTTCATGCAGTGGGGCCAGTGGGTCAACCACGACATAGACTTAGCCCCTTCCAGCGGTGCAGGAGTGAGCCCAGAGCTTCACTGCGGTTGTGCCTTCAAGTCCCCTTGCTTTCCAATTAAGGTACTGTTATGGTTTGAGGAACCCACAACAATTTACTCTCATTTAGACAATTACTCTGTCACCTGATGACCCCTCCCCACCCAGGAAGGGGAATCAGGAAAAAAGGAAACCTGAAGGCTGAAATATAAACAGATGTAATAGAATAAGACTAAATAATTAACATTAATAATACTAAACAACCAGTATTGATCCCAATACTAACATAAAATATACAAGAATTATATCAGCAGGAATCTGCGCACTCCCATCAGGGACATCAAATGTGGGATACTGCGAGTGCCGCGGCTTTGGAAGGAAGGGAAGGGTCGGGGCTCCGGCCCCGGGACAAGGAGTGCTCAGGATCCCAGACATCAAGGGAGAGAGAGAAAACTCCTCAGCAATCTTTCTAATTTATATTGAATGTGACATTCATGGTATGAAATAATCTCATTGGCAGCTTGGGTCTGACACCAGGGAAAGGAGTTCTCTGGACCACTGTCATCAAGGGAGAGCAAAAATCCTCAGCAAACTTTCTAATGTCTATTGAATGTGTCGTTCGTGGTATGAAATAATCCCATTGGCAGTTTGGAGCAAGTGCCCGGGTCGGGCTCCTCTTCATCCCCAACCTGGCAAGGCTTGAAAACGCTGAGACCTTGAATCCCACATAGCCTAGCTGTCTATGAAGTAAATATTTTCACAAATTCAGACACTAGAGTCTTCTAAAAGTGCAGTGTTCCCAGGCATTACAAGATTAATTAGTCCTGTGTTGCTCAAACCAGGACTGGTTTGGGATGCATCCTGGTTTGGAATGACTTTCATTCCATCCCACACTATCTTAAGACAGTAAAAGTAAAGCCACATGACTTTGAGGCATCGCTTATGTTTGTTTGCTTTAGTTTCCCCCCGATGACCCACGGATGCTGAGGTCAAACTCCTGCATGCCGTTCATCCAGTCGGCATCTGTGTGCAATCCCAGGACCTTTACTCGCGAGCAGATCAACGCTGTCAGCTCCTTCATCGATGCGAGCACGGTGTACGGCAGCGAAGACTCCGTGGCAAAGAGTATTAGAAATCAGACAAACCCGCTGGGTTTGATGGCTGTGAATCAGAATTTTACTGATGCAGGGTTGGAATTATTGCCCTTTGAGAACAAAACAAAAAGTGTTTGTGTTCTCACCAACAAGAGCATGAACATCCCCTGCTTTAAAGCAGGTAAGGTGGATCTGTGGAGTTTTCAGTGGCTCATAAACTCAAAAAGGATCATTATGGTCAGGTGTCTGATGTCTCTTTATATTTGTATGAGGTGCTACAAGACATGATTGTGTAAGGTGAAAGACGGAGGACCCTCCCCCAAATTAAAAAAGAACAATAATTGAACAATAATTATTTAATTAAACACAAACAATATTTTATTTTGATTTACCCAAAGAGTTACAGCATATCATCCTCCCTTTAAAAAGTCTTTTCAAAGGTAGGAGAAATTTTCACTAGAATAACCACCAGTGTTTAAAACTTGTCAGTGACTTTTTTTCCCCTCCTACCTAGAATTCACCATTCAGTTTTCAACTCAATCAATACTGACAATTAAACACTCTTAATCAATTTAGTTAACTCTCCCTGGTACCACATTCTAAATTTTTAATATTTCAAATAGCCCAACCTGCATCAGAAGACAAGTCTAGAAGTTTGTCTGAAATTTAAACAAACTGATGACTCAAAATGCAGTTCTTTTTAAAGTGGGAAGCGGTCCATCATAGGCACAACATTAAAAAAAATATTATAGATGTGAAGCTTGCGAAGTCAATCATAAGAATACAGAGTGTTCCCTTTGCACATTATTTTCTCATTCCCTGCACACGAGAAGAACTCCTTGCTGAGTGAGGAGATACTCGGTGCTTCTTCCGTCAGCTGTCGGAGCGTCTTCGCTGCATCCCCTCCAGTCTTCTCTCAGCATCTCTGCTGAAGGCACATTCACAAACCTCTCACAGGTGTTTACAACCTGGGTGAACTGAGACAAATTTTCAAACCCAAACATTCACAGAGCTGATATAAAAGAAGATTGTATCCTTGAGGTACAAAAGAAAGGCAGACATTAAATTTTCACAAAATGAGACATTTACAGCTGGTTTACAAACGTGTGATACAGTGTAAATTGCCCAAAGCCTCTTCTCCAATGGTTTTGGCTGAATGGTTTGGACAGAGAATGGTTTGTCTGTGTTGGAAAGAAATACCTGGTAGGAATGATGACTGATAGGAAGCTTAACCATGAGCATTGATGCCAGTAACACCGTCAGCTGTTACTCATCTGTCCTAATACAAAACCTGCTGCTGAAATAAAAACCAGTTTACAAAATTCTTAAAATATTTTCATTTGTAGGTGACAAACGGGTAACTGAGAACCTGGGACTTTCTGCACTGCACACTGTCTTTCTACGAGAACACAACCGCCTGGTTATGGAGCTGAGGAAATTAAATCCTCACTGGGATGGAGAAAAGCTTTACCAAGAGAGTCGAAAGATTGTCATTGCCATAATCCAGGTACTGGTCACTGCTCACCAATTATCATCCGCATGCTTAGGAATGTTTTTTTCCTCCAGGAAAAGGAGAAAAACCATTCTTTGCAGATCTAGTGGACTTATTTATGGGAGTCGAAAATTGTGAATAGGGACGGTCCATCTGAGACAGCACAAGTACCCAGAGCTTTTTTATCCATTATTTTACCTATTTATTAATTATTTGTTATATTAAATAATTTTAATATAGTATGCCAAACTCATACCATTGCTACAGCCTTTTTCTCTGAAGATCTTGTGAACTCGCTGCCACTGGACAGAAAGTCCAAGTTCATGCTCTGCCCTTAACTTTGATGGCATTTCTGCTACTACAGCTGCTGACAACTTGCTCTGCTTTTGTGCTTTTTCAGATAATAACATACAGAGATTACCTCCCACTTCTACTTGCGAAGGAGACCAGCAAGTGGATCCCTTTGTACAGTGGCTACAAGGAGAAAGTGGATCCCACAGTCTCAAATGTTTTTTCCCTGGCTTTCCGATTTGGTCATACATCAGTGCAGCCTTTTGTATCCCGTTTGGATGACAGTTTTCAGCCTTTGGGTCCACTCTCCCATGTCCCTCTTCATTTGACCTTTTGCGCGACGTGGAGAATTATATTGGAAGGTAAGAATGTGGGGCAGCCAGCAGCCCTGGTCAGGTCCTAAGCAGACACTCAGATGGAGGTCAGCTGGTAAGACACATGAGCCTAGACTACAAATACTGCTTTAGCTCTGTTTATTTAACTGGCCTTACACAAATTACAGTGCCATTCAGCTCGGAAGGTGCTCACGACATGTTTACCCAAGGGGCTGCCAATCAGTGGTCTGCCAAATGTGGGGCAGCAGGACAGTCCTCCAGAATTGTCACCAAGTGCAGCCTAACGCTGGTTCTGCATTGCACCCAGGCAAAGGACCCCCGCCAAAAATTATGTGCCGTTATACCCATTATTGAACATTATCAAGCACCGGCTCCTGAAGAAGCAGCCACACTGGGGCGGGATTTTGCTACAGATCATACAGTTCTGTAGCTTATTTTGCACAGTTTTTCAGTGTTGTCTTCCTCAGTTCATTGCACCGTAATTGCAACCAAAATTTATGTCAATCTAAGCTGTTATAGCCCCCTATAATTAGTAGGCATTGACAGAGGGTCAATAGACTGCATCCAGTCTAACTGAGCTAAAACAGCATAATTTCTTCTTGGTGGTGGCCATCTCCATGAATCTAAAGGGAGTTATGGGATTCTGCACTTATACAGCTGATATCTGCAGGCAAGAATCTCTCCAAGGAAGACTAATATCTCTTCCAAAATGAGTTATCTAACTAATTACGGAAAACATACCAAAATACACATGTGCAGCCAATTTTCCTGTGTTTTACTAATACTGTCTTCTTAATGGCTATGAAAAAGACATAGACAAACAGACATGCATTGATTCTATCATTCTATTCAATGTTTTAATAAATATTTGTCAATTAGTAGCTAATAATAAACAAAACCAATTGCGAAACCTAAACCTTGTAGAGAACCCCATGTATCGGTACATGCTGGGGAGTGTCGGGCTCAGGAGCAGTTCTGCAGAAAGTGACGTGGAGGTCCAGGTGGGCAACAAGTGGATTTAGGGCTGTGGAACAGAAAGTTGAGGGATGGAGATGGGGAGGGGTGGGGAGTCTAGTTACCAAAGGGAGGCCTCATCTGCTGGCACATGCAGGTATGTACATATGCACTAGTATACGTTGAAATGGAAATAGGGAGCTAGGTGAACCCCACACAGCCCAGAGTAGAAAAGACATCTAATGCAGCTGTTTCAGCTGCACAAAATGGACCATCAAAGCTGGAACTTGGCATAAAAAGTCTTTTCTTGATTTGCAATGAATGCAGGTGGCATTGACCCACTGATACGGGGCATGGTGGTTGATCACGCAAAACTGATGAAACAGAATCAACTGCTTGTAGAGGAGCTCCAGAACCACCTTTTTGAACAGAAAGAGGTAATGGGTCTGGATCTAGCAGCCCTGAACATGCAAAGGGGAAGAGACCATGGCCTTCCAGGTAAGGAGACATAAGCCCACACGTCCTGTGAACAATACTCTTTTATTCTGCTGTTTATGGTAGTTCCACAAATGTACTAAGCTTTTTCCATACCAATGGGAAGAAACAGTACCTTGATTTATGGGTGAAGGATGGATAGACGGTCAAGGTCAGGGTAGAAAAGGTCTCTGTATTACAAAGACCTTTTTCTGAGGGATTTAGGACAAGGACAAAAGGCTTGGAAAGCAAAGATGCTGGTTGGGATAATGTAGCAGAAAGGTAGAAACAATGGTGTATTGCAAAGGGAGAGCATGCGGGGTATGGAAGGTACAGATGCAAGGAACAAAGTTCAGCTTTCACGTGGGCCAGACAGACCATCTGTACTTTGTTCTCTGCCCATCAGTGCCTATTTTGTGCCTTCAAACAACACAGAGCTCTGAGCAGAAGTGCCTTGTACCCACAGGTATGATTGCCCCCAGGTGCTGAAGAAGACCCGGTGCTCTTGGGTTAAGCACAACCAGTTGTTGCACTTTTCTACGACTTTGATCCTAGAAATTTTCACCCTCAGCACTAGGTAGCTCTAACCGACGGGATGCGATGAACCTGTAGTCACATGCAAAGACAACCCAAATTGTTAGTTTAGTGTGTGCACCCAAAAAGGACTTTTGAAAACATGGCATTTGCTGTGGCTGTCCAGACAATAATGTCTTCCAGATCCTTTAGAGCCATGAGAAGAAGCAGACATTGCTCATGGGCCGAGGGGTCTGCTTAGCCCCTGAGCCAAGGCAGATGGTGGGGAGACATGAGTCCTGATGAGCTGCTGTTCCTGCTTTTGCAGGTTACAATGCCTGGAGGCGCTTCTGTGGGCTCTCACAGCCTCAAAACTTAGATGAATTCTCTGAGGTGCTAGGCAATTCCAAACTGGCCGAGAAGTTCATGGAGTTGTATGGGACACCGGACAATATTGACCTCTGGATTGGAGCAATTGCAGAACCCTTTGTCCCCCAGGGCAGAGTTGGACCCCTCCTGGCCTGCATCATTGGCACCCAGTTCAGGAACCTACGTGATGGGGACAGGTAGGTAGCTCTGAGAGCAAACCTTTCTTGTGGCATTATGGGAAAAAATGCTGACATTTTATGCAACACACTAATCCAGCCCATCTCCAACACGCTGGTGAGTGCTCCCAGCAAGGCTCACACCTTTATTCTAGCTCAGTTGCCAAAGGGCTCTATTTTGCAGCCCATTCCTACAGACCCATGGGGTTGAGGAGCACCAGCTGCAGGCCATGGGTGATCTGCAGTAATCTCTGCCTGGGGTAACATCTGGGCTCAGACTGCAGAAGGGGAGGATCAGTCACCGCATCCCAGCAGCCTGGCAGATGAGTGGCAGAATCCAGACCTGGCCACACTGGAGAAACCTCTTCTCAAAGGGGTGTGCTTGCTGCCTGATGAATCAAGGTGGATCTGAGCAGAGACTCACCTTGGTCTTGGCCCAAGACAACTCGGCCCATCTTGGCAAGTAACCAGCACCAAATGCCTTCAAGGAGACTCAAAGCTGCTTCTGAAAATATCATTGCAGATTCTGGTGGGAGAATCCGGGGGTTTTCACTCTGCAGCAGTTGCACGCACTAAGAAAAATCTCACTGTCGACAGTGATCTGTGACAATACTCACATCAAAAAGATACCCAGGGATGTGTTCAAGGTCAACAGTTATCCTGAGAGCTTTGTTGACTGCCATGAGATCGATGAGCTCGACCTCTCACCCTGGAAAGATGAACCTGAGAGTGGCACAAAAGGTAAGCAGTTGTCTGAGGTCTGTCAAAAATAATAAATGACCTACAAGGTCCGACTGTTCCATGCCTAAAGAAATAAAAGTATTGCGGTCATCACAGTGACTCTGCCCCCCAGAAATGACTTGACCATCCATTCAGCCCCACTCAGACACCACTGAGGTGCTGTTAGCCTACCCTTCTTGCAGTCCATCACCTTCATCATCCCTTACTAGCCTGCCTCTTCCTCTTCAACCAGGAGGGAAATTCCTGAAAATCCAGTCTGTTCTGGTCCTTGTGAATGTATCCTTCTCTAAGAGCCTTCTTCCGGGACAACTGAAGTCTTCCTTCACAGAAAGAGTGTCCATGGAGAAATGAATCAGAATTAGCCAACCTGCTCCAAATTCTTACTTGGCTGCTCCACGCCCCTGCTCTCCCCTTGCCTTCCCTAAGGCTTTAAAGCATTTTAAGGCATATCTGGAGTTGTTTTGACACACCAGTAGTTTAACTGGCCTGACACGCCAGTAGTTTAACACACATAGTTGGAGATTATGGTGTACCACATCCTGAAAGACAGTAAAACAGTGTCTTCATATAAGAGGTGTGCATACTAGCTGTGTCCTCATACTGATACTCTTTTGGCAGGGGCTCTTCCAGTTGAAAATAATGTAGGGAGAACAGAGACTTGCAGAAGACAGGTACGACCTAAGCAGAATGGACTAGGTTGAAATTTTCCTTCTGGCAACCCAATACCCAACACTACCTGGGGATCACCTGCTCTGTCCTTCTGCAAGGCACAGGCCACAACGCATCTCCATGCAGCTCCTGTATTGAGTTTGATAAACTATTTGAGACAAATACTGCCGTTTAAGAAAGATATTTGCACTTGCTATAAAGGATAAATTATGATGACTTCACCCCATTCTTTAGGAACGGAGCCCAGCTGATGCTCACCTTCTCTCTAAACAATGGAGGTTTCCTGATTCCTTTTATTAAATTAGTCTTATGGTCACTAAAAATTGCTGAGCTGTTTCCTGTGGATTTTTTATCACCAGGCTGGGAGGAAGCTGAGCTGTGTTTGCATAACCCAGAGATGGTGAAATCCCAGAGTGTTAAAAAGCAACTGCTAAAAATTTAACCTTTTCAAGTGCCAAGAAATTGCCCCAAAAGCACTTGTCCAAAGGGCTGCCTGATGTTAGGTCACCGGAGGTACCTTTTGACACGGCTGGAAGTGCTGCAGCGTCTCAGGGGTAGAAGGATACAGGGGTGACCTGGTACTCAGTTACACATTCATCAGTGACTATTTTAGGCTACGGAGTCAAATATAAATGTGGGGAGAAATATTGCGTCCTGGAAAGACTTTCTGCCTCTCAGTAGCTTTTTCTGCTTCGCTGACAGTTTCTAATCCTGCTCATCAGACCAGCATCGGAAACTCCTAATAGCGGCACTGAGCTGCTCTTGGGAAACTGCTGCCTGTACATGATGCTCAGCTGACTGCTGTCCACTGAACCTCGGCACGCGATTCCCCAGAGGCACTTAAGACTGTGTCTACTGTTTTATTTGCTCTACGATGATTTTTATTTCATTCATTTGTAAAAGCCTCCAATAATGTAACATTTCAGACAGAAGGGTAGTGACATTTTATTGTCTGTTGCCCTAAAAAAATGTTCAGAGTTGTGCAAGACTTGATTAGGTGCTGGATGCTTTATGACTCTCTAAAGGCACAATCAAGACAAATTTTTTACTTCCCATCCTGAATGGGTGTCAAATCTAGAGGCTGGCATGTTTGCATTTAAAAATAAAATTCCTTATCCCTTGTACCTGCTCAGAAATTAGCACTTTCATGTAATCTTTATCAAAACTTTTCTTATCTCCTTGTTTTGCACAAGAGCATAAACTGTTTAGGCTGTTTCTAATTAGCAGTGAAATTTCAGCCTTTGGAGACACTGGAGAATGGCAGCTGCATCTTGAAGCCTAGAGACATCTTGTATTTAAATCCTATAGTGAATGTGTGTGTTTGGGTGTGCTGGGCAGTAACAAAATACATTATATGCACTCATCTACATTTGGCATCAATTCTGGTATGCCAAACCTGTCCAAAACATTATTTGACTATGGTTCATAGCTAAACGTATCAGCATAAAAAAGCAAACCAAAAGCTGGCTGGTATGTAAACCACAAGCATTAGGGCTAAAAATTAATTATCTGGCTGGGATGATCACTCCCAAGACTGTACCAAACATATAAAAATCATATTAAGTTTCCATCTCTCCTTGGCACAATCGGGAGGGAAGGAGGTGACTGGGAGCAAGAAGGCGGCAACCTAAGTTAGAGTCATGAGTAAAGCTTCTGGGTAGAGCAGGTGCCTCTCTTATGAGGATTAATGAAGGAGATGCTTGGCAAAACCCCATGGCTACAGCATCGCGTGCATGTTTTGCTGTGGGAGGGTGAGATGGCAAGTCCTGCCCATCTCAGCCCAGTGCCCCGTGCTGCCCACCCACGGCCCAGGGAGCCCACAGGAGACCCGCAGGGCTGCCGGGGCCTCAGGTGAGCGATGGAGCATGGGGACCATGCTGATCCATCAGTCCCCAGCATGCGGGGAGCGGGGAAAGGCTATGGTGACTGCAGGAAGAGGAAGGCAAGATGCCATTCTCTGACACATAGAAGACAGGGCAAAACCAGGCAATGTTCAGAAATCAGGAGCTGCAGTTCCCAGAGTGTATTGGGACTGAAATACACATATACGTATATATATAGGTTGTGTTAAAAATCATGAGATTATCAGGGCACGGCAAGGGTGTTAAGCAACACATTTCTGCTGTTTGCCTCTGGTTTCTGAGTCCCCAGGCATGTTCCTCTTACACTTTCAAGACCAGCCCAACCACTGAAAGCAAAATCTTGCTTTGCTTAAAAGGAAGGCAAAGAAAAGCAAAGAAACCACCAACCCCTGAAGACATATGAAAGGTCTTTAATTCCCCTCTCATGGCAGAGGTACCTCCCAAGTCCACCACACAGAAAGAGGCAGGAGACAGTGCCTTTTCCTGAGTGTGCTTCCAGAGGAATGTGGCAGCCCTCAAGCCCCAGGACAGCCACTTCCCCAGGCAGGATGGCCATGGTCTCAGGGATAAATGCCTCCAACTCGTTGGTTTGGAATAGCAAAAGTTGATTATAAGAAGCTCACAGGAAGGGTCCAGCTCTGCCTGGGGTCCAGCTGGAGACAAGTTCTCAGGGTTACGATTACAAAGAAATGTCCAGCTACCCACTGTGTGTCTGTCCACACAGGTGGCAAAGTTCTCTGGAAGGAACATGGCAACCATTTCACCACCTCCACTTACCACTCTTCCTCTGTGGATGTTTTGCCTGTCTCTGTATGTCAAGGTTGCAATCCACGGTTGACTCTCCTTCCAGATCTTCTTGTGGTTGCCATGCCCTCCCCCTCAGCTGCTACACACGCAGCTGGAGCTGGAATGTAGGATCGCTAATGGGAAGTCCCGTTCGTCATTCCTGATATCCCCTGATATGCAGTGAGCATGGAGTCACGGACCTGCTCGGTGAGCTTGGGAACATCGTCTGGGCCCAGGCCAACAGTCTCCACTTCTGGCAGGATCTGGATGATGCTTTTCCCTGGAAGAGTGAGACAGGAGGGTCAGAGAGGGAGGAAGGAAATATATGCATGGTGTAGAAGAGCAAGAGAAGATATAGCAGAGTGACCAGTACAGAAAAAAGGAACAAGATGGAAACAAAGGGAGATGCCCTCTTTCATACACCAACAGCTGGGCAGCAACCCAGCCATGTCCCAGATGCACAGAGCAAAAACCCAAACCAGACTTTTGCCATCCACAGAGGCCACAAAAATCATAAGTACAGAAACTGGTGAATCTCTCCCCAAGTACATTTAATGCAATGATTCATGTTGAATAAGTTTTTGCAGTGGAAAGACCTCAGAATCTGTCTGGATCACAGCCAAGAGAACGAGATACACCTGTATGCAAGTGTAATACAATCTGGAATACAAGACATCCAAACGGACCGTGCTCTGATTTCGGTATACGAAATTCAGCAGAGTTTCTCCTTCAGATACACGCTTTGGGATGAAAGAAATTGCGCCCAAGACTCCCTGTTTAGCCAAGGTGAGTCACTACTCCTCTTGGGAAGCACCTGAGCAACGGACTGGTGCAAACAGGAAGAATATACTGAGGAGCTATCAACATGCTCTTCTGCTCTTGCACCCAGTAGTCCTTTTTCTGGCCAGTGGAGACAAGACGCTGCCTGTGCAGACACCCACCTAAGTATCTGGGGAGTGCCTGTGTTATTTTTTAACTGTCTTGCATGCCTTTACTTGTGTGCTAGGAAATGAGATCTAG
This sequence comes from Dromas ardeola, assembly GCA_013398915.1. Lineage (NCBI taxonomy): Eukaryota > Metazoa > Chordata > Aves > Charadriiformes > Dromadidae > Dromas > Dromas ardeola. The sequence continues at coordinate 15,117 of VYZM01021456.1, forward strand.
AAATGTTGCTAATGGAGCCGTGCAAGGGAGGCAATGCAGAAGCGTAGAGAAGAGCTTTGCAAAAGAAGCGGGCATGCTTCCTGCCTGCATATCTTACATACAAAGCTAGGTCTGGTATCTAAAGAGCCTACTATGCGTCACTTGGTCCTACAGAAAAAGCTGAGTGATGACAGGGCTGTGCTGAAAGGGCAGGTCTGCTGGGGTGTAACTGACTTCCAGCAAGCACCAGACTTCCTCCATGCATGACAGTGTGCACACATTGGACACAGAGTTGGGCTTTCCAGCAGCTCATCAGCATGCCCAGAGCCACTGTGGACATGACGAGCTGTCCTGACCTGAGGAACAGCCTGCTCGATGTGCAGAAATCTTGGCCATGTGTAGCACATCTTCAGAATCAGCCCTGGCAAAACTTGCAGGTGGGAAAAGTGGGGAAGTACAGGAAAAGCTAAATGTGTTTCTTCCTCCAGCAGTGAAGGTCCTACTTGTTTAACAGCAATTAGGAAAAGGGCTCAGGGGTCACCTATCCACAAACTCTCAGGGTGAGGTTATTATAAAGGCAAATGTACATGCAATTGCAAACAGTGTTTCATAAAAAGCTCAGGGAGGTTGTGGAATCTCCTTCCTTGGAGTTACTCCAAACTTGGCTGGACAAGAGCAAACTCGTCTGTCTTTGGAGTTGGCCTTGTTTAAAGCAAAAGGTTCAGCTGCTCCAAAGATGCCTCCCCACTGCATCATTCTCTGATTTCCCAGAGGAGTGCCCTATCTTGGTTGCCCAACTGAGCAGGGGTGTGATGGGGAGGGAGCAGGCTAGCAGAGCAGGGCTGACACCCCTGCTCATGCTCCTACCGACCCCTGCGTGGGGCAATGCTTCCAGTACCAAAAGCCTTTGGTGTGCGACCAACAGAGGCAGGACAGACCCAGCAGGTGAGAGATGAGTAGAAATAGACAATGCAGTGTTAAATATTTTCACTGACTCTCTCTTCCAGGTGTCTGCCTGCAAGGAATGACTACACCCAGGTACAAACAATGTGAGGAATGAGAATTTCAGGTGTAAATCGTCCCCTTAGGAAAGAGCAGTGCTGGCCTGGGGGAGGGTGGGAAGTTGCAGAATCCCATTTTGGGGTGTCGTCAGGGAAGAAAATGGAGGAACAAGAGTGGGTTATTTTCCTCTGTTGGAATTTGAAAGATTTTTTTGTGCATTTTCCTTCTGAAGCCCGCGACTTATGTCTTTTTTCCCCATAAAATTTTATCAGTTATCAGCAGAAATTTTTGTCAACATAAATGGATGAAGCATGGAAAGAACAGGGTAACTGAGAGGAGACACATTCTCAGCATGACTTTTGCTGAGATCCATGTTTGCTTTTGGTCCCCAACTCTCCATGCACCTGCAGATCCAAGGACAGCATGGTGGGACCAGGGCAGGACCCGCACTAGGACTCTGCTGCTTCTCCAGGTTCCCTCATATGGGTATTGGACAAGCTGTGAGAACAGTCTAGACTGTGGTTGGACCAGATGATCCTTGAAGTCCCTTCCAACCTGGTATTTTATGACTCTATATGATTCTATGATTGAAATCCAAGGGGAGAGGCAAAAGTAATGCCTGAAATCCCCCATTCTCTCCCTTCCTCCCCTCCTGAAAAGATAGAAACTGACATTTTCCTGCTGCTATCTCTACATCGCACGTGGTCCTCTGCCCACCTGATGGTTCTCTCCAAGCACTGGGCTTGCACCAACACCCAGCCTGCTCTCTGCACCATGTCATCCTTACCTGGTGTAAATCTCTTCTCCTTCTGGTTGTAGAAGTCCTGGTAGGAAGAGATCACTACAGGAATAATGGGGACCTGGAAGGGAGGCAATCTACAGTGAATCTACACATTTCCCCATTCCTCCCCAAAACAGAACTGGTGTTCTTAAGTGAAACCTGCACCTTGCTCATAATTATCCCAGTCAGCTTCATAGTAGGCACTCAGAGGGATATTTAGATCATTTAACTGTATCACCCAATGTCCTCACTGTTAGTTTTTGCACTTTCATCTCTGTATTTAGGCCAACAATGCATGGATTGCCAAATCAGGATGTACAGAGGCCTGTTCAGCAGAAACTCCCCCAGGCAGGTCGAGGCCGCTTGTCAAGGTTCCCCTGCTTTTTTCCCAAGCTGAGTCATGAGATTTTTCCCCTGTCCCTGAAACAGCTCCCTCCTGTGCCATCCGCAAGCTCCTGCTGGGCTCTTGGATGCATGCTTGATCCAAAGGGAAGCCAGGGACCAGGAGCCACATAGCCCTGATTGCAGGTGGACCATGGTAGGGAAACCACACCCCAAGGGGCAGGAGGAAGGTGGCTCTCACCTGGGCTTTCACAGCCAGCTGGAAGGCCCCACGTTTGAAGGGCAACATGGAGCCACCACGATTGCGAGTTCCTTCAGGGAAGACCAAGACGCGGAACTGCAGGAGAGAGAAGACATGGAGATAGAGGGACGTCCAGTTACTATTCTAAACCACTGCATGGATGTACTCCCCTGGGACTGATCTGTCTGCTCCTGACCGTGCAGAGACATCCAATTCCTCCACTTCAGGCAATTTAAGGATACACAACACAATGAACCCACCAGAGATGCTCTTACTCTGTTCTGCCCAGTGCCCAGCCCAGAGACAAAGATCCATTTCCAGCCGCATCAAGGTTCATGTTTTTCAGTGGCTCCTCACCAAAGAGTCCTCCCCACTCACATTTTCTTTGTGCAGAGAGTGTGCCACCTCTGTCAAGGCAGTGATGGACTCATCCCTCTTCTTGCGGTCAATGAAGATGAGTCCTGAAAGCCAGCACGCTAGGCCAAAAGTGCCCATATATAGGATTTCCTTCTTTGCAATGGGCACACAGCGACTTGGTAATATCTCCATCATCACTGGAAGGGGACAACAAGGACAGAACAAGTTGTCATCTGCACTAAGGTTTCCTCCAGATTCTGGGCTACAGCCCTCTGCTCTGGGAGATGCCATGCCTGCAGCACTTATCCAGCTTCATCAGATCAGAAACATGGTGCGACAGGGATTCTGGGGGGTCTCCAGACCAAGCACTCAGAGGAGGACTATTGCTGACACTGAATGAGAGCAGTTATGACACATCTGTGGTCAACCGATACTCTCATCCCCATTCTCTTGGAAAGGATGAAGCTGATTTAGCTTGAAAATACCTATTGGGCTCTAATACTCTGAAGAACAGCCCTGGCTTGGGGCTATCTGGTAATGGACTATGTAGCAGCTGCTCCTACCCTGCAGGTACTTGGGATTTTGTACTACCCTCCCCTACAGACAACTGGGGCCAGAAACAGGATCACCACATACCCATAATGTCAAGGGAGGTCTGGTGATTCAACACGAGGACAAAAGGTTTCTTAGTCCTGAGGTTCTCCCTGCCCTTCACCACTATCTTGATTCCAAAGATGTATTTGAGAGGCAGCAATGACACGCGGAAATACCTGTGGCAAAGAGGAGCAGACATAAGCCAAAGAGATGGTGAAATTGGATAAAGGAACCAAACACCATTCTTCCAAACCAGCTCATCTCACAGAGACTGCCTCTGCAGAGCAGCCTGTTTCTCTGCACTCCTGGATTCAACACATGACTTGGAGAAGAGCAACTAGTACATCTCTTTGGCTCATCACTTCATTAGAGAAAACAAATACACCTGGTAGGTTGTCTTCAAGCCAGGTTAGACCAATGGCCAAACAACTTCAGCTACAGCAATTCTGTGGATCAGCCAAACATTAGATAATGCCCAAATTCATAGTTCACCTGTAATCTACCTCTCTGCCCACCTTGCTGAATAGTGAATACAGGCTGCCATGAACATGCCATGAACCTAATTCCAGTATTGCCCACACTGTGGAACGAGAGATGATTTTGCCTCTGGGTGACATTAGACTGCAATTCTGGTAGCCATATTTTAACAGATACTGGAAAAATAAAGAAAAGAACAAAAGCCAGGCACAAAAGTCAAAACATGAAGAAAATATCTTAAAGTTAAAGGCTGGTGCTCAATTAAGAGATACAAATTCCCACTGCAGCATACAATGATGAAGTAGTAAATCCTGCCTCCGCAGCACTTCAGGAGGCTACAAGCACCATGCTGCTGACCGATGAAGGGTCAGCTTCTAGCCCCTACTCAGCCCACAGCCCAAGTTACTAATGCCCACTGCTGCTAATCACACACGTACACCCAGCCACCCAGCCTCCGGGTGAGTCCGGCAGCTCGTTGCAGAGGCAGTAACAGATGGGCAGCAAGGGGACGGGCTCAGAGACTGACAGACCTGGGGGCACCGGGCTGTGATTGCAGTGATGGGGACACCAGTGCCCACGCAGGTGCCAGCACTGCACCGTGGTAACGTCTGCTCAAATGCATGTTCAAGTGGGCACTGGCTCCGAATAAAGTTGAGAAAGAGAGGAGCACCTGCAGAGGCTTTCCCAACACAACTTAGAAAGGGAACGACCAGCTACATGGAGGAGAGAAATATAGCTCTGAAGACCAGATATGAGTAAATTATTTTACCTATGCATTACCAGTTTGTTGGCATTACCTAGTCTGTTAAATTTATGTCATATTTTACATCGTTTCCTTCCATCATTCGTTATTCTTTCTATCCACTCACATTCAATGCTGAAACCCACATCCCTTCGCTGAATTGCAGAGCCTGGCAGCTCTCCACAACAATACACAACTAATTCCTCCCCGCTGCAGTGCAACTCCCAGGACCCTCCGAAACACAGTTTGTGTTGACTCTATCCATGCCCAGAGCAGAAAGAAGCCAGACAACTTACTTCATGTTTTCCACGTTACGTCCACGAGGAATACTCAGCATAATAACCGGAATGCTTAGGGTGAAGAGCCACAACTTATAGAAGGTCATCTTGCAGAAGTATCTGAATGCAGGATTCACCTGGTAAAGGACTAGAAATGCGATGAAGAGAAAAGTAAATGGGTAGTGAAGGAGCAAAAGCTCCATCCTTCCAGCTCAGAGTTAACCAGAGAAGTGTTGCACGGAGCAGTAAATGAGTCACGAGCACCCGATGTTGTGGAGCAGAGTTTAGATTCCCTTGATCAGCTACATGTGGGTGGCGCAAAGCTGGAACAAGATTTGGGAACGATGCTTCAGAGAGGCTGTGTTTGCTGCTCGGAGCTAAACTAACCATGGAAAGCCGGTTTAGCAAGGGATCTCCAGCAGCACTGTGTGTAGGAGCTGGCTGGCAAGCAGGGGCAAACACACAATAGCAAGGCTGCCTATGTGAATGGGGTATGTGGCTCTGGGCTGGTAAAGCGATGACTGCTTGGAGACAAAGCCCAGCTTCAGTGGAGCTCTCTGCATCAGAACCTTGAGACCTTCCAAGAAAATCTTTAATGGGAGGGAGCAGGTCGTGTCAGACAACATAGACACCAGGCTGTCTCATTCTCTGGGCAAATATCGAACTTAACCAACAAGTGAGCTGGCTGCAAGATGTCCGGGAAGTCAGAAATGAGTAATATGGAGGAGAGAAAGAGAAAACCAGTGATCCAAGCAGCCAGCTCCTGCCCCGTACATCTAGGCTTTAGATGGACCAAGTTGAGCAACTGGACATTCCTCAAGTAGAATGGGAAAAGTGGAAAAATTGCCACATGTCTAGACAAAAAGATAAACAAAGTAAGAGCAGCTACCCCTGATGTTTTCATGGCCAGAGGCAGGCACGTGTTTAGACAGCATCTGCATACATAAGAAATAAATCATGAAAATGCAAGTGTAACCTGGGAGTGCTCCAGCTGCATTTCATCTCCTAAAACCACTGCCTGAAAAGAATCTTTGCAACAAGTACAATGACTAGGCTGAAAAACAAAAGTTTCAAGTTTCATCATCTGCACGACAGGCCTTGCTCAAGCAGCTATCACTTAAGAGGAGTAACAATATTAAATTCCAGCCAGGACTCAAAGCTGCAGATTCTCAAAAGGGAACAGGAAGGTCTGAGGACCCATAAAACCACATTGATTGCTGCCTGCAACATAAAGAGCAAGATCAAAACCCCAAGGGCAGTAAAATGGACAAGACTCAGCAACATTTGATAAGCAACTGAGGAAAGGCATGATAATAAAGGCATTGGCTGTGCTCCCTTGGCTTAGACAGGGACTCATCTTCTCCTGTCTTTCATGGGAAAACTGTAGCGAAGTGACTGCATACCCTGCTGCTCCGCACTCCCAAGGCTTCCCTGCAACCACAGGAGAGGCAGCCAAAGCTTCGTCCACAGCCTCCTCACTGTCCCTGCACCAGCACATGGAAAAGATAAGCACCTTGTGTGCGTGCATTGGACCCAGGCACTGTGACCCCTCTGTACTGACCCCTCTGCACTGCAGAGACGAGCTCCCATTTGGAGATGGTTGATAGAGACTAGTCATGGCTGCTTTGTGCTTATCCAAGGTCTGATCCAGCAAACAGTTACTTTCTTAATGCCTATTTACCTTCTTAATATCGCACCAGTATCAATTACGGCCTTTGGGTGGAGGTTGATTTGACATGCAACTGGTTCATCCAGACCTACCAGGAGAGAGGTTCCTAAAACGCAATGCCAGTGTTCTGTGGCTTCAGTTGTGATAGAGTTAACTTTTTTACTAGCAGCTGGTACAGTGCTGTGTTTTGGATTTGGGATGAGAAATACTGTTGATAGCACACCGGTGGTTTTAGTTGTTGCTGAGCTCTCAAGGCCTTTTCTGCTCCTCACCCCACCCCGCCAGCAAGCAGGCTGGGGGCACAAGGAGTTGGGCGGGGACACGTCCAGGAGAGCCGACCCCAACTGACCAGAAGGATATTCCATGCCATGGAACATTATACTCAGTATATAAAGCTGGGGAAGAAGGAGGAAGGGGGGGGCATTTGGAGTGATGGCGTTTGTCTTCCCAAGTCACCGTTACACGTGATGGAGCCGAACACCTGCCTGCCCATGGGAAGTGGCGAATGAATTCCTTGTTTTGCTTTGCTTGTGTGTGCATTTTATGAGAGGAGTGCTTCTCCATGGCACCACCAAACTGAGGAATAACCAACACTGGCTGGGCATCACTGAGCTGCTCCATGCAGAAAGGTTACTCCACACACTCGGAGCACTGAGGACAGATACGCTCTCAAGAAGACACCAGAGCTTGAAGCTACACTAATGGTTATTTGAGCCTTTCAACAGCTGGTAAGTATCTCTGATGAGTATGGGAAGAGGAAAGGACATAAAGAGATAATAAAAATTATGCCATTCCCAACTCACCACGGAGAGACAGTCATCTCAGATCTAGCAAAACACTTAGGCTCCAAACCCACAGATAGTAAAATCCTCAGCTATAATTTTCTTCTGTTGCAAGGCTCCCTAGCACACCAAGATCCATCATGTTTCCATTTCAAAAGCAGACAGGTCTTGCCTAACCTGTAAGGTGTTTTCAGAAAATACAGCTCTAATGAAGCTCCCAGTTTCCAGAGCAAATGTATCCATGCTCAGTTGCCTCCCTTTTGCCCCTGGGTCTTTGCACGTTTCTCAGATTCTGGGCCAATTTAAGTGAATCTTAGATAGGAAGAGGAGGGGCTTGCTCATATCATGAGCTTTCATCATGCAGCTTTAATGATTCTCCTACTCACCAACTCTTAGCCACACATTGGCCAGAAGAGAGAGGTGGAGGCAGGGAAGGTGATCTACTCTAATGGGAAAAGGCTAAGAAAATTGTCTTGTCCACAGTAAGCAAATGAAGGCTCAGAAGAAAACAAACTGTCAATACAGCAACACTAGAGAGAGAGAGAAGCTGAAGATCACAATTGACTTTTAAATGCGAAAGCAATGATTTCAGGATGAAATGAGAGGACTGGATCCTGAAATGGGAGCAATTTCCACTGGAAACTGATGACAAAATAGCTCCACTGGAACAGACTGGAACAAGCTATCAAAGGCCAAAGTGCTGGGACTGCTCAGTGCCAAGGACCTCATCAGCCACCTTCAAGAGGAGAACAGTACTAAAGGGAACTCATCTAGTGCATACAGTCACTACACAGTTCAACAGAGGCATTAACATTGATTTTAAAAACTTCAGAGGGATTCCAAGGTAAATATATTACAGAGAGGTTATCAGGACTGAAGACACTGTATTTATCATGCTCTGGCTGCAGCTCTATGATGAATCCCTGCATCACTCAGTTTTACAAGGCACAGATTAGCTTTGTATACCTACTTATGACCAAAGACATAGCTGGGAATTTTCATAACGATGGGAGAAGAAGAGTTCCTACAAGAAAACTTGTACTGACTCATGAAGATTTCTGTGGCATCCTGACAGAAACGTGATGTGACAGCCTGGAACAGCTTGTGCTGTAGGATTTACATACAAGGGGGTAGTACAGGCAGGTGAAATGTGGGCTGGAAAATAAATTGGTTTATCACTTTAAATCACAGAAAAATTGAAGTGGGAAGGGAGCCCTGGAGGACTGCAGTCCAACCAGCTCCTCAGAACAGGGTTAACTCCAAAACCAGGTTAGCTTGATCAGTTTGGAGAATCTCCAAGGATGGAGATCCCATTAGCTCTCTGGTCCCTGTGCCCACATGGCACTGCTACCATGGAGAATAATGTTCTTCTTTGTCTAATGGGAATTCCCCTTGTTGCAACCTGTGTCTATTACCTCTTATCCTTTTACTGGGTAACTCTGAGAAGCGTCTGGCTTCATAGCTACTCATTAGGAAGTTGAAGATTGAAAAGAAATCACCCCCCTCTGCCCTTGTCTTCTCCAGACTGAGCAAATCCAGCTTCCTCAGCCTTTCGTTGTACATCATGTGCTCCAGCCCACTGAGCACCTCAGTATACCTCCACTACAGTGAGGTGTAGTCATCACTGGGAGAAGGTCCTGAGCAAGACGGACTCAGGATGGACATCCATTTCCAGAGCTCAAACAGCTGGGTTGGCTGCGGGTGGGAAAGAAAGTGAGTGAGAGGCCCCGACAGAGCTGGGAGGGAGAGCGGCGTTTCTGAAATCAGCAGCAGAGGCTGAACAGGGCAAACGATCCCATCCCAGCTCCTGCAGGACGCATTCACCATCTCAGTGGATCCATGGCAAGGGAAGGCATGCTCAGGGCAGCCCTATTGCAACTGCCCCCGTCCTTCCATACATGCATTTCATGGGTTTGGTTAGGCAATCAAGCTGATAAACTAGATTACATTTTCCATATTTCAGCCTTTTCAGCTAAAATTGGAAAAATAGGTCCTCTGTGCTTAGTGCATGCAGAAAGATTTGAGCCAGTCATTTCCTCCCCTTTAAGATAATTGCTGAAGTCAAAAGATAATGAATGAGACCTCTTCTGTCCCCAGGGGGCTGAACAGATGCTGGAGGTGCAGACGTTAGACAACTAATGTTAGAAAACTAAAGCTAGAGAGACAGAGACACGCATCCCCCATGTAGTCGGGCATCCCACACCCATCAAATCTGTTGACTAAGCCATTGTATCTCTCAGCACGAGGAACTCACACAAGAAACAGTGGGCTTCAACCCACTCCTAGGGCAGTCTTGCACGCTTTCTGCCTTCAAAACGTGTCCAGGCTTACGTTTATCAGGTACACACCTGGGGCGTTACGCAGCCCCAGCATCGCCCCTCCACCCTGACCAAGTGCTGGCAGAAGTCGGTATCTATGCCTGTTCTTTTGTCCCAGGGATCTCACGGGGACTATTCCCATTTTGGGAGTGATAAGGAGGAGATTATTGTCAAATATTTGTTGGAAATAAATCCTGCGCCAGCCCCTTTCTCTGAAGAATATTTCATAGAGCCACACGACACAGGAGTACGAGTCAGAGATTTCAGCAAGAAATACCTTCTTTCATTAAAAATACACAGGTTCTTGAATCTGCTCTGTCCAATATGCCCATACAAAACCTACCACCATCCTCCGCTCACCTGTGGTTACTGTGCCTTTTACAAAGTGCAAGGAACATTTTGGCCTCAGATCAAAATTGCAATTTATTGATCGATAGCAGTAACACAGCAAACTACAGAGGAAGGCGAAAGCGCTTTTGATCCCTTTCAAGGAAAGATACTGAGGGGACAAAGTTGGAGTAAGGCTAGATTAGCTTTAACTTTCTTGTGCTTTAAGATCGTTTTTACCTTTGCAGGACACATCCCACCACCTCCACAGCCCAGGGGTAGGTAAGTCACTCTGGATCATGCCAGGCTGCAGGAATAACTTGTCACAGTTTTCCTTTGCACTAGATGATGCCTTAGGCATTCTGGACTAGGGGCAAAAAATGATGAGAGAGCAGCTTGCTTCCATGTGGAGAATTTCTTCATTCCATACTCAAGGAAAACCTGGAACAGGGCATTTTAGACAAGTCTGTTTGGAGTGCATGACAGCTATTGTTGCTTCACTCACAGGCACTATGAAATTAGTAGATTTTCTCTGGAAACTGAAGTATGTACTTCTTTTAAACAAAAAATATAAAACAAAACAAGGATAAGCACTCATTCCAATGCCCCAATATCTTTCTATGTAGGTTGGAAACTTTGAAATGAGGGTCCAAAACATGTTTTTGACAGTAAACCTTACTGAAACCCAGTGTAAGTGAAATTGCCTAAGCCAGCAGTTGACTGGGAGTCAGCCTCTGGATAACTCATTTTGCTTTGCTTTGTGATATTGAGTGATTTGCATAGATCTGGGACATTTTTTCATGACGTTCTTTTATCTCTGGACTCCATCTCACTTAAAAGGCTTCATGCAAATTAAATTCAGCAAATGACAGCAATCATGCCCAAACATTTCAGGCAATAAAAGCATACACACAGTAAAAAAAAAAATAAATTAAAAGAGTCATCTCAGTAGCTTCCCAAGTCCAGTCTTCTGGGGAATCCTCAATGTTCAGCATTAAAAGGCACCAGAGGCTTCTTCTACAGGACATAAAAAGCAATGTATTAACAAAAGAGAAAAGGATATGCCATAGTTCCCTGTTATCTGGGAATAACAGGGAACTATAACTCTGGCATTAGTCCTGATTGCTCTAAAGACCTCCAGGGATCCCTCCTTGACTACAAAATCCTACAGGTCTCACTTGTTCTGGCACCATGAAGGTGGCACCTAAATGTTGTACTCAGCCACACTCTCAAACTGATAATCCCATAGCCCTGTGGAGAATATAATGAACCATCCTCACGGAAAGTGGCAGCTGACAGCAGATGGAGTTGTTTGAGCTCCTAATGATTGCTGTTAGCTGCAGAGATTTGTTTCTTCTCAAAGCCTGGACATGGTTTAAGAGCATGGCAGGGCCTGACCGCCAGAGCAAAGGAAAGTTGGTGTTTTGTCAGGAAAAGGCATGGCCCTAAGGCGCTGAAGCAGCACACCTTCCCCAGGGGAGAGCCACTCTTGCCTACAACTGCTTCCCAGGCATTTCAGAGAGCATTTTGGAAGAAAAGCATTAAACCTCAAGAACTTTACAAATCCTGAAGGCAGCTGAGGGAAACACTGTAAATATAGGCAAAAAAACTTTCCTAGCAGAAGTCAAACTCTCTTCCATAAAGTGGGAATCTCTATTCACTTGCAGAGCTGCTTTTGGCCAGACCAGGATGTGCCGACAGCCTGCTCAGAGCTGTGCCAAAGACAGACCAGCCATCTAGACAGAAAGACTGTCTAGATGCCCGATCTAGGCATCACCTCCAGTGCAGAAAAGCACGGGCATCAACAGCGAAGAGCCAAACTGAAAAATGTCTGTTCACCAGAAAACTCCCAGAGCAATGCCCTTAGCTTGGTCTTGCAATGCCGACACTGGAAAATCCGTGTGCTGGAGGAGCTGCTCACAGCGGACTTGATGAAATGGAGTATCTAAACATGTGTTAGATATGTACCTGGCACATATGTTCAGACCTCGTTAGGCAGCTCTGGTTTAGAGCTCTGATTATCTCATGTGTTTGCAGGCAGAAACTGTCTGCTGTTCAAAGCTTATACCTTGCTCTGTAACTTCCTCAGCCCTCTCCGACTTCCAGCTGGTTGCTCACAAAGCCAAAAGGGTATTCGTTGGCCTTGCAGATGTGTCTTGGTGCTTCAGAGATGTGAGTGTTCTCACATATTATTTGTGACAAGGAGGTCTTGGCCAGTGAAGAGCGCTGCTGAGAAGAAGAAGAAAACCCTGCTGTTCTCCCACCAAAACCTGCAGGAGAAAGAAGGTGACACAACAGATTTTTCCCTTCTGGCTTCTTCACATTCAATGCTCCTGCAACATTATTTCCCATTAACACCAATAACACATTTCTTTTTGCCAAGAACAAATTTAAATTTCTGTTATTTAAATCAAGAGTCCTGACTCACCAGCTGGATAATTTAAATTGCTTTTCTGCCATGGGTATATAATAAAGTTGCAATTGAATTAAAGCCTTTCCCTGTGTTCCCTCAAACGAGGCACAAGCACCCTCTTTCAAATGGAAAAGTCAGCACATACTGAACACCAACTGTGGTTACATCCCCACAATTGCCATGCTGGAACCAGCCCTATAATTATTGTCTTTAAAAAAAAAGGGTTCTTGTCTCCTGCCATAAGGATAGAATTTCTAGATGTGCTTCTAGATTTCTGTTTGCCTTTAAGCGCCCCATACTGCGTTTTGAGCTCATAGTAAGTCTTTCTAGGCAGAAGTTTCCCAGAAACACTGGTCTTGATCCCATTTTCAAGTGATGTATATAGCCAGTACAGGGACCTTGCTTCAGAAATGCAGCTTAAAATGGGGCATATAACTCACTTCTGCACCCGATGCCCCTGAGCAAGTTCAAGGAGGAGGAAGACTTCAGGTATGTTGAAAGCACAACACTGCTCAAAAGATTTTGGTTGTCAAGCAAACCCCCCCCACCCGTCTCCTGGTGCAAGCGCAGCCCAAACACATGTCAGACCACAGAGTTCCAACTCACAAGTGGGATGCAAAGGAGAAACAGTGAAAAATCATCTCTAAGACCCCTGAGAAGTGCATAAGCCACTGCGATGGTGCAAAGCTGTATATTGCAAACTCAGGAGATGGGAAGATGGACAGATGTTTGACTTTTGCAGGACACAGCAGCCCAGAAAGAGCGGTCCCACAGAGAGGGGCCAGGGATGCTGCCAGTGCCATGGAAGCAACTTGGGCTGAGCTGGGGCTTAGCCAAGAGAGAACAATTAATTTATTTTACTCCCTGCAAAGCCTGAAAGTACGCTAGTCTTTCAGCAACATCCCTTGGTCTGTAGGCAAATTACCAAAATTACCCGAACCATGAGCCACCGCATCAACAGATGATAAGCACCTACTGTCAGTACGAGCCATTTAGCCTGATTAAACCTGGCAGCTTTTTTTCTAATTGGTGAAGTCAAACCACCCTGGCTTTCCCACCTTTAGAGCCATACCTGTTTTTCTTGTTAACATATTTATATGTTTCCCTTTGCTGGAGTGAGCTGCTATTTGAACACACAGTAACACGGGCCTCCTTGAAACTACTTATCTGAAGGAGAAGGGCAATCCAATTTGGACAAGTAGAGAATGGGAAAGAATATTTGGAAGAGTAATAAACAAAACCAAAACAACCCAAACTGGAACAATTTCCAAATCTGCGTAAAGAAATCTGCATAAACTCCAATCTCCTTCCCTCCTTTGGGGTTTGTATACCCAGCTCCTCTCCTACCTGTCTCCCTCACGAACATTCCTGAACTGAGTGCCAATGAGACAAGCCACGAGAGGGCCAACTCTGCCTCCATTCACAAAGGGCTCTGCAAGAGCCCAAATCCAAATATCAATATTCTTTGGTGTACCATACAGCTGCATGAACTTCTCTGCCAGACCACGATTCCTCAACACTTGAGTGAGTGTCTCCAATCCAGAGGGTTGTGAGAGCCCACGAAATTGTCTCCAGGAGTTATAACCTGCAAGGAGTTGGGTATCAGAGCAGACAGAGGTCAGTAATGTGTTTTCCCCTCCTGGAAAGATTTTTTCCTCTCTTTTCCCAAAGCTGGGGCACAGGTAGGTTCCAAATATGTTTAAAATAATTTTCTAAATTTTTCTATGTTTCTGTTAATGCCATTGACTTTCCACTCCTCCAGAGCTAGTTCATCCTGCCTGGCATTTCAATGCTGTTTGTGGAAGAGCCATGTCTTTGCAAGTGATCTCTGCTAGTGGGAATTTCTCTATCACCTTCAAGTGCCAGTTTGCCGTTTCACTCAGCAGCAAAGCAGGAGCCTGTGCACAGGCTCAAGAGCCATGGTGTGTCTGAAACATCCTCCTGGTGATGTGACCAAGGAGCTACAGGAGACCCATGCCCTGCTGAAGCTGCAGAGGGGTGACCTCAGGGCATTTCAAATAGCAAAGGAGACCTATGTTCAGGCACTTGCACCTCCATGCGCTGTGACTAGCTCAGGAGAAGGGTCTGGGAATGCCTAATGCCTGCCTCATCTTCACTGTGACCCAGGAACCCTGAGGGAGCTCAGGGCGCACACAGTCTCAGATACCTTCAGACAGAACCACTGGAGAGAGGCCCTCGCAAAACTTGTTGATCTAGCCTTCATTGAAAGTGAATCTGGACAAGATGTCAATGTTAACTCTTTCTGTACAACAGGATAGTGGCCAAGTACTTCCCCACAGCTGGTCTCACTCGTGTCCCTGTCCCACAAGGACAAGGCATCCCACATTGCAAAGAAAGCTCGACATAGCTCAAGTTACTTCAGATGGGAGAGGAGAGACTTTGCCAGCTGGACTAACTTTTCTGTACTGCAAACAGCTGAAAATCCACAGGACCACAACTGGTGCATAATTCTGCACCTTGGTGGACAGGGCATGTACCCAGCTAAGGGGAATTTGCAACTCAGTGTCTTATCAAGTGACCGCTTCAGTAGAGGAAGCGGTCTTCTAATAGAGGTCTTCCAGTAGAGGAAGCTCTAATGGAGCATTAATGCGTCCTCCTACCTGCCAACCCAGTGAACTGTTAGGTGCAGAGATGAGATGACGATCCAGCATTTGTCTCTGCTGTGAGCAGGATGTCTAAAAACTGTGGAGAATTCAGAGAAAAATATACAGCATATGGTGTCCTGATGACACCATTATCAAACAATCCAAGGAGATTGAGAGTTTGATTATCAGAAAAAGACCTAGGAAGATTTTTTTGATCTTGCTATACCATCATCCCATTCATAGACTGTTTAACATCGAGGAGTACAGTAGCATTCGGGGCTGGGCTGAGACCCAAAGACTAGGAGCTAAACACAAATTCACATTAGAAATACACGTCAGTTCCACCGTAGCAGATCATCAGGAAAACTATAAATTCAGGATTTGTGATTCAGATCAGGTTCTGCACAATAGCGTTCCTACATAAAGCATGGAAAAATCACAGCCTTCTGTTGCAGCAAAGGCAGAGCCATCCTGTGACCTGACCATGCCCCTGTGTGTACTGCAAAGCCTCTGTCTGGACTTAAAACCTGTGAATCCAGCAGACTTTTCATCACAGTTTCATAGCGAGACCTATTGCATCTCCCAGGACGTTACTGACACAGCAGCTTCAGGCACTTTCATCAGCCTAATAACACTCTTAGGCAACGACACACCCACAAGCCTATTGTAAAGTCCTATCAACAATCTATTTCTCAAGACCATCTTGCAATGCCATTGCACTGGTTTTGCATCCGGCGGGGCCGTGAGAGTGGTTCTGACATGCTTTTGTCCTGGGACACAGTCTTTATAGAGAAATTATGACAAGATTTTCCTCACATATTGTGATCTGCTCTTCCAGTCATGTGTGGCTGGGCTGGACCACTACAGATGCTTGGAGATAAGCCACTGGGCACTTCTGGCCCTAATTCCACTCCTGCAACCTTGTTGCGGAACTACTTTCCCAATTTTGCCATTTGAACAGCAATACAAATGAGTCACTTACTGAACACTTGACTCCGGTCTGTGCAATGTCTCATGTTCTTCTGGCCGTGTGCCTCCACGCGTCTCCTCCAGCTCCAGCCAGGCTCTGACTTCATCGCTCAACCTCCTATCCACTTACCTACGGCTGTACAGAAATGATGAAAAGGTTTGGGAAAGAGTAATTTCAGCCAAGCACGGGCTGGAGATGTTTCTCAATGTTCTATCACAAGGGTGCCTGATTTCTGCTTGTTTTTCTTTGGAGTCTCTGCTCCCACAGCCAGCTTACCTGGGAGGCCGTGATCTCTGCCACACTGCATGTTAAGCATGGGTAAATCAAACCCAATCCTTTCAACCTGCTCAAACATCTGACCCCGGAGCTCATTCACGACCATTTGCTGCTGTGTCATCAGCTTGGCATGATTAGCCATCAGGCTCTGGAGAAAGGGGTCAATACCACCTACAACAGTTACGCAGGGACTCGTGAGCAGCGCAGGGTGGCAAGTGGGTGTGTAAGAGGCTCTGGAGAGCTGAGCACAGCTCATGTTTAATTATAAGCTTCTACTACAAAAGAATCAATTTTCCTGCACTTAAAGACTTAAAAAGCAAATACTTTGAATAACGTTCTTAGAGTCAGCAATTAAGCAATCAGACTTCATAATAAGATGGGCCGCGTTTGACTGCAGAGAACAGCTATATTGGGAAAACTCTGGCTGGTAGTAAAGGTCTTTTAATACGTTTAATGCAAACTGCTTTTAAGTTTGACTGAAGCAGAAGCTCATCCACAGAGGGTACAAAAGGCTGAATGAAATAAACTTACACTGCAGAGGTGCAAGAAAGGCTTTACCTTCTTTAACGATCCTCCAGACAGCAAAAAAGGTGTCTCTGAGTAGAATTTTGGGACCCATGGGCTTGTAATTTTGATTTAAGCGGTCAAGAGTTGGGGGAACTGAAGCATGAGCAACACAAAAAGCCAGGGTGAAGACATTGGATATTCGAGGATCCAGAGACCCATTGTAGCCCTGTTAGTGAGGAATCGATCTCTGGAAACTGCTCCCCACGAGAAGAGGCAGGTAGTCCCTGCAGGTTATAATCTAGGGGGAAACAAGGAAAGTGTGAATCATTAATTGCTTGGCCATCAGTTTCTTTGGAAGCAAATTATTGTTCATGTCTCAGACTGCAGGAGCTGTCACACTGAACTTCTTTGATGGGATTTATGTAGGAGATCTTGCTAGCACAAACGTTGAGCAGAGAGACTCCCCAGGTCCTATGTTTCTTTCACCTCATCAGACCTTCACCCAGCTGCTCTGGCAGCCGGGTCAGGATCCTTTCTGACACTGTTGAGTGACATTTTTGTTTCTTCAGTTCCGTGGCCTTGGTTCTAACCTCTCCTGCACCCGGCCACTGTACCATGGTGGTGCAGCTCCAGGTACAGACAGGCTCTGCAGGCCACTGCCTGGGCTCCTGGTTTCCCCAACCATGCACTCTCTAGCATGCCTAAACATGCAGTGATTTGCATGAAAATGCAAAGTGGACATAACTGCTCCAGGAACACCAGGAAGCACAGACAATGCTCATGCCTGACCCACACTCATCCTCCACTTGTGAATCGGGATCCTATGACCGTTGGTGCTGAGAACTTGGCACCAAGGTGTCCCCAGACATGCTCCTCCCTGCCTCAACAGCTTGTCAGGTCAGAGCAAGATGAAAGACTGCCAGATCCTCCCAAGTATTCCCTCCCTGTCCTATAGGTAGAAGCCATTCTCATCAGCCAGGTAGAACTGCGTTTCCTCCTCCCTCCCACCCTACATGCTTCAGATGACAGAGAAGAAGTCAACAATGCTGGCACAGATGATATCACCACCCACGGGCAGCTGCGTTAGCCCTTCTCATAGCAGAGGTTTCCAACCCTGGTCTCATGTCTCTTTGGGATATTGAGAAGGCTGCACAATATAATTGAAAAAAACCCAATTTTTTTGTCAGTAGGTGCAAATGTCTTTATTGTCTGAAAATTGCAAGAAGGTGAAACCATTGATCTAAACGTGATGACAGAGACAATGCTTTTAGTGCAATTGTTTGAGTCTCTCCACATTGGCTTACCAACATGTTTATTCAACAATTCTATAATATTTAAATTGACAGTTTTAAAAACTTAAACCTTTTGATATTCCTGCTTTCTTTTTTGTGTGTGTGTTTGTTGAATGAGCTCAGAAGACAGGTTTCTAATGAGGTATGACTAAGCACTGCTTTTAGAAACCCCATGTCGTCTTCTCTCATAGGAGTCAGCCTTTTTTGTTGGCTTCTGGCTTTGAAGCTGGCTCTGCTGTAAACCAGAGGCTGGACAAGAGACCTTGAGAAGTCCCTTCCAAGCACAGAGATATTTCTGTAACCTTAGGATCTCATCCAGGCCGAAGTCTGTGGTGCAACACAGCCCCGAGGGGCTCTTTGCCCCAAAGCAATAAGGACAGAGGAATGCCATGGCTGCTTGCACCCACCAGCACATGGGGCTTCTTGAGAGGAGGAGACTCACAACTTAGAGGAATTTTAATCCAAATCTCCAATACCATTTTTATCCCATACCAAACAGTGGTTAGAAAAACTTTTTCTCTGACTTTTCTGTCCCCGTGTGTCTCAAACAAAATTGTGCAGTTGAAGACGCATCAAGCAATTTGGAAATTTAACAGTAGAGGGAACTCAAAGATTCATGGAGACCCCTCTGTGCTTGTTATTTCAGGTATTTCCAAGCGATTTTGTTTTGGATTAAAGGGGCTGCTGGAAAGAATGTGGTCATTTGCACCCCAAAATATTGCACCCTTTGGACACCCTACATTAACAAATTAAATAACACGTTAATTCTGTGAGACTGCAAGACAAGGCAGCAGAGCCGGGACATACGACATGGTGGCTGGTACCTGGATCATGGCTCCCAGGATCTTTCATGCCTCCTGGTAGAGCCTCTCTCCATTCCAGTGGGGATTTAGTGTCTTCAGCTCTCTAGCCAGGCGGTTGTGCTCCCGCACAAAGAGCGTGTGCATGCATGCCAGCTCCTGCATCTCATTTGCTCGAGAATCACCTAGGAGTGTCACAGGTGAGCAGACTTGGTGCTTCCCATGGAAGAAGGTGAATGTCACATTGGGAACCATGCACAGAGAAATATTTAGATGTCTCAATATCCGCATCATGAAGAAGATGGGTAAGAAACACACAGGAAGAGAAAGAAAACCGGGTCTGGGCCCCAAGGTTTGGAGACCACCAGTGAAAAGCCAAATTTCTGCTGAGGCAGCAAAAGCCGAGATGCCACCATGGTTGTGCTCAGAATCCCAGAGAGATAGGGAAGGTCTTTTTCAAATAAGGCCTAGGAGCATTAACTTAAGAAGCTAAATAAATACAAGTCGGTGTTCTCCAGGTTTCCATATCAGGGAGACAGTCTCACAGCCCAAGAGGGAAATGAAGTGTGCAGAGGGAAGTCAGGATGGCCAAGGGAGCTCTGTAAGTTCCAAGGCATCCTTCAAACCAGCTGAAACTACAGCCAAACAAGGTGACAGTCAAAATCACGCTCTCTGGTGAGTAAAAGAGCAAAATGAGTCACAACTTCAAGGAACAAATTACAAATGGCATCATTATGAAATATTCAATCCTTCTTCAAACATTTCAGTCAGGAAACCAAAGAGCAAGCAGGTGATGAGAGCATAAAGAGGCACTCACAGAAAAGTAAATATGTCGTATTTAGTCCCCTAGTCCCATAGTAAATAGAGGGATTTGCTCCTGCATTCAGCACAGAGCCCTTTTCATTTACTGTCAAAGGCTGCCTGTAAGAGACTGTGGAAGAAGAAACAAAAGAAGCACTGTGAGGTTTCCTCGAGCAGAATGCGTCCACCCAGGGCTTCCAACAGAGCTCCAGTAGGAAATCACTGAACCCTGTTGGGCAACTGCACACATAAAATTTCCCCAGTTCTCAGGGACCGGAAAAGTCACAAATAAGACACTGAATTTGCAAAGGAGCTTCTGAGCAAGCCTGAACTGTTCACTATAAATTCATTGATGGCTGTGTACCCAGCATGGAACAGCAACTGCTCCAGCAGCCCTTAGCCCTTAGTCCTGGGGGCTGGGAGCCCGCTCTGGGAAGCACCCGATATGCCTGCCCGTTCTGCTTCTCACTGGCCACCGGCCTTTGGCCACAGGTCCCATGTGGTCCTCACCAAGGAGAGACCTGGGGAAGCAGCTGAAGACACAGGGCAATGGATGAGACAGATGGACAGATATAAGAGGCCAAAGGAAACATAAACCACCAAGAGATCTTTTAAGGTGCTGGAGGATGACACTGAGCAGAGGTCTCCCACTGGTCCCACCGCCAGGTCCTCATGGTGTCCAATGACCATGGGGATGTCATTCAGAGGATTTCAGGCCAGATACGTAGGGGGCCAAGGGAACAGAATTCATCTCCACAGCAGATGAGATCTGTTGTGCCCTCAAGCTTTCTCTGGCAGTGCCACGAGCAGCCCAGTGTGGCCAGAGCCAGCAGGAATTAGCCAGGAGGTCCTCCTAGCCAAAAAAAAAAAGACCAGGGAGTGAGAGACTAATTCATAAGGGGTACCAGAAACATCCCCTCTCTGGGCTCCCGCAGGCTTGTGGCAACATCCTGGTCCTCACTGGCAGAGGCCAGGGAGAAGGGAGCAATGCTCCAGGCTCCAGGAGGTCAGTTGTTTTGTCTCTGTGTGCTGGGGACAGGAGAAGACAGCAAACGGCAGCAGATGGGAAGGTTGTGGTGGCTGTGCAGTGTTTTGGCTGGAGGTGAGCATGGCCTTGGGAGGCTGTGTTCAGGACAAAAAGAGTTATTTTGGGTTGAAGAAGTGGTCAAGAGGATACCAAAAGGCCTGTGCTGATGCCCTGGCTGGTGTTCTGCCAGTGCACCCCCAGCCTTCTCAGTGGTGGGGACACATTTTAAAAGGTCACTTTGGTCTGTGGCTATCCTCATTCTCAGTCCAGCTGGGATCTAAGCTCCTCTCACAATGCAGCAGATGCACTGACTGCAGAAGCACAGACAAGTGTTCCATGGGGGTGACCCAGCCCAGCACTAACAGACCTGTGCCCACCCTGATGGAAGAGAGACAGCCACCAAACGACAAGTATGGACAAGCTATTGCCTTCAGGGCAGTCTGCTATTGCTGTGTTTGCTTGGCTCCATCATGGCACTGGTTCCCAGATCATCTCCAGCAGCTCCATGTGCCCTCTGGGCTCTACACCAGCACTGCCGAGCACAGATGGGATTGCTTCACTCCAAGCACGTAGTCACGAAGAAGACTTGGACGTGGTGAAGACCTCTCTCCTACCTAGCACAGCCTGTCTCAGTCTTTCATTATGTTTTGCTGTGCTCTATTTTCTACTTAAATAAGAAAAACAAACAATTGAAGAAATGAACCAGGGCTGGTGGAACTGTTCATTCTGGATTTTAGTATCCAGAGTTACTAAAGGGCTGCCTGGGAGCAGTATGCCGGTGCTGGTGGGTAAAAAGCACGAGCAAGGTCTTGCAGCCTGTTGTTGCAGTGGAGGTGGGAGATGATGAGCCATGTGCTAGCAAAGACATGACGAGTAGTGATAGGCTGGCAACTG
>VYZM01021487.1:1011-21735 GCA_013398915.1 Dromas ardeola
TTTTTCCCCGTGTACGGTAGGCACCAGTACAGGCACTGCATGCGACAGAAGTGGGGAGGAAACGGGGGGCGGAGGATGGAGTTTGGGGGGGGGACGGTCAATAGGCGTTATTTCTGTCCGCTGATGGACTGCGATATAGAGCGGGGTGGGATCATATCCAAAAGGTATTCCCGCTGCCGGTCCGCCAAACTTGACGCTTTGTGGCCTCCGATGCCAGCGTTCAGGTAAGCGATGTTAACACCTGGAGGGGGGAGAGAAAAGCAGGTGGGGACCCCTCCAACGGTCGCAGCGAGCCAGGACGCTCCTAAGAATTCAACCCAAAGGACGCAGGAATTTAACCCCAAATCCACCCTCCGGAATCCGTGGAGGTCTTGCAGGGGGCTCTGCGGCATGGGAAGGGAAGCGCGGTCATCGCCATCACTCTGTGCTAATGGCAATACATCCTTCCTCCCCAAAAATCAAACCGACGCGTCCTGCTCTCCGTCTGTCCCCGAGCCCCGTCCCTCCCGGTGCCCTGGCACGGCCGGGGACGGTACCTGGCATGCCGAGGAGACCGCCCGCCACCGAGAGCTGGGGTGCCTGCGCAAAGTTGGAAAGCATGGAGCGGGCGGAGGTGGGGATGCCACGCTGCAAAGTGCTCTGGGGCTGCGGAGCCTGAGGAAGAAGAGAACAAAGATGGTAGGAAGGCACCGGGATCGGCCGGCAGGGCTGGAAGCAGTCGCTGACGCAGCTGCAGCCAGAGGGTGAAGAATGAATGGTGATTTTTGGCCGGTACGTGAAAAATGCAGTTTGCAGATCCCTCCTGGAGGGGTATCAGGCAGCAGAGTCTGGGCTGTGCTGGGGGTTTCCCTGCTGGACGGAGGGATCCGAGGGGAAGGGTGGGAGAGGAGACCAGCAGCAGTTATGGGATCGATGGGAGGGATCCGAAGGGAAGGGGTGGGAGAGACCAGCAGCAGCTGTGGTCTCCACTGGTGCCAGGGACTCGGGGTAAAAGTCCCCAGGAAAAAGGGGACCCCACCCTACAGCCCCCAGGAAAAAGGGCGGCCAGAGCCCAGAGCTGCTGCAGGAGAGGGGGCGGCTGGACGCTCACACCTCCCTCCTCCTCCTCCTCGCGCCCACCCCGCACCTCCCTCCTCCTCCTCCTCCTCCTCACGCCCACCCCGCGCCCGAGCGAGGGGCCGCAGGCCCTTCCCCATCACCGGAGCGAGGGAAGAGGCAGCACCACTCACCTGCCGGAGCGTGTGGTGCCGCATGATGTTCTCCTGTTTGCTGACGCTGGAGACGGCCGGGGCTGCGGTGGGGGACAAGGCCGCCTGCTGCTGTAGCCTCTGCTCGATTTCCTGAGCAAGAGAAGCAGAAGCATCCTCAGAGGCGCGCGCCATCCCATCAGACCACTGGAAAACCACCGAAAACTCGGCTGCTTTCCCGAGGTGTTACTGGAACCGCAGCCAACACCAACAGCTCTTCTATCTCTGCACCCACTTGTTACAAACAGCCCAAAGACTCTTTTTTGCTCCGAAACAGGCAAGCCCCATTTGTCAGCAGCCAGATTCCACTTCGTATTTAGGTTTTTTTCACAGTTCACAAGTGATGACTCCAGTTTATTTTACCCCAGGGCCACTAAACAAGTTCTCCAACAGCGATTTATCACCAGAATTTAGCAAATTCCCCCCTTTCCACAGAAAAGTGTGCAGGGAGCAAGCGGTTAAATGACTTCCTGTGCATTCCAGGAAAGTCAGTGGCAAAACCAGGGAGGGACGGCTGCCGTCCCCAGCCAGCCCTCAAGCTACAAATCCAGGGGGAAAACAACGCACAAAGGGAGAGGAGCAGGCGCTCCGGAGTACTCTGGACACTCCGAAGCTCCGCATGCTGAGCTGGGCATCCCCACGAACTGGATGAAGCCAAATTCCTCAAGTGTGGGGAACTGCGACTGACCTCCCGAAAAGCCGTGCGGGTGGAGACGTGCGAAGGTAAGGGGAGCAGGGGGTCCCAGAGCCCAGGGCGGCGAGTTCCAGGCTCTCCTGGAGCAAACATACCCATCGGAGCCAACGTGCCCCATCGGAGCAGCTCACGGAGGGGCCGTGCACTTGCCTGCTCCTGCTGCAAAGCTTTCACAAAGGCGTTCTTCAGCCGGTTGGTGTGCTCTGCCTTCAGCGCCTTCTTCTGATTGGAAGTCATGCACTGCTCGCACAGGATCTTCCCGTTTTTCTCCTGCTTCCAGTGCGGGGTGAAGTCGGTGCGGCACTGGGCGCAGACAAAAGGCTCCACACGCAAGAGGGACGCGCAGCTTTTCCCTGGGGAGTCACCAAGAACGGGAGTTAGGCGGGAACACAGGACAACATCCCCCATGCCTTGACATCGCCTCCTCCATCCCAGGAATGACAGCAACGGTCTTCCACGCACGACACTGGAGTGGGAGGGAAGGTCCCAGCAAATAAATGGATTTTCAGGACGGGGTTGCATTGAAGTCCAACCCTCCTCCGGGCAAGAGCTCAGCATCCCAGGACAGAGACGGGAGAAATCCTGCCCCGGGGACAGAAGAACGCAGCAGTGCTGGGACCAGCTCCACAAGGCTATAGAAATCTGGGGGTTTTGGTGGTTGAGCCGGGTGAGCCAGCGACGCACCACGCTGGAAGAGCACAGGCTCCATCCCATCCAGCGGGGAGGTGACAACCCGGAGGGAACGGTGAGGTGGGAGCTAAAACCTCCACAATCCCGCGGGGACGGGACCCCGGGCACTCATAGCTCCAAGGATTTTACATCTCAGCTCCTGAACATTCATTCAGGGAAGGTCCTGGGAGACCCCTCCCAGGGGGGCACAGCCCAACGGGCCCCGGGGTACGGACACGGCTGCTCCAGGGACAGCCGCGGGCTCAGCACATCAAGGCTGCCAGCCTCTCCAGACCGGCCCCGTGCCCGCGGGGACGCAGCTCCCCACTGCCCGGGGGGGGCCAGGCTCTGCCCTCCCCTCCCACAGCAAGAAGGAGCTGCGTCCAGGCTGGGAAAGACCAGGAACCGCTCTCTCGTAGCCTCATGTCCTGGTCTGAGTGACACAGGACTAATTTCTCTTCTAATACCTGAGACAACTGCACTTTCAGAAGACTCTAGTGTCTGAATTTGTGACAATATTTACTTTATCGCCAGCTCTGGGGTGCGGGTTTCAAGGTCTCGGTGTTTTTGAGCTCCCCAGGAGGAGGAGCGAGACCCAGGCACTTGCCCCAAGCTGCCAACAGGGTTATTTCATACCAAGAACGTCATATTCCATTGAAATTAGAAAGTTTGGTGAGGAGTTCTCTCTCTCAGCATTCCTTGCCCCAGTGCCGGAGCCCTTCCCTTCCTCCTGCCGGGAAAGCCCGGCTTCCCATGACAGAATGGACTGGGTATAGTCCTTGTGTATTTTATATAGGTATCAGGATCAATATTGGTGTTCTAGTATTATTCATGTTAATTATTTAGTCTTATTCTACTAAATCAGTGTAGATTTCAACCCTCGGGTTTCCTTGTTTTTTCCCCAATTCCCCTTCCCGGGTGGGGAGGGGTCATCGGGTGAGAGAATAACTGTCTACACGACACTAAATTGTTATGGGTTTCTCAAACCCTAACACCTCGCGAACCACAGATTTTGGCGTTTTGCTAAAAAAAAGAGGAAAGGGTGCGTGGGAGCGCTGTGCCGCGGCGGCCGAGGAAAGCCACAGCCCCCTGAGCTCACCTTGACTGTCGATGACGCTCTGCACCACCTCCTCCAGCCCCACCATGTAGATGAACTCGCTGTTGGCTGCGCTGGGCAAGAAATGCAGGAGGGGAGCGGGCGGTTTGGGGGGTGGGATCTCCAGCAGCGTTTTTTCCAGCTGCTTGCGGAGGGCAAGCTTGGCGGCCGCCTGGGAGTTGGCGGCGTCGTTCAGAGCACTGGGGCTGGGGAGCGGAGACGACACTCTGTTGACGGTGCCAGGCTGGATGTGAGAGGCAAGGTTCATATAGATGGCTGAAGACGACGTACGCTGGCAAGGAACAGAAGAACTTGATTGCTGGAAAGGAAGAGGAAAGGAGGATTAATATAGAAAAGTAATACAGTCCCCGACCACAGCTCAGCCCCTACAGTAACTTGGATGAACCAGATTGCCTTCTCACAACCCTCTGTCCGCAAACGGTCCCAAAAGGACCTGGGGAGACAGGAGCCATGCTGGGACTTGGGAGCAGGGAGCTCGTCCCAGTCCCTACGATAAAGCAGTGCCCGTGCCAAGGAGCCTCCGGTGCTCCGGAATCTGCAGGAGGAGTCTTGGTCCCTAGGATAAAGCCATCGGCAGCGCCGCTGCCAGGGAGCCTCCAGTGCACCAGAATCCACAAGAGGAATCCTGGTCCCTAGGGTAAAGCCATCGTCAGTGCTGATGCCGAGGAGCCTCCGGTGCTCCGGAATCCACAGGAGTCTCAGCACCCGGAGCCCCCCGGGGACTTCTGCCGGTGTGGGAAGGCACGCGCAGGGTCCGGCCTTGGGACCTGGCGTGACCTCGCCCGGCGTAGGCAGCGTTGGGATTCAGGCGCCGGCACCATCGCGTTCTGCTCCTCCACCTCTCGCTTCGCCCATCCGGCAGGCGGCCCGGCAGCGTCCCCGCTGCCAGATGGCATCCGTCCCCTCCCACGCACGTGCTCCCAATGTGCCAGTTCCCTCCTCTTCCATTCCCAGCAGCTTGCTTCTGCATCCTCCCTCCCTTCGGTTGCGCAGCCCCTCCGGCACGTGACGGTAGCAAAGCACAGCCTTCTGCTGACCTGAGGCTGCAGCTTTCGCAGTCTTTTGTGAGAAGAAGCCATCGGCCTTCAACCTATTTAAGCCCGGCCAGGGCTGCTGCCAGCCTTTCCCCAAATCCACCCGTTTCGCAGGGTACAAACGCTTCCACGCGTGCAAAGGGGAAAATCCCAAAGCGTAACAAACCCTCTCAGAGATTCAAATGGGGTCAGCTACCAAAGCTCGGGGGACACGGTCGTATCGATGGAGAATAACACACCGCAGGTCAATCCGTCTGCCCCAGGTTTCTTTTCTAAGGCTGCCAACACTTCAGCAATTGGGAAAAGCAGGCAGAGAACCAAGTTCATCCCAAATCAGACAGTCCAATGTCAGTCCAGGAAAATTAATGGCAGAGTTGATCAGGGATAATTCATGCTGATTTAAATAAAGAGATGATGAATTAACACCAACAAACTTCCAACTCTTATGAAAGAGAAGCTGGGGTGGGATTTTTTAATCAAATGCGTAATTAGGTTTCTTTGACAGTTGTTCACACAACTCTCAGGTTGTCGTGCAGTCATGCTATCATTTACTATACTGTCGTTACGACAGATTAAATGGCTTAAGAACTGGCGACAAACCCGAAAAGGAATTAAGAGGGGTCCCGCACACACGCAGAGCGTCTCGGCCACGCGTCGCAGTCACAGGGGACGAGGGACAGAGACTGTGCCACCGCGCGGGAGCCGCAGCCCACGGCTGTTTGCAGGGGAAAGGTTTCACCGCTTTATACAGCACCAGTGCTACAACTGGAAAGTGCTATTTCCCCCCTTCCCCCTCCATTTCCAGTCTTCACAGAAATCCTTCCACTCTTCCAAAAGGAAAACCAAATGGGTTTAAGCGTCCCGCTCCTTGACCGCAAGGAGCTCGCTGCGCTCTTCCGGCAGAGGGAAGAAGAGCAGAGGCCAGTGAGCGCCTGCTACCGACTGCGGGAAGAGGAATCATAGAATGGATTGGGTTGGAAGGGCCCTTAAAGATCATGCCATTCCCCCTCCTGCCCTGGGCAGGGACACCTCCCACCAGCCCAGGCTGCTCCAAGCCCCGTCCAACCTGGCCTTGAACCCCTCCGGGGATGGGGCAGCCACAGCTTCTCTGGGCAACCTGGGCCAGGGGCTCACCACCCTCACAGCCAAGAATTTCTTCCCAATATCTCACCTAAATCTCCCCTTTTCCTGTTTAAACCAGTTCCCCCTTGTCCCATGGCTCCCCTCCCCGATCCAGAGTCCCTCCCCAGCTTTCCTGGAGCCCCTTGAGGGACTGGAAGGGGCTCCAAGGTCTCCCCGGAGCCTTCTCTTCTCCAGGCTGAACCCCCCCAGCTCTCTCAGCCTGTCCCCACAGCAGAGGGGCTCCAGCCCCCCCAGCATCTCCGGGGCCTCCTCTGGCCCCGCTCCAACACCTCCGTGTCTCTCCTGTGCTGAGGCCCCAGCGCTGGACACAGTATTCCAGGTGGGGTCTCCCCCGAGTGGAGCAGAGGGGCAGAATCCCCCACCTCGCCCTGCTGGCCATGAACCGGGAACTGTCAGGAACCAGTCCTGCTCACAAACCAGTTGCCCTGCTTCACTGGGGTCACGGCAGGAGGCCGGTGCTGCCCGCATGGACCAGCTCCCAGCAGGAATTTCTAAATCATTTATCATTTCATTCTTCCATGCGGGACAGCCATCTTCGTCCACGCTTGGGATACGTTCCCACCTGGCAGCTTCGCTCCGAGGTCCTCGCGCTGAGCTCCCAGCACCTCCGTGGCGCTCATTAAGGCACCTCTTGTTTTCCCTTCTCGCTAATCAACCGCGCCCCCGAGCCCCAGCGCTACATCAGGAACCTACCGGTTGGTAGTTGATGGCTGGATTCATGCTCGGAGTTGTAGTGCGGATGAGGCCGGGCTTCGGAGGAACCCGCTGCCCTTGTAACTGGGCAGGGTTCGGAGCAATCACACGCTGCGACATAAGCATATGGGGCAGAGTCGTGTTTGTGGCAGACCTAATGACACTGTGACCCTGCCGAGAAAGGAAACAAGAAATAAATTAAAAAAAATAAAGACTCGAGGCAAACCAGAATTTTTAGTTCCCTGATCAGGCTCTGCAACAGCAGAGAACTTCCACTTATCTGTAATTCCAGTTAACTTCTCACGTGAGACACCGCTCAAAGAACTTAACTTTCCCTCTAATTGTCCTTTATTTTAAATAATCACGTCCATTTTGCCTGGAGGGAGGACAGCTCGAGTGAACATACTCCTGTTTTCTGCAGAGGCTGGAGTTGCACCTGAGTCAAGACAAGGGGTAGGAATCTCGTGGAGCAACCGCTTCCCAGGTGCCAGCCAGCTCCCTGGGAAGAGGAGGGACCGCCGGGATCTAGGCTGGGATGTTTTGGAAGGTGATTTTCAAGGCACACATTTGTGGCCTGCTTTTGCATTAAAAATTTGGTGGCTACAGAAAAGCGCAAGGGGAAAAGAGTGGGTTTAAGAAAAAAACAAAAAAAAAGGAGCTGTTTGCCAGCTGTACGGAGGTATTCAAACCAGAATTCCCAGCGGTGCCCAAGTTCAAAGCAAAAGAGTTCTGAGAGTCCTGGCCAAGCGGGAGACGGCTGTCTGCCTTTGGTGCGGGAACGCAGAGGCGTGTCACAAACCTCAGTCCCGGGCAGTCAGAAACACGAGACAGGGACCGGGGAGACCTGAGTGTGGGCCAAGCCAGGGCTTGACCTGCCCGGGCTTCTCCTCATCGCACCGAAGTCCTCCTGGCTCGGAGCGCCGCCAGAACGGCTCCGAGGCAGGGGCACAGGTAGAAGGGCTCCATTTTTTTATCATGGATGATCTTAAAACATTAAACACCTCCTTTCTGACAACTCTTTCTCTTCCTTTCTTTATTAGACTTGTTCTAGATGAGGTTCTTCGCTGTCACACACAAGACAAGCTTCACAAAGCCTGAGCAAACAATGCGTTTCCTCTTCTCCTAAAGCCCGTTTCCTTTACCAGCCCGATCCCACTGCGAAGTCACAATAGACTTGACCCCAACTCGTTGCCATAGCAAAGAAAACAGATGCCACAAACAAAGAAGATGGTTAACGGAGGGAGTAAATGATCAGCAAGATTGAAATGAAAGTCTTTTTGGCAAAAGCAGGCGGGAAAGCTGCAGGCAGAGAGACACGCTGGAGGATCACCTCCGTCCTGTCCCGTACAGCATCTTCCCAGCATCTGGGTTCACAACCGCAGGGCTGGGGCTTTGCATATTCCATTACCAAAGAAATATAACTGACAGCCTCCTGCTGAAAGGACAAAGTCCGTTCCCTGATGCTGCAGAGCTCGGGGAAGAGGGACGCGTGGCGACGGGTGCCCCGAGGTCGTAGGGGACCCCGAGCCCTGGAGCAAGCCCCAGGAGGGACATGGGCCACAACAAGCCCACGCATCGCTACAGGCTTGGGGAAGTGTGGCTGGAGAGCTGCCTGGCAGAAAAGGACCTGGGGGTTCTCATCGACAAGCGGCTGAATATGAGCCAGCAGCGTGCCCAGGTGGCCAAGAAAGCCAATGGCATCCTGGCTTGTATTAGAAATAGTGTGACCAGCGGAAGCAGGGAGGTGATTGTCCCCCTGTACCCAGCACTGGTGAGGCCACACCTCGAGTGTTGTGTCCAGTTTTGGGCACCCCAATACAAGAGAGACATCGAGGGGCTGGAGCGAGCGCAGAGGAGGGCAACGGAGCTGGCGAAGGGCCTGGAGAATAAATCTTATGAAGAGCGATTGAGGGAGCTGGGACTGTTTAGTCTGAGGAAGAGGAGGCTGAGGGGAGACCTCATCACTCTCTACAACTACTTGAAAGGACATTGTAGAGAGGTTGGTGCTGGNCATTCCAGAACACGCCCCCAAAATGTGCAAGGAACACAGTCAGGGATGGTGACTCCACCACCTCCCTGGAGCAGGCTGCCCGGGGAGGTGGCGGAGTCAGCATCCCTGAATGTGTTTAAGAGCCGTTCAGATGTGGTGTTGTGGGATGAGGGGTAGGGGAGAACTTTGTAGAGTGGGGTTGATGGATGGACTCGATGATCCCAAGGGTCTTTTCCAACCTGAGTGATTCTATGATTCTATGCCCACCGCCCCTCAGCTCCACGCACAGCCCGAGCGTCCTCCCGCCAGTGAGCTCACGCCTCGGCTTCTCATTTACCCCTGCAGCATTAAACAATTGTGTCATCTCCAATCAGCGTCCCTCCAGCACGCAGGCAGAAAGGTGCTGTGTCACACAGCACCCCGCTCGGCCCATAGTGCTTTCCCAAAGCAGGTAAACACTTCAATTCCCTGTTTTGCTTGCATTTTTCTTCACCCTCATCCTCCCACCACTCTGCACCATTTCAAAAAGCAGCTCTGCTGACCGGCCGCTCCTGCGGGTACGTGCAAACGAGCCGTTTTCTCCCTGCCAGCCCCAGAACTTGCAGTACCAAGCAGCAGACAACTTTCTGCAAGGCCACCACGTCTAAAGTCAGCTCGACACGAGCCGTATCGTCGGCTGGACTAACCTCCAGCCCTCCCCGCTGAAAAATCTGCCGCTTCTGAAGCAGCAGAGCACCCAGACCTCCCCATCACGCAAGAGGCCGAGAGCTGGGACAGGCACAAAGCGTTGCGGGGAACGTCCCAGCCCAACGGTGGGACATCAGACCGTTCTAATGACGGTGCTGAGAACTGCCAGCATTCATCTGCCTCCTGGGAAAAGCATCTCAGTCGGGCAGAGACCAAGCAAAATTCAGAGTCTTTTGCATGGAAAACGGGTGTCAGGAAGGCTCACCTGTAATGTCCTTAAGTTCTGAGGCTCAACCCCCTGAGCTCCAGGCCTGGAGGGAAGCTTGGACAGTCCCTGCTGTCCCACGTGAGCAGGAGATGGCTGGACAATAGACGCCGCATTCTGGACAACCGGAGTCTAGATGGAGAGAAAACGAGAACTGGCATCAGTGCGTGGTGCTTGGAAAGGAAATCCACCGCCAGACCCGACGCAGACCACGCCTCGTCGATGCTACACCAAGTATTAACACTTCGGAGCTGCACAGATTTATCTCCCCTGAGGGCAGCCTGCCGGGTAGACGGGCCGTGGATTTGCCACAGACACCCTTGGGTAAGAAATAACCACACAGGAGGACAAATGCGGAGTAAAGGGGAGTCCAAGAGCAGAGCAAGGCTTTGTGTTTGCCCGCTGACAGGCTTCGGCGAGGCTAAGCACCTTCCCCTCATCCCGCCCCGCTCAGAGCTTCACCTTCTGTACCACGTTCTCCTTTTGCAGCTGACTTTGCCTCAGTTTCTTCAGCAACACAAGCCTGGCCTCCTCCAGCCGTAGCTCATCCCGAAGCTGCTTGATCAGCTGCTGTCGCTCCTCTATGCTTTTACCCTACAAAGAGAAAATCAGTCAAAACTCAAAGAGCTGGAACACGCCGCCTGTACCTTGGTGGCAAGGGAGTGCGAGGAAGCTTTAATACAAGCAAGGATTTGTACCACGGACAACCAAAGGCGCATGACCCTTACGCCCAGAAGGTACCGCATCACCCAGAAACCCCCTTAAGGTCCCAAATCCCTCCAAAAAGCAGAACCTCCCCCCCAGCACATAAGCTCTCCGCGGGAGCCTGGGACAGCTGAGAAACTCCTTACCTTAAACATTTCAAGATTTGCTGCCTTAAGTCTTTCCTCCATGCGAGAGCTGGAGCGGGGACTGGACGCCTCATTATCGGAGAGGACAATTATATCCGGTGAAGGGGTTAATCGTCCCCTGTCCTGGTCACTGCGTAACAGAAAGGAGGAAAAAAACAACAGGCTGAGCCACAAGACGGAGACATGGGCAGCGAATCTGGGAGCGGGACAAGCCCCAGCTCCACCGCGGATGCGACCGGAGCCCGGCACCGCTCTCCGAGGCCTGCGGAGGCTTCAGGACAGGAGCATCCTCCGCTCGCGGGAGGGAAAAGACTCCTTTAAAACCGTTTTCTTCGCCGGGGTGAAAGGTGGGTTGTTTTAAGCGCACGGTAAGCAAACACGTGATGCAAATCCTATCTGCCCGAGCGCCAGCCAGGCGTTAATAACGAGCCACACAGTAACTAAAGAGGGAGACACAACCGTAGCCAGGTGCCGAGATGAGAGGGAACGGGGGTCGATACTCCAGCCTGGGCTTGTTCCTACTAACTCAGGAAGATGGCCATGACGCTGGAGACGAGAGCGGGTTAAGTCCCCCAGTTAACAGAAATGTAAATACTCCAAGCCTATCTCGATACAAATCTATTTTAAAAGGTCACTCCATAAAGGAAAATCTGAATAAACACCCTGCGTAGAGTCAAAAGAGCCAACTGAACCGTGACCTAGAGATCAGTAAGCAAAAGGAGCAGCAACAGCAGCAGTCTGTCCCTGGGGAAAAAAAAATATATTAAAAATAAAGAAATCAATGCTATAATCCGGCAGTATCCAAGCACCGCGCTGTTCATGGTGGCATCAGAGTAAGGAGACACTAATAAAAGGCCTTTGCCGTCACCAATTCGATGTGAGGGTGCTTGGAGAGCCTTGGAGAAACGCTAACTGGTGCGGCGTGAAGCAGCACGAGCACCGCGGCTGGAACGCACGGCGGGCACGCTGCCACCCAGGCAGACAGATTATCGCCCTCGGACTCCCTGGAAGGTCTTTGGGGCAGGAGACGCACACATTATCTTATCTGAAACTTTTAGTTTAGAACGCCCAGGAGGAAACAGGGAGCCGAATCCCAGCTCCCAGGCTGGGCCGCTCCGAGGACGGAGGGTCGAGAGAGGATGCTCGGAGCAGGACGCTGGCTCACAGCGGGGTTTGCCTTCGGCAGCTTCGTCTCCCAAATGTTCGAGCCACTTTTGTGGGCATTTCAAAGCACTGGTGCTGCGGAGCTGCCTTTTTCTCCAGCCATCGCGCGTCCACGGCAAACCCCATCGGCTCAGGGAGTCTGCGGGCCACTCTTCAGCTGGAGAAATGCCCTCAGCAGCGTGGCTCCAAACCATCAATAAATCAAAAAAAGAAGAAACCAAAGTCGTGAAAGCTCTGGGCTGCGCCCAAAGGTGCCGGGAGACAGCTCTGTGGGTTATTTGCGGGTGCGTTATTTCAGAGCCCTCAATAACCCCTTTGTGGGCCATCACACACTTAAGGCATCACATGAACGCGCTATCTGCTGATCAACAGATGTCCTGTTCTGGACGATCTCCTTTCGGCACCCCGCGGAGGCCGCATGCGGGACCCAAACCAGGGGTTTTCCAGCTGCTGCTCCCTCTCCGGAGCAGAGGAGGTTTCTCAGGAGAGTTTCCAGCCGGGACCGAGTCTGTGGTCTGTCCCAGCAGCGCAGTCAGCAGAGAAGGTCCAGAGCATCCTATCGAGATCAAGTCAGCCTGAGCCCGTCCAGGCCAACCAACCTGCATCCGACAAGTTTTATATTTAGCTGGCCAAGAGCAAGAGCTGCTTTTGGATGAGTCTTCGACAGCTCTTGAGCAGCCCATCACCCTCCCATGGCATTTTAGCTGGTTCCTGCTGCGAGCTACCCATGGTGCCTATCTCCAAACTATCCGTCAGGGCACGTCCATACACGAAACCGCTCGGGAACAAACATGTCCTCGCCACAAAGCAGGTATCCCGGGTCATCTCGCAGCCACCGTTCCCCAAACGCAGTCTCAAATGTCACCGAATACCACGATGACCAAGTGTCTGGGCAGGAGGCTCTCCGGAATGTGCAGGATCGCACCTTAAAAATAAAACAGGCTTTGGCAGAGGGTCTCTTTCCCCACCAGCATCGGGGCTGCTCGTGCGGACCCCGCAGGCACCAAAACCACGTCCCTTATGTTGCTGCAAGTCTCTGGATGCCGCTTGCTCTGAGTACCAGCATCCCGAACTCCAGACGAGCGGCACTGACGGCAATCCAGCATCGAGCGCAACAGGTTTTCTTGCTCCTTTTGCATTTTTGGCCACATCTCGGACACATACCCAGAGTAATAAAGCATCAGATTTTTGGTTCAGGATTTTCCTCAATGCGGGCTGCTGGCGTTACGGCTGCTGGTGATTATTTTGCACAAGCATCCAGATACGTCCAGGCTGGTTTATTCGCATTCCATCGAGGGGAAAAAGCAAAGCCAGCGTCAAAACCAGACAGGGGGAAAACAGGGCCACCTGCAAAGAATTGCTGAGTATGTCAGGGCTGTTTTATTTACTTTTGTCAAGGCAGGAGCGTAATTACAACAAAAGTAGTGGAAGAAGAACTGTGCTGACGGCGCAGGAGGCAGGCTGAGGTGAGAAGATGTGGAGCATATTCCCGAGCAAACTCCACCTTCGTGACCCCTGGTTAGGAAAGTTAAAACACCCTTTAGCCTTATTTCTCTTGCTAGAGACATTTTTCGCACTCAATTATTTCAAAAACACGCAGCAGAATTTTTCTACCTCTTTTTAGGGCTGATTTCTTTTCAATCCCAGTGCCCATGCCCGACGCTGGTCCCTAACCGGACTCCCCACGTCTTGCACAATACTGGAGTAACTCAGCCCTCCGCCGTGCCGACGTTCGCCTGCCAGCTCTTCGGGGGAAAGACGACCTGCACAGTAACTTACCCAGCGCCACGGTTATTCCTACAGCATTTAACACCTCGAGAGCTTAAACCCATTTGCCGAGGGGTTGAGTGTCACCCGTGTTGTCTCACCCACTGGGCTTTTGGGGAGAACTGGGCTTGTCAGAGGTGTGATACCCCGAAGATGTGCTGGGAGCAGGACACAAGTAAAAGCCGCGCACCTACAAAGGGTGTTGCTTGTACCCGAATGCTCCCACGAGCACAGATAAAACCCCGCGGTGCACAACTATAACGCCCCTGCCTCGCTGCACGCAGTTCTTCCGATTTTACCGGAGGCTGAACCAGCGGCAGAGGCGGCCTGGCAGATTTAAGCCACGTATATTGTCATTAAAGAAAAACAATCCAGGTGATTTTCTCCTTCCCACCTCCAGGTCTGTTCACCACTTGTGATGCTCTGCAAGCCAGAGTGTGTCAGACCAGAAAGCGCCTCTGAAGGCATTAATCTTTATAATATTTACTACACTGACAACACCCAAAAGCGTAGAGATCTCCCGCCTTCAAATCCCCCGTCCATCACCCACTCACCAGCCCCCGTTGGGACAGGAGCCCCTCAGAAGCGCTGGCAGCACCCCGTCATCATCCAAAAGCCCCTACCAACACAAAAAGACCCCAATATGACACATCAACGAAGATAAAACCATCTCGGTTTTGCTGAATCGCGACCCTGGCTCTTCAATGAAAGGGGAGAGCGAGAACAGAGAAGGCAGGGAACACGCGCCCCGTCCCGAGGAGGGCTCACGCTGCCCTCGGACCTTCCTGCTCAAGCAGCCAAACATCCCCTATGTCCACACACCGAGACGTACTCAACCAGGTGGGACACCAGCATCTACCTCCTGGCCCGTGAATGCAGCTCCTGCCGCTGCAGGCGGCAGCGTTGCACAGGAATTACCAACACCGTCAAACACACCTCAGCTGCGGGTACCTGGTCACTGAGCAAGGGGCAGTCACTCATCTGAGGCACCCACAAAACAGACTCATGGAGTGGTTTGGGTGGGAAGGGATCATAAAGCTCATCCCATCCCACCCCCTGCCCTGGGCAGGGACACCTCCCACCAGCCCAGGCTGCTCCAAGCCCCGTCCAACCTGGCCTTGAACCCCTCCAGGGATGGGGCAGACACAGCTTCTCTGGGCAACCTGGGCCAGGGGCTCACCGCCCTCACAGCCAAGAATTTCTTCCCAATATCTCATCTCAATCTCCCCTTTTGCAGTGTAAAACCTTTCCCCCTGGTCCCATGGCTCCCCTCCCAGCTCCAGAGTCCCTCCCCAGCTTTCCTGGAGCCCCTTGAGGGACTGGAAGGGGCTCCAAGGTCTCCCCGGAGCCTTCTCTTCTCCAGGCTGAACCCCCCCAGCTCTCTCAGCCTGTCCTCCCAGCAGAGGGGCTCCAGCCCTCCCAGCATCTCCGGGGCCTCCTCTGGCCCCGCTCCAACACCTCCGTCTCCTTCTGCTGTTGGTGCCCCAGCGCTGGAGGCAGCACTGCAGGGGGGTCTCACAGAGCGGAACAGAGGGGCAGAATCCCCCCCTCGCCCCCCTGCCCACGCTGTGGGGATGCAGCCCAGGGTCCGGGGGGTTCTGTGCTGCCAGCGCACGTTGCCAGCCCATGGCCAGCTTTTCCCCCACCAAAACATCACAGGAAGTTCTAATGCGCTTTGCACCTACTTAAAACAGGACTCTTCCATTCTGCTCCTCAACCTGACAGCCCAGCCTGCACTTTGGTGAGGAAAGCTCAGCAGGAAAAACCATTTAATTCTCTCTCGCAGAGGCACGAGCCTGGCCAGGGCCAGGTTTGAGAGCGACTGTCCGTGCCACTTGCATCAAAGCTGGCCTCCAGCTAAATAAAGGACTTCTGCTGCCACTTTCATAGGTGCTAATAAAAAGTCCTGGCCAGAGGGGAGGCCCTTGTCCCTTGCGCGCAACCGCAGGGTCTGCTCTGCCAGCCACCCGGCTGCTGGAGCTCATAACACTAAACGTACGGACAGAGGAAAAAAACAAAATCCATCTGGTTTTGGGGTGGAATAAGAAGGGCAGCAGAAGCAAAAACAATGAAAGAATAGTGCTGAATGCCTTCCAGGGAAGCTCTACTGGGAGAGCAGGCTCCGCTCCTCGGCGTTCAGCCAAAGGGACCTCGCAGACACCGGGAAGACTCCCCCAGGACCACAAAAGGTCGATTTAATTTCTGACTTGGGTTCTCACATCTGGCAGAGCGCAAGATTAACAACAGGCAACCTACAGACTCCAGTCATTTGGCACCTACCTTCTCCTCGCGCTCATATCCACCGGCTCATCGTTAATGTTTTCCTTCCCTGGCCTCCCTGCAGTCCTGCCATCCCCATGGGTCCTAAGGCTCCCATTCAGCTTTTCCTCATAGACTTTCACACCATCCTGCTTCACTGGGAGCTCGTGGGGCACCTCAATGCCCGAGAGGTCTTTCCTCTTCAGCAGTGCCAGCATCTTCAGGCGCTCCATCGCCTCATGTCCTTCCATTTTCAATCTCTTTGCCAGGACATCATCCCGATCATCTGCTTGGTCCAAGCTCCGTTTCAAGAGGTTCAGGCGCAGAGCATCTTCCGTCATTCTGTCCATCCTGCGGGACAGAGGTTGAGATAAGGACACAATCAATATCATGGCAAACAGCAAACCCAGCTTAACTCCCCCCGGGGCCGGCGGGGACCTCTGAGCCCTCCTCCCGCCTCGGGCAGCACCCACCTCCCACGCTCTGGCGTGCGGTGACCTGCCGGCAGCGGTGCCGCACGCTTTTTGTCCCGATCCCAACAATCCCAAACCCGCCAGGCGGGGAGTTTCCCAAGCAGAAGGAACCGCATGCACCCAACGGGCAAAAGCACCCTGAACCCCCCGAGAACAGGGGCAAAATCCCTCCTTCAGCATCGAAACCCCGCCGGCTGCGACTCGGCAGGGTTTACTAGAAAGAGGAACTGGAAAACGCTTGAGTCGTCCAGGGACACGATGAGGGCAGCTCAGTCCCTTTCCGCACTGTGTGTGCCCAGCCTTAAGTTTTATAAGTCTTTATTCACAGGCTTTGTGCTGCCGACTTCTGTTTTCTGAGGGGACTGGAGGCATGGTTTGAGGCCCCTGCTATCAGTACGAACGCCACGGCACGCCAAGTTTGGTAGCAAGCTTCCAAAATACAGAAAATCCCCTACCGCGCGGGATTTTTCCCCGCTCTTTCTGCTCTCTCGGGTGAGGAATGCGAGGCACCTTCTCCCTCAAAGGACGAAGGCACACACAAGAGCATCTCCACCCACGCTCCCTCTCCATCTTCCCCGGCCATATGCCTGCCTCTCCTCCAGGTGCAAAAATGCCCCGTGGCAAAGAGATGCAGTAAAAGAAAAAGGGGGAAGGAGCCGCAGAGCCCATCCCAGCCCCGTCGCTCTGCTCCCAGGCTGATAAGAAACTACCTACAAAAAAAAAGAGCTGAGGGAGCTCCACCTGAAAACAAGGCAAGACCAGCTGGGTGAGGTCTTTACCTACCGACGTGCAGACCAGGGCTGGGGACGATGACAAACAACCAGGGAATAAATCAGAATTAAGACGTGGCGGTCTCAAAAACGCTGACAGCTTGTTTCGCTCCGCACGCCAGCAGCTCGCAGGGGCTCGTTAATAAGTCTGTGCGCTCCGAGCTGAAAGACGAGGCCGAAGCGGCCGAACATCAGGCACCTCTGCTCCTCCACACTGGCTTCAGGTGGAGCTTCCTAAACTTCCTCACGAGATAAAGCTGCGCTGAGCCAAATTTCTGCCAAGAAAATGTTGTTCTGGCTCAGTTCTAAATCCCCTCTAATTACACATCTTCCGAAGCACAGCTGTCACACGAGTTCAACTGCAGCATCACTACGGTTTCAAGGGTACGAACCGCGCTAGAGAAACCTTGCTCTTAAAAAAAGGGGTGCAGCCGCGGCAGGCAGCAAGAAAACAAATGCAAATTCGCAACGCAATAGAAAAAAAAGTCCGATGAAGCCTCTGGCACAGCCCGATCTCAAAGAGACTGCCACGTTCAGAGTGAGCACCTTCGACTTCTTGGTACTTGACAGTCTGGTCTCTCTGCAGGAAAATGCACGTCTTCTGCAACCAAATATAGAAAGGCAAGTGCGGGCAAGCCAAGGGAGACACATGAAATGCCGCTCTCCGCCTCCGTCCCTAAGAAGTGACCCCAGGTTAAATTGGAGCTGAGAGCAGCGGTGGGTTATTAAAGAGAGCATGGGATAGCGAGGAGCCTCACCGCACCCGGCGCTGCGGTCTGGATCCGGCTGCTGGGAAAGCGCCGAGCTCCAATTAACTCAGCCATGAAAGGGCCTCCACGGCTGCTTCCTCCACTTCGTACTCTTGGGAGATGAAAGAAAGCGAGGAGGAGGAGGAGGAGGAGGAGGAGGAGGAGGAAGTCCAGATACCTGGCAGACAAAGGCTGGCGTGCAGGGAGGGAGCACAGGCACTTTCTAACCAGCCATCACTTCAGTGTTTGCTTGAGGACACGGTAAAAAAGCATCCCTCGATAGTGGTACCCACCCCGCTGTGCAGTCAAGTCATCCCACAGGTTCTTCCCTACTGAGAAGCCACTTCGTCCCTATGAAACAAGCTCCACATTGATACATAAACTGAATGTATCGCTTAAACCACCCCCCCAAACACCACACAGCGAGCACAGGAGAGCTGGCGGCACCCAGACGGATAATTCCACTGAATTATGACTTGGTGCTCAAAAACCTGCTTCACACACATGGGTATTTTGCGTCATGTTCCCACACCAAGACAAATGCGGCTGTAATACTGCTGACAAGCAGCAAAATAAAACAATACTAGAGGGCACAAAGGAGGTTCAGGCTTCCTGAGAGCACAGTGGTCTTCTTCTGGCCTTCAGAAAGGTAGTGAGATGTACCTGCACGAGGAAAACCATCAGAACATCGTAAAAACTTGCCTGTCTTAAGAAATATGAAAGGTGACATTGGCACCTCAAGGTGCCACAACCAGCAAACCTGGCACAGACCAAAAAAAAGCAACGTACCCAAAGGGAGAGTTGCTGGGCTCTGATGAGGTTTCAGACCGAGCCATAGCCCTTCGCAGGCAGTTATTTAAGCAAGTCAAAGCACCGCCATGAAACGTGAGTGGAGCTGGGTGTTTCCTTTAAAGACCCACGGCTGCCGCTGGCCCTTTGAGCTGCTACATGGGAAAAGAGAAGAAATGACCTGCTGCTGTGGAGCTGCCCCTGCCCTCCTGCCAGCAGACGAAAGCTGTCAAGCCCCATCTGCAGGCTCGCAGGGGACCAGGAACCACATCGCCGCACCCCGATCCCTGTCGGAGCATGAGACAAAGCCAGCGACGGAGGCAGCGGCAGGATCTGTGCCAAGCGAGGGAGTCGGCAGCTGCCAGGGTCCACCACCACCAGCGAGACCAGGCAGGAGGCACAGAGGCGGTATGACAGGAGAACAAACCTATCGCTCTATTTCTGCAAGACAAAAGGTCTCTTTCCACCTCCCCTTCCCCGCAGGAAGCCCAGGGACGTGCAGTTCCCATCACCAAAGTGGGGTTTTGGCCGTCCCCCACCTACGTGGACCCATCGTGCTCCATCGCAAGAGTGGTACCATGTCCCCAAGCATCATAGCATCCCCGTGATTTTCCAGCTTCGCCGTCCCCCACCAGCACAGAGCCACAGCACGAGCAGTTTGTCTTTTGGAAAGTTGAAGAAACACCATCTCGGGAGGCAGAAGGGGAACGCAGCGGGTTGGAAATCAAAGATTTGGCCGACAAACACCAAGGAAACGCCACAGCAATCCAGGACTCAACGGCCACCAGTCAGCGGGATTTCAACAGCATCCTTTAGCACACCCACTTGCTGCAGGAGGGGAGGACGGAGCAGACCGTGAATGAACCCCCTGCTCGCAGAGACGCCAGGAGAGGGTATCTGAAGGGTTTCAAAATGCCCTCTCCCCTCTAACGTAAGTGGCTTTGGTACTAGAAACAAATCAAAAGCGCTGTTATCAGAAACAGGTACCACAACTATTTAATCCTTTCAAGAGGAGGCTTTCCAGGCTGGGTAAGGAGCACGTGCTTTCAGCCAGATTCAATAAAAATTAAATTAGGCTTCAGATTCTTTATTGAATGGGGCCCTTCAGCGTGAACACCCAGCTGCGAGGAGGGGGAAGGGGAAGGGAGAAACTGCAGCTTTCCTGGGAATTTCCAGAGCATCTCAACTATGGAACTGGGCAAGCCAGGGGGGAGCACTCGACTTCATCCAAAAATTAGCAGCAAAGAGCAGGAATTCTTTCAACCCTGGGCTGTTCAGCCAGTCTGAAGGCCAAACGGTCAGGAACCTCAGTACTGGCCCCGCTCTGTGCCACAGTAACCCCAGAGCAGAGGTTAAACCTCTCTGCTTGGACTGGGGCAGGACTGGCCGTGGAGCACCTCCTCTTTATCAGCGATCTGGAATTCTAAACTAAGCAAGAGTGGACTTTTTCCCCCTCTCTGAATTTTAGCCGCTTGTCAGAAGAAACCAGCCTCGTTAATCAGCCGGTAACAGGACCGGGGTGCGCGCTGAGCGATGCCTGTCGGCCGCTGCAGACAGCACGGGTGTGCTGGAGTCACACCTGAAGGACGGGAGGCAACGGGCACCACGGCACATCCTCACCAAAACCAGATCATCCGGACTCGCCTGCCTCCGGCAAAAGCGCTCCTGGAGATCTGGCACAGCCCAGGAAGCAGGCTCTCCCTCTCGCTTCCCTAAGGAACTTCTTTTAAAAAAAAAAAAACCAAACCCAAAAACCAAAAAAACAAAAATTGAAACAAAATTCTCAAATGGTGGCAAAATCCCCCAGGGGAAAACAAGGGAGCTATAAAACATGTTTTGTTTCTGACTCGACACAGACTGTAATTATCTCCAGTTGCAGCTCTGTAGGTGAGCAGGCTTTCCCAAATATCCAAAAAAAAAATAGCTGGTGTCAGTTCAGAGCCAACATTTAAGAGGCTCTGATGGAGGAGGCGGCCAGAGGAGGAGAGGGGACACCCTGCTCGGCCCCCGCGATGCAGGGACACGGGGCGGTCTGAGAGATGAAATGCAGCATCGTCAGCAAGACCGGACCGGCCGCCGTTTGAGGAAAAATGCCTTCTAGGAATCCCAGCAAAACTTCCGCAGCCGAGCCGGAGAACCCGCAGCCCCTCACTGCGACAGGAGCATCGCCCCAGTGCTCAACCGACAGGACGTCCCCCATGTAAATGGACAAGCTGCAGCCATTCAGTGCACAGACGCTCTTCCCAAAGACTTTTGAGTCCCCAAATCATAGAATCATGGAATGGTTTCGGTGGGAAGGGACCATAAAGCTCATCCCATCCCACTCCCTGCCCTGGGCAGGGACACCTCCCACCAGCCCACGT
>VYZM01021535.1:5053-25506 GCA_013398915.1 Dromas ardeola
AATAGTGCATCCTCAAACCTCGGATTTCCAAGGAAGGCAAGAGCCGCTGCTGGCCGGGCTTCAAGGACGCGCAGCAGCCACCCGAGGTCAGGCCCCCCCCGTCTGCCAGCAGTCGTACGGAGTCACGTACGGCCCCAGCACCGGGGAGAGAAACAATATTTTTCCTCTGCAAACGGCTTCTCGGAAAGCAGCGCCGGGCTCTCTGGAGAGGGGGGAGACACACACCACCTCTGCTTCAAGGGCACTAAAACAAAACCTGCTTTTACAGAACTGGTTCATCCCGAGCTCCTGGAGGATTTCTTCCCACGCGGCGGGTGCGGGGAGCAGTGCCCCAATGCCGGGACCAGGCTCCCCACCTTCTTCCAAGTGTAAAACACTGCGTAAACACCCACAGCCTTTAAGAGCGGGGCCGTTACAGGGTGGCGTGGGCTTCACCCCATCCTCTGCAGCGGGTGTCTTCAGGCTTTGCCTCCCGGGAACGGTGCCAGAGGTTGGATCAGTTTCTGCCGTTCTCTTCGCCTGCAGCTTAGGACCTGTCCCCTTGTGTTGTTGGTGATGCTGGGAGCAACCACCAGGTCCTGGCGCGTCCCCTCTGCTGCACGGGGATACCCGGCATGTCCTCAGCGCAGAAAGGGTGGGCAACGTCCCTTCCATCGGGTCGGTGTGCAGGGGACACTTGGAAGCAATTCCCAGCAAATTTATGCCAGGGAAACCCTGAACACAGAGGGAGGAACCGTATCTACTCACCCTGAGCCCAAAGGGCATATGTTAAATCAAAACCTATGGAATTCCCAGCATGACACCATGGGATGGGGAAGCCTCCTCGGGAAATCCCATCCCTCACAGGAGGCTCTGAGGTGGCAGTTCGGTTTTGCAGGTAAATTTGGTGGAGAAAGCCTCAAATGGAGTGGGGCTACTGGTGCATCCAGGGAATTTTAGAGTCTCCTTAATAACTGCATAACCTGGGACTCATCGCTGACCCTCAAGGCCTCCAACAGCAAAGTCAACTATTTACCCCAGAAAGGGAAAGAAGTATTTTTTCCATTAAAAAATTTAAGCTCCTATTTGTTTCCCAGTTGTCTTCCCACCGCTACATAGCCCAGGAGAGTTCCCATGTCACACTGTCCCTGTAGAGGACAGATAGAAACCAAGAGCGTGACCAAAAACCGGGCTTGAAAAAGCACACCAGATGCGAGAAGAATGATTATCATTACTACCGCCATCCTTCCACTCAGCGGACTGCAAAACGGTCTGAAAAAATAAACGAGCAAATAGAAATTCCTCCCCACTTGTCAAAGCAGCAAGTCCAGCTGCTGGCTGGTAGATCTCAAACGTTACATTCAAAAGCTGGTGATGTTCCTAGGCAAAGGCCCCGGTGTCTAACACGTCTACCTGGCTAGTGGTGGCACACAGGCGGGCGGGCAGCTGGCGAAGCAAGATTTTACTGCTGCAAAGCGAGAGCATCTACAGGAGAGGTCCCAAGCCCCAGAAAGCAAGCTGATGGCTCCAGGTTACTGCGGCAGCGGGAGGACGGGCTGTACCTGCCCTTCCAGGTTGAACCAGCAACTCAGAGGTGCCTCCACGCTGGCTATTACCGGCCAGAAGACCCGGCAGTCTTTTCCTCGGTGACAGAAATACTGTACACGATCAGCTTCAAGTCCCGATGCAAAGGACTGCATTTACTCGGAGCGTGAAGAAGCGCCCACCACTCAGCAGGACATGCAAAGAGGGCACCCAGGGCCGAAGGGAAGACTCTCGTTGTCTGCCAGCCTCCGTGGCACAGACTACAGGAAACTTCTGCTCACCCTCCGTAACTTTATTATAACCTTTACCACCTGGAGCGGTTCACCTTGGTGAAATTCATCCCCTTTCGCAACCAGGACAAAGGAAATCTGCGCGAGACAAGGAGAGTCTTCCCTTCCAGACCATCATTCCCCACGGTGAAACGGCCACGCACAAGCCCAATTACCTATTCATTTCAAGATCATTCAGGCGAGCGGAAAGATCCTCGAGGCGGTTGATTTGTTTGTGGCACTGGCTACAGTAAAACTCAAAAGCTTCATCTGCGATAATGCTGTGCAGTTTCGCAGCGAGCGGATTGGCGCTAGAGAAATCACAAGGGTCATTTCAACAGGACAGAACAGACAGGGCTGATTTTCATCCGTGGCTTCCACAAGCTGAGCGTACGGTGGGGCAGGGGAGCTTTTGGTGTGAGATACAAGACTTGCGATTAAAACTTTCAGGGTGGATTGGGTCATCTCCCCCCTCCCCTCTTGATTTAAGAAGCCAAATCACAGTTAATATGGAGTTGCTATAAATTAGCAGGATTTCCACCAAGACTTAGAGCTTGTCCCACGTTTCCAAACCCGTGCCAGCCGGTTCTTGTGGAAGACCCTCCCCGAGAGCCCAGGGAAGGCGAGGTGCACTCTTCCCACAAACCTACACAACTACAAAGTTTATTTTCCGACATGATTTTCCAGTCGACCTGTCTCGGGAGGCTCTATTAAGGGTCCTGGTTTGCCTTGGTAAAAGCAGACCAAAGTTACGCA
The DNA here is from genome assembly GCA_013398915.1 of Dromas ardeola. NCBI lineage: Eukaryota > Metazoa > Chordata > Aves > Charadriiformes > Dromadidae > Dromas > Dromas ardeola. The sequence goes on from VYZM01021535.1 coordinate 7,603, forward strand.
TCACTGGACTGAGCGCCGAGCGCCAAATCCACTGGTCGGTCACACCGTTTTCCAACAGGATGCTTTAAAAATAGAGCATTTGTGCTGCTGCGGACCCACCGTTAGTAACGCAGAGTCCGATTTTCATTGCAGAGAGCTCCTCTTTTAAGCTACGCTCAAAAAGGCGGTTGCGATTCAACTGCTGTCTCCTACGAAGCAAAGCATGGGGACGCTAAGCAGAAGTGTTGCCTTACTGCGGGGGACATCATTTGGCAAGGGGACACAGGGGTCTACAGGACTTTAACAGCCTGGGGAGCTAATGGGTCCGATCAGCGGTTCATTTTCAGCTGCTGATGTGGGAATCAAGCTGTTGGGGTTCTCACCGACACTTGGCAAACCATTTCCCCCACCTGACATGACTTGGGCAGGACAGAGTTTGGCCAAGGGATTCTGAACAGCGAAGAGTTTGTGTTAATTTGGGGCCAAATATACGTCACAGATCCTTCCTGCAGGAAAACGTGCTTCTGGAAGCCACGGACTTGAGTCAAAGAAAGGTTAATAGTGAAAAAACAAAGCAGTTCAATAAGAAAGACAGGTAAAGGTGTGGGCAAACACAAGCAAGCTTAAAACCAAAAGGCATCTGAAAGGGCTAGTCAACCCCGTGATAGGGATCCACACTGGCAAGTCCTGGCCCGGGGGATGCTGAGTGCCCGGGACACCCCGGGAGGGGTCCCCTGGCTCCAGCTCTGTTGCATAAACCCCTCATTGAGGTGGTTTTGGTGGCAGGGGGGTGTCAACAGCCCAGCCACCCCCAGGGTCAGGCTTCTGAGTTTGTGCCATCTGTACAGTATTTCCAAGCCCCCTTAGAACTAGAAGACAGTAAATGCCGAATTGCTCATCTTTTCCCATTCCTGTAAAAAATAAAAACACTGAAAAACACTCCCCCTACCCTCTAGGGCAGGCCTGGACCCAGGATAATCATTATCCACCAGCGTTCAGTTGAGTTGCTCAGGCTTTGCGCAGGGTAAGAGGTGACAGAAGCTTTTGTGGCACCTGGAAGAAGTGACGTGCCCATTTCTGGGCTCTGTCCTCACCCTTTGGCGAGAAGCCCCCTTCGGTGCATCCTCCTCATCCCCGCTGGGCGCATCCCCAGGCGAGGTGTGAACCCGAATCTAACCAGCATTAATCAAAAAGGGGAAGAGAAGCGTAGAGGAGAACCCAGAGACCAGCCTGGCAACTCTTTGGGTGCGTGCAGATATTCCTGGCCTCTGGTTGCGTTGGTTGGTTGCCCGTTGAGTGGGCGAGAGCTCCACCGCACTGTGCCCCGGGGCGTCCCCACCTACCCCTGGTGGCAAGCGGCCAGGCTCTGCCCCATGCCAGCCTCCTCCCTCCATCTCGGGGAGCAACGGTCGTCTTCCACGGGGCATCGGTGCTTACGGACACAGCACGTCGGCAGCCGAAACGGGTGTGGGCGAGAAGCTTTTCCCTTCAGTTGCCACTCGTTTCCCACCAAGCGCTGCAGAGGGACTTCTCTTACCAGATGGATGTGCCAGGGAAGAGGGGGCAACCCAAGAGGAGGGATCGCAAACACACACACAAGGACTAAGCAGGAAAACGCAATACCCCATGAACACAGAATCATAGATGGTGTTGGGTTGGAAGGGACCTTTAAAGGCCATCTAGTCCGCCCCCCCTGCAGTGAGCAGGGACATCTTCAACTAGATCAAGTTGCTCAGAGCCCCATCAAGCCTGGCCTTGAATGTCTCCAGGGACGGGGCCTCCACCACCTCTCTGGGCAACCTGGGCCAGTGTCTCACCACCCTCAGTGGAAAGAACTTCTTCCTAATGTCTGATCTAAACCTGCCCTGCTCTAGTGGGGTACCCTGAAGGCTCCTGGGTTTTCTATTAGTCCTCTGGTGAAGATCTGGAGCTGCGGCAGGAATATTTGTCGATGTTATTCCCACTCAGAGACTCTTGTAACATGGAAAGGGTGCGTGGCGATGTGACCATTTACAAGCGATAGCGTTCCTCGTGTTCGACCCACAGCCAAACAAGAGAGTTCAGCCTGCACCAGAGATATCCTGTAGTTCTTTAAGGTTTCACTACGTTTAAACATACTAGGGAGGCAGGGCTGTGTTCAAAACACCAGCACAACCTCAGAGAACGATCAGCTAAGGATCTTCACACATGCAACGATAATCCAAGGTAAGGAACCTGAAAGGCATGAGGAAATCCTCTGCTTTCAACAGAACCGCATTCTTAACTCCGGAGGTTTTGCAGGGTTTATCTGCAGCCCGCCTCCCAGCAAGCCCCAGCAGCGAGTCTCCAGTACAAACCACCAGGAGCCGCGTGGCCACATGCCGAGTGAGCCCCTCCCAGCAGAGGAAAGATGCCGCAGAGCATCAGCTTGTGGATAAGATCCAAAGAGCAGCAGAGGGGAGACGGTGCCCCGACAGAGCAAGATTTGAACACTGGGAGCGCAGATAACCTGGGAGCTCCGGACTGATATTAAAGAAAAAGTTTAACTGATTGCAAAGCTCCTTTAGCTGGGTATTTTCTTGCCAGGAGCCTTCTGGACTAGGTTGGAGGCCCACACTCAAAGAGAAACTCAAAGTGAATACTGAGGCTGGTTTTTATTCGAGGGCACTTCCTACGCTGCAGCACCGGTACAGACAGCCGTACTCGGCATTTCTGCACAGTGCAATCAAAGGACAAGCACGGAGGAGCGACGTGTCCCTTCCACTGCAGGGTATCCCATCCCATCCCATCAAGCGCTGGAGCACACATTTCCTGACGCCAGGGGCTAGGCGTGCTTTAGAGCAATGCTCACCTATTGCAGGTTTAGTTAACGCTTTCAAAATTGCTGCTGCAAGAGGAAAAAAGAAAGGAGGAAAAAAGAAAGGAGGAAAAAAGAACGGAGGAAAAAAGAAAGTCATCCCTGACCCGCAGCAAAGCGCAGGCGTGACAGATGATGATGTGACAGTTCTTCCCTGCCAGCCTTCTGCAACCCAACTCTACCAAGGGCTTTGGGGAGCTGGTTGAAAACAGGCGGACGGCAAAAGGAAAAAAAAAAGTTATTACAAGTTTATACTGCTGCAGAAAGTCACAAACGTGTATCATCCCGGAGGAAAAAAGGATGTTCTTGTCTTCAAGCCAAGCGCGCGGCTGGCAGGGACCACTCCTGCCCTGCGCAGAGTTGCGCCGCCCGATGGAGGAGCACGTCCCCCCTGCTCTCTGTCATCACAGGGACTTTGGGGGATGATCACTCCAGCTTTTACGGTTTTTTCCTTAGAAAGGAAGCATTGAGGGGTTTTGTACTGTCATACCAGCTCCTCAATTCACCCTGCAGGGGCTGGAAAAAAAATAAATCAATATTTGCCTGGTTTCGGAGCCTAACGCAAGGAGCGCAGGAAATGTGGTACAACCTGCTTCTTGCTCCACCTATCCCTTCGGCTGCCCAGAGAAGGAAGGCTGCCACAGCTTGGGCGAATCCAACCAAGCATCATCTCAAAGCCGAAAAGACCAGCACAAGAAAGAAAAATGTCATCCAAAAGGACCAGAGGTAAAGCCGCCCGGTGGGTTTCTCGATTGGAAGGTTCTGCGAGGAGCCACATCCCTATAGGAGTGGGAATGTGATGCTGCCCTGAACACATGTGAAACGCAGACTGCTCTTCCATTGGCGCCTCTGGATAGGAGGGTTCAGGAAAAGGAAAGACTGAGGGAGGCATCTTCCACTTCCCAGCTGATTATCCCGTTGTATCCAAACTTTGCCAGGAACCCCCTCTCTCAGGCCGACTGCTGTGCAAACCCAAAGGAAACAACTCCCACAAAGCCTAAGCGAGGACACCCAGCGAGTGAAAGCGGTTAAAAGGCGGCCAGCGTGGCGCTGAGCGTTACCTGGGAGAGAGGAACGAGGAGCTATTAAAGCTGCTTTCCCCATTACACAAGCTGTCCGAGAACAAATCGGCTTCATTCCCTTCTCCGTAATCCTCAAAATGCTCCTCTCCGCTAATGACCGTCACGATGGAGTGGCCGAGGTCCGAGCCCAGGGGCAGGTCGTGCGGATGGGATCTGTGGGAGCAAAGAGGAAGACGTTAGAGGGTGGCCACCGCAGCAGCCTTCCCAATTCTGCATACTACAACCATTTTCCAAGTCACGTCCCCCATTTCGGCTAACTCTTCCTTACAGCACAATTCACCCCGTGCCTTGAACACCAAAAGGGCAGACCAGGCACCACCGGGAACTTTGCAGCAATTTTTTTTTCACCAGAAACCAGTGGGTTTTTTTCCACGCCAAGCTCCTCTGGCAGCTGCAACGTAAGATTTGGGGGTAGGACTTGCAGGACAGGACCCGGGGTTGGCGACAAGCCCTTGCGCGGCACGGGTGCAGCCAAAAGCACGGCAGAAAAAAAAGCTCGGCGTGTCCCAAACACACCCTAAATATGTTTTGAATTCCACCGTCAGCCTACATGCCGGGCTCAACGCTCGCTTATTGCCGTATAATCCTATCAAGAGCCCCAGAGCGGGGTTTAACGCTCTAACCGCCTCCCTCCCCCTACAGAAATCCTGGTCGTTCCCAGGCAGACGAAGGAGCCCTTTCCCTGCTCCTGCTGGGAAAACGCTGTGTGCCCTCATGACAGTCTTGAGGGGTGGGAAAATGCTGGTTCATGTGTTTTTAAGCCCGGATCCAGAAGACTGTAGTGTGTTAAGCACCAGTGTAAACCCCGACCGGACCCAGCACAGGTCCTGGGGAGTCCCTTGCTCCGGAGGGGACACAGCTCAGCACAGAAGTCATCGCTTCTCTAAGTGTCTTCTCGCATGCACGGCGTGAAAAATGAAGTCAAGCCACCACGGCAATGTGTGCCCACTCTCAGAGCACTTTCCTGCCCAGGAATCCAGAGGTTTTTAGAAATCAAACTGGGAGGAAAAAGCAGGGGGGATTTGTAGGAACCAGGCTGGGGAAAAAGCAAGGGGGGGATCTGTAGGAACTGAGGTGTGAAAGCAGCCCATGTATCTATGAGCCACAGGTATGTGTTTTGGGGGGGACTAGCACCACTCTCCTCCCCAAAATTCAACGCTCTAAAAAAAATATTGAATTATAAATCTGATATTTCAGGCTATCACCTTCATCTGCTTGCTAGGAGAGGGAAAATGGGGGTATGACCAGATTGCTGTACTAAATCAGAAAGGAAAAAAAAGATTACAGATAAGCCATTTATGACAAAAATCCTGCAGCATCTGAAGGATTTGCCCTTATCCTGTTAATAAAAAACATGTCAACCCTCAATCCGCAACGCATCTCTATTTAACCGCATACAAGTCCAGCCCAGCTTGTGGGCATCCGCACATCTTCCTTGTCCTCTTGAGAAGCCCCATTCTTCCCGCAGCGGGATCCGTCAGATCCATCCTCCCCAGCACCGAGTCAGACCCTGCACCCAGCAGACCATTGCCGAAAGCATGGGAAATCTCTCCAGGAATAGAAGGTGGGGGGTGGTGGAATTTTTAAACTCACAAGCGAAACCCAACCCTGGATGTCTAAACTGGGGGCTGCAGTTCGACAAGCACCGTAGGGAAGCGGATCTGATCAGGCACCTGGAAGCCGGGGATGCTTTGGGCAATAAATAGTATGAGGATTTCACGTATAGCTACTGGGGGCTCTAGCAGTTTCGAGATCCAGAGTCCAACGGATCTTTACAACACACAGCCTAAGTAACCTCTTAACGTCAAACCACTGAAGGTACATTGAGCTTTAACAGCTACTGAAAAGCAGTGTTGAAGCTTTGATTCAGTCCCCCAGAAGCTTGTACTTACTGACTGTCCCCTGGAAGAGCTCTAGGCACCAGAGGTGGAAAACTGCTGTCATAGAATCATAGAATGGTTTGGGTTGGAAGGGACCTTTAAAATGATCCAGTGCCATCCCCTGCCCTGGGCAGGGACACCTCCCACCAGCCCAGGTTGCTCCAAGCCCCGTCCAACCTGGCCTTGAACCCCTCCAGGGATGGGGCAGCCACAGCTTCTCTGGGCACCCTGGGCCAGGGGCTCACCACCCTCACAGCAAAGGATTTCTTCCCAATATCTCATCTAAATCTCCCCTCTTCCAGTTTAAAACCATTCCCCCTCATCCTATCACTCCAATCCCTGATCCAGAGTCCCTCCCCATTGTCCTGCCTGGAGTCTGACGGCACCAAAACCACCCCTCAACAACTTGGGAATACACTTCCCAAAGGTTTTCTTCTCAAGCCTTCCAAATCTTTAAACCAAATGAACTTTTTCTTTGATTTTTTTTTTTTTTTGGCTACCTGGAATTTGCGCACCTTTAACACACCTGGCAAACAGGCACCACTGCGCTTGGCCAGAGCACCTAAAGGACGCCCGCCTTTCCCAGACCCACACTGGGAGTAGCAGGGAAGCCTCAAGAACAACCTAATCTTAAAAAGAGAAGTCCCAAGCAAAGCGTTTTGTACCTACAGGTAGGTGAATCCGAGGCATGTCATTTTCCCCAGAGGACGAGGGCGCACGCAGGCTGCCATGGGCCCTCCGGAGACCCTCCGCTCAGCGGTCAGGGCGCTCGGCAGCCGATTATATCCCGATTTAACTGTCACTGAGCTGAAGGCGCTCGGGCGAGGAGAGCCTAGCCAGCTAATCCCATCTCTTCCCTAATCCACAGCACCCTTTCAGCCCCGGCACCGAGGTGAGCACTGACCACTCATCTCCCACGTCCCCAGATGTGGTTTTGGGGTGGGAGGGAAGCCCGGTGCTTTCTAAAAGCAATAGGAACTGGAAGCACTCGCCAGTGCATCGAGCCTGGGCGATGTATTTTTGGAAAAAAAAAATATCTATATATTAGCAGACCTTAATCAATGATGGTTCCAGAGGTTTCAGCACAGACCTTGGGTCACTATGAAAGGAGTTATTCCCTCCCTTCCCCCCTACCAGCATCCCAGTTTCACCCCAAAAAAACACTTTTCCTGCAAAATGTAGGAAACGAGGCGGGCCCAGGAGCAGTTTCGCCAGCAGCGGTTCAGAGCCAGGGAAGATGATCTTAGCTCACTCTTCTGCGCTTCAGGCACAAGTTTAAAACCAGTTATTACAGGAGGTGGTTGCACATCAAAGGGCGGACGCATGTTTAGGAAAAACAAGAATACGATGAGTTCCCCTCCTGACTTGAAAATTATATGTTGCGTTTCTGGCTTAAGCGATAGATTAAAAACTGCAAGTATTTCAGGTGTTTGGATCATCTGAGAACTTACTTTCGAGGTTAAAGATGTTAATGAGGGTACAGAAGTTCTCCCAAGGCAAGCAATGATTAACTCAAAGAGATTGCCAGGCCGAGCTCCAAAACAGCCTACACATGCTGCAGTCTAATTATGATGATTATTCTTGAAGAAGAGCTATTTTGGTCTTGCGTGAAGTTACAGAGACAAAGAACAAACCAACCAGTTTCAGCAAGACAGACTCAGCCCGCTTTATTTTAAATCCTCGGGCTGCATCTCCCTCGCTCCTCGTCTGCTCCCGGTTCGCCAGAGTTTCCTACCCCAGGCAGTGAGTTTTGCTCCTCGCCGTTCCCACTCACCCATGCTCCGGCTCCTCGATGGGATCTGTGAATTCCGAGTGCACGGTGGAGTCAATGGCACTGTCCGTTTCTACTTCGTCGTGCATCTCGTGATGTACTAGTGTGCTGGTGTCTTCATCCGTGAAGGTTTCGCACTCGCTGTACGTGCTCTCGGAGCCCATGTAAGCACTGTCAGTCACCTCATTTGCCTGGGAAAAAAACACCAGAGGAAAAAAAAAAATTAGATATCCTAGCAGTTTCACTGCACAGCAGCTAATTATTGGTGCGTTGGGTTTCTAAGCACGGAAATCCAAGCTCCTGAAGCCAGCGTGAGCCGTACCCCGTGTCCAGGTGCTGCTCTGGCTCCAGGTCCATGGACCAAGCGCCGCCCCGGGCCCCGCAAGCTTTGCAAGGGCAGTGTTTGAAAAACAGATGGCAGAAATATATGTTAAATAAGAGGTGGAAGGAGATTTTTTGAGCGAGTACGGATTTGTCAAGTCCAGGAGGGATTACCCGCTGCTTACTCAGCGGTTCCAATCACCGATGCTTTCACCCACTCCATTTTAGGAGGACACATTATTAATCTCCATTCTCCGAAAAAAAGACTATTCCAAACCACCAGTTAGCCCTTAAAGCACTTTCCTCTTCCTCTAGTAACACGAGGGCACCTTCCATCCCTCAACAGAAAATAAGCTGCTTTATAAATCTTCATTACAGCATCTAATTTGCAGGGACCGCATCAGCAGGACACCCGAATCACCCCCGCTTCTGCTGGAACAGCACCTTGAATATTTTGCGCTGAATATTTTGCCCTGCCATCTGTTGCCTGCGGCAGGCTCTGGGAAAGATGCACGGTTTGGTTTTTAAGACACCACTTTCTGAGCAGGGAGGACTGGGTTTTCCTCATCCCTAGGATGAGCCTAGAACCATCGCCACGTTCGGAGGGAGCACTAGAAGAAACACCCTCCTAAAGCAAAAGCTCTCGTTACCCATCAAGGTGCCAGCCTCGTTTCCCAGCATTTATGGGATTTCCCCAGCATTTATGGGATTTCCCCAGTGCACCCCAGAACAAATCAAGTCAGGTTTGGCTCTGGGATCTCCATCACGGTGGGATCTGTCGGTGCTGGCGCTGAGCTCCAGCTGATCCCCTGCCACCGGAGGTGTCAGGCAGAGGGACGGGAGCCCTCCTGCCCGGCCTTGGGAGAAAAAGATGCTGATGAAAAGCCATTTGCTCCATCTGGAGTTCATCCAGCGGGATCAAACTTGGTCCAGCAGAGCAGCAGGGCAAAGCGGCAGCGTGTGGACCGCAGGCACCAAGAGTGAAGCAAACCTCTCTTCCCCTGCCAGAGAGCACACAGAGCAGCTCTCAGCGCCTTCTCCAAGGGTTTTTTTTTGAGAAAAAGGAGATTTCTCAAAGCCCTGTATTACAGCAGCTGGAAAGAAAACACTGACATACTGTCCTTGCGACAGCTGAACGAACAATTACGTTAGAGCTGTTCATTCACAGATTCACAGCAGGGCACGTACATGGCAGGGTGGAAGGGTCCTGCTCGTTGCTGCAGACATTGGCCTCCCGTAGAAATGCAGCTTTTAGGGCACGTGCCGTGTTTGTACGGCAGGAGAGCACCAGACCGAGAAAGACAAAAGCCCCGCTGCCATCATGTTGCCTTGACTTTGCAAAGGCTGCTCTCGCCAGCCTGATTCTCCTCTTTCGGGTAAATACTCCACATCCCAAAGAACTTCTGTGGCTTCCACTGGTGCAAAGCGGCTGGAGACCCAACCAACACCTCATTTTGCATCACCCACAAACCCCCAGGCTGCCTCGACATATGCGAGGCCAAAAAGGGATAGCAAGAAGCTGTACGGGTGCTCTGAAAAACTGGGAGGGATGGATGGAGAATTTCTCAGCAGCAGTTCCTGTTCTGCCTGGACAATGGAGAGCAAAGCGACCGCGTGAAGACCGTTGCTTTGCTCCCTGCTGAGTGCCCTCACCAGCCCCTGCGCCCACCGAGCCCACACAAATGGGTGATGGATGGAGACAGACAGACACAAGCCCCTCTTGTAAGCCTGGGTCAGCTTTCATGCACTTATGGACACCAGCATCTCTCTAGGACACCTCCCTGAAGTTACACATGACATTAACCTTCACAGAACCGCAGTCTAACGTCGTCACCAGGAGAACTCCTAGAATCATAGAACGGTCTAGGTTGGAAGGGACGTTTCAGATCATCGAGTCCAACCATCAACCCAACACTGACAAAAACCATCACTAACCCAGGTCCCTCAGCACCACATCTGCCCCTCTGTTAAATACCTCCAGGGATGGTGATTCCACCCCCTCCCTGGGCAGCCTGTTCCCATGTTCGATAACCCTTTCGGTGAAGACGGGGTTGTTCAAGTGAACTGTATTCAAACAGAGAGGAGGCTGAAGCCAACATCATCCCTGGCACAGGAGAAGGCGGCTTTCACTAGCCTCTGAGATCAAAACAAAAGCCTTCTAAAACCCCCACCCACTTTAAAAAGCATAAATCCAGCAAGACTACTTATATACCTAAAGCCGGGGACTTGCTTAAGTGCTTTACTGGATTTACGTTGCACTTCCTAGAAACATCGGTCAGGCTCTTAACGCTGGAGCAGAAGGAGGACGAGGGAGATTTGTCAGTGGAGGTTTGCCCTGCCAGCTCGCTCACGGACACCCCAGGACATTGCAGCACCCCCGAGCCGAACCCAGCAGCTCTCCGGTCTCCCCCACGCTTTGTTTTGGGGGAAAAAAAAACCCCATCTCCAGCCCGCACCGCACGTCCCCAGCGCCCGCAGCAGCGGTGGCGCTTCGTGGTGGCCTGGCCCAGCTCCGCGGGCTGGGAGGCGGCGGGGACCCCTTGCAGCAGAGATGGCTCGAGGGGTGACAGCAGCCATCCGCATCCGCAGATTTCCCTGCAGCCTTCAATGGGATACTTTTTGCCTGTTTGAAAAAGATTTAGTGCCAACCTGGAAATAACTTTGCTTCCAGACACCGAAGTAAATCCTGTTTGTTTGGGTTTTTTTTAAAATACACTTCCCACTTCCCACTGGAAAAGCTTAAATTTAACTATCCACTCATGCATTATAATGAGCACAAAGTAAACTAGTGCAAAGAAACAAAAAAAAAACCACCCCAAAACACTCCAACCCACAAGTAAATTGATTTAAAACCCACCCCTGTTGCGGTTACCATTGCTGACGCTCTCAACACGAAGCATAACCAGGAGCTGAACAGCTCAGGGCATCAGAACATCCCTTAGTTAGATGATTGATCTATCAAATCATTACAAAACATCTTACTGATGGAAAAGACCGGTAAGGGCCAGGCTGAATGAGGGAGCAACCCTTGAGAGCAGCACATTGGCCATCCTCCTTCAGCCACGCTGAGGATGCGCAGTGATTTATTGATTTTATTTTTTTTTTTTATAAAGGTGATCTGTAACACAATTTGCAAACTTTCTTTGTATTTAGCAAATAAGATTATTGTTTTCCTCCTGTAATACTAGCCTAGATGAGGTTTCCAAAAGCAAGAGCTCCATTAAAATTAAACCTAATCGGTCAATGAGTTAAGAGGCAGTTGAAACTGTACACAAAGTCCTTCTGAGCAGGAGCGTGGAGAACTTTGCTTTACATTTCATCACGGATTAAGTAACTAAACCTCGAGAAAAGATGCAAGGAGGAGACAGGGGAAGCAAGGCGACGTAGGTGAGGTGTTACCAAATGTCTGCTGAAGCAAAGTAAACCCAAGCCCTGGGCCCTGGGCAAAGGTGCAGCCGCGGGGCACAGAAAGCTCTTTTTTATGGCCTCACGAGCAGCTGGTTTGTGCACTGAGCCTTTAAACCCCTCCCCGCCACATCTCTTGTCTGGCCAAGTTTGGCTTTCTGTGAGCAGGCAGAAAGTAAGCACTTTTTCCAGCTTAAAAAAAAATAAATAAATCAAATACACTGTCCGTGGGCTTGGGACAGGCAGGCCAGGCTGCAAGTGCTGGGGGGACTCATCAAGAACGTCCCCACCATGTTCAGAAAGGGGTTGGTGTCACCTGTATCAGTGTGTTTTAAGTTTTCCTCAAATAAAACATACCCTTCAGGTAAATCTCAGACCTTAAAACTGGGACGGACGCACACAGAGCCCCCGAACTGAACCAGGACCACGGTTCGACCGAAGTTCCCATCCCCGTCTCCCCGTGAGATTTCCCCCGGTGCCAGACCCGCCTGCCCGGCCTGAGCACGACATCGGCCACATCTCTGAGCATTTACAGGGGTTTGGGCAAAACGCCGGGGATTTGAAAGCCCGGCAGCAAGCCCTCCTGCTTCTAAAAGGAAACAGGGGGATGAAATCAGCATCGGGGTGACGCAATGACGAAACTGCCTTTAGGAGACTTCTCCAGCAGCAGCTCATTGATCGCTCGAGTACAGACCGTTTGTTTAAACATTGTAAAGTGCTGGAAAAAACACATTGATTAAAAAAGAAAAAAAAAGCCATTTGAGTACGAGGAGAGGAAACAGGACTGTTGGGAGTCACCTGTAAGGTCCTGGCTTTGATCTGTGATGGGCAGAAGCTTTTGCAAGGCGTTGCCTTGGAGAGGAGAGCAAAGTCTGGCTCCCAGGGAAGTTCCTCCCAGGCATTTTCTGCAGGGCTCATTCCCGGAGCCACCCCGGCATCCCAAAGCTCTGCTGTCCTTGGCTGCAAACACTCGGAAGCTTGGGAGGGGAAGCCGGGGGGAGAGGAAAAGGAAAAACAACTCTGTTTTCCCAGCAAGCGTGAGCCTATCTGTGATAACGCCAGCTCCGAGTGCACACAGGGGGAGACGGACCAGCTACAAAACCCACCCTCCAAGGACACCCTCGCCTGCTGACCGCGGCCAGGGCCCCCAGCCCTGCCTGGGAACGCTCGGAGACACCACGCCACGGGACAGGCTCTGTCTGAAAGGAGAAGAGATGAAGAACATCCCACCGAGACAGCCCGGCCGGCCATGCCCAGCCCGGCACGGCCAACAGTGCTGTGGCATCAGCCTGCGGGGACACGAGCCCGCCCAGCAGCAGGCAACCTGCGCTGAAATGGGCTTTAAATCAATTTAAAGCCAGGGAGAAGGGAGGTTAAGTTGCGTTTATAGTTCCACCTGAGCCTGCATGAATACAAGCACCCTTGAAGGCCCGCGGTGCCCCATGGCAGCGCAGCCTCTGGGCACCGGCAGCCAAAACCCATAACACACACACCGGGGGCCACTACCAGCAGCAAGGCACCGGCTGCTCGGCCACAATATTTGCCTCTTCCCAAATATTTGGGCAATGTCCACTTTTCAGAGAAGCCAGGGAGCCTGCGCTCAGCCTAGGGTGAAGGCAACTTTCACAACACAGCCCCTGAAGCTAGGTTTAGAGGCTGCTACGCTCCGTAATTCCCCTCAAGGCTGGGCAAGAGAACCGATGCAGCCGTTGGGGCAAATCAAAAACACCCACCCCCCCAAAAAAAACCCCAAACCAGAAAACAACTCACAAGACACCAGATCTGTCCTCAGCACCCCGAAAGCCTGCAGCCACCGTCCCTCCTGGTCCAGCTCCCCCAGGAAGACCCCGTGCAGAGAGGACTACGGAGATACCATCACACGTGCACACCCCATGGACTACAGGGAGGAAAAACCATTCCTAAATGTGGCTGCCCCATCCCTGGAGGGGTTCAAGGCCAGGCTGGACGGGGCTTGGAGCAACCTGGGCTGGTGGGAGGTGTCCCTGCCCAGGGCAGGGGGTGGCACTGGGTGGGCTTTAAGGTCCCTTCCACCCAAACCATTCTGTGATTCTAAATATGCCGCACACACCAATGTACTCGGTAAGAAAACAGCAAGTGGGTGGATGCCCAACCTGCCTCTTCCAGGCACCTCCGTGGCTGAGTGTGGCCTCTGGGATGGAGATCTGCCCCCCCTCTAGAAACCTCGTTCCGTGTCAGCGCTCAAAACCTACCTGCGGACACATGGCCTCTCTGCCCAAGTCAAATCCAGCTCCGGGAGCAGGCACCGCCAGGAGCTGCCGGCTGCTTCTGCGAGGCAGGAGGGAAGCAAAGTCCAGGAGAAGCCGGGCGCGAGACTTACCGACCCAGCGCCGGGGGGGAACAGAGCGCCTTTTGTTCCCGACCTCGGCGATAAGGAGAGGCGAGCTGGTGCACACTTCCCTGCCGTGTGACCGCAGCCCTCCCGCTTAGGCGAATACCAAAATAAAAGCAGGATTTCCAAACCCCACGCAAAGGCCGGCCCCGCTCCAGGTGCGCACGCCTTCTTCTCCCATGAAACCATCACCCATTAAAAACAAAACAAAGGTTAATTTTGAAGAGGACCTATAAAGGCTTCCAGGGCTTATCTCATCCTTCCTGATATTTCTGGTGAATATTTAAGCACTAAATGACAAATTCCTTCCTTATAGCCACGAATAGAAAAAACAAATCAAGCTTGCCTTGCTCGGTAGGGGAAGATCAGGAGCACCTTGCGACTGATAAGCCGTGACAACCACCCTTTGGGTGACTCAAACGGCAATCTGTGATAAGCCATGACATTATTGCCCTCAAAGAGGGCTGGGGCTTTGGTCATCGGTGATAACCAAGTTTACAAACACACCAGCCCTCACCCGAGCAGCTGCTTTCTGCAAACACGGGAGCCCCGTCAGAGCCAGCGCCGTGGGGTGACCCGATCCACAAGGCGGCAGCCGGTGGCATACACAGTTTGCAATGCACCACTCAAACCCAGAAGTTTTGATGGTTTTGTCTGTTTTTCCATTTCTTCTCTACAAAAACTTCACACACGTCAAGCCCCAGCCTCCCTTAGTCGTGCCTGTTGAGCATAAATAAACTTACTGCTTTCCATTACCTTCCCAAATCACATTATCTCGTTTTCTCCGGGTTGTCCTTGCTCTCCTCTGGGCCGCATCCTTCCTGAAGCACAGTGCCCCGAGCAGGACTTACCACTCAGCAGGTCTGACCGGAAGCGTCTTGCACCTTGATAACCAGTTGACCTTCTGTGCCGAGTCCAAAGGAAAGCAAGGTCCCCTGGTAACGCGTAGGGCAGTGGGGGAGTTAGGCTTTAACCATCTTCCTGGCTCTGCTCGGATCTCCAGGTCACCGCCCCTGCGCTCTCCCGGCTCTTCTGTGTGTGCTGGAAGACCTCAGGGGAGGTCTAGCACCGCTGGAGGAGCCCGAATCACAGAATGGTCGGGGCTGGAAGGGACCTCTGGAGATCATCTCATCCAACCCCATTGGCCAAAGCAGGGTCACCCAGAGCAGGTGGCACAGGAACGCGTCCAGGCAGGTTTGGAATGTCTCCAGACACGGAGACTCCCCCACCTCTCTGGGCAGCCTGTGCCAGGGCTCTGCCACCCTCAAAGTAAAGAAGTTGCTCATCGTGTTGAGATGGAACTTCCTACGTTCAAGTTTGTGCCCGTTGCCCCTTGTCCTGTCCCCGGGCACTGCTGAGAAGAGTCTGGCCCCATCCTCTTGCCACCTGCCCTTTAGCTGTTGCTGAGCATTGATGAGATCCCCTCTCGGTCTGCTCTTCTCCAGCTGAACAGCCCCAGGGCTCTCAGCCTTTCCTCAGCAGAGAGGTGCTCCAGCCCCTCAGCATCTTCATAGTCCGCCGAAGTCACATACCCCTACAGTAAAAAGGGTCAAAAAGGCCAACGGCATCCTGGGGGGCATCAAGAAGAGCATGGCCAGCAGGTGGAGGGAGGTCATCCTCCCCCTCTGCTCTGCCCTGGGGAGGCCCCGTCTGGAGCACTGGGTCCAGTTCTGGGCTCCCCAGTTCCAGAAGGACAGGGAACTGCTGGAGAGGGGACAGCAAAGGGCTACCGAGATGCTGAGGGGACTGGAACACCTCTCTCATGAAGAAAGGCTGAGGGAATTGGGTCTCTTCAGTCTGGAAAAGAGACGACTGAGGGGGGATCTTATCAACGCTTATAAATACTGAAAGGGTGGGTGTCAGGAGGATGGGGCCAGGCTCTTCTCAGTGGTGCCCAGGGACAGGACAAGAGGTAACAGGCACAAACTTGAGCATGGGAAGTTCCACCTAAACATGAGGAAGAACTCCTTCACTGTGAGGGTGGCAGAGCCCTGGCACAGGCTGCCCAGAGAGGTGTGGAGTCTCCGTCTCTGGAGACATTCAAACCCGCCTGGACGCGTTCCTGTGCCACCTGCTGTGGGTGACCCTGCTTTGGCCAACGGGTTTGGAGGAGATGATCTCCAGAGGTCCCTTCCAACCCCTATCAGTCTGCGATTCTGTAAAGCTAATTAGGAAAACCCAACCACCACCAGTTTTACTTTCCGAACTCTTATTGAGACACCTTTGCTTCCAACACTACTTGGCCCTCTGGCAGCCTCCTGATGTTGCCGTCCGGCTCCCACGTTTCTCAGCCCCACGCACTGCGCTGGCGGGTCAAGATAAGGCTTCAAGGTCTTTGTTTTCCAAACTCCTTCCAACCTATCTCGCACAAGGCAAACACTCCAAATACGATACTTTCAGACCGCTAAAGAATTTTCTCACCACAGCCCTGAATTACAGTCCTGCCATCAGGGACATTCGTGCCTCATTCACCCTCCCGTCCTTTCCTCTAAAAAGTACTGAGTCAATACAACATATGAATTTCCTTGGTATTTTCAGGCTTTTTGTTACAAAGTTGTCACCACAGACTGATTTTGGAGTTCAGTCCAGCAATTTTAGTAATTTAATTACTGCATTTTCTTGTGCCTAATCAATACAAAGAAAATACACACTGTTCACTTGTTTGCTGCGAAAACCACGCTCCACACGTGTGAACGGGATGGGCAGGTCTGTTCGGCTCCCTGTGCTGGAGAACAGAAAGGCTTTGGGGACAGTGGGGACATTTCTCAGGACAGATGAACAGATGTAAAACCACATGCATCACGTTTCACAGCCCTGCAGTTCTGGCCACCTATGAGATTTTGAGTGCAGCTGCTGTTTCTGCCAAAATTCTCACCAATTCCAGCAGTGACTCGGAGAGGGATTTGTCATTTTTGTTTGTTTGGACATGAAGATGCTTTTGGGTCAACATCGTGGAGAGAAGCCCGGTGAGGGCAGTCCCTGGAATGGCACTGGTAAAGAAAGCCTGAACCGAGGCGTGAAGAGCTGCAGTCTTCACACACTGCATCTTCATCTCCACCTTCCCATCCCCAGCACCGATGCCGTGGTACAGCAGTGCCGGCGTGGGAAAGGACCGCAGACCTTCATACCTGTGTTTGGGTAATGGGGGAACAGCCTACAGAGTCCTCGGCAGAGCTGGCGAGCTGAATTATAGAATTGCCTCGGTTGGAAGGGACCTTTCAGATCATCGAGTCCAACCATCAACCCAACACTGACAAAAACCATCACTAAACCATATCTCTAAGTGCTGTGTCTACCCATCTTTTAAATACCTCCAGGGATGGTGACTCCCCCCCTCCCCTGGGCAGCCTCTTCCAATGCTTGACAACCCTTTCGGTGAAGAAACTTTTCCTAAAATCCATCCTAACCCTCTCCTGGCGCAACTTGAGGCCGTTTCCTCTTGTCCCATGGCCTGTTCCTTGGGAGAAGAGCCCGACCCCCCCCGGCTACCCCCTTCTTTCAGGCAGTTGCAGAGAGCGAGAAGGTCTCCCCTCAGCCTCCTCTTCTCCAGGCTGGGCACCCCCAGCTCCCTCAGCCGCTCCTCACCAGACTCCTGCTCCAGACCCCTCACCAGCTCCGTTGCCCTTCTCTGGACACGCTCCAGCCCCTCAGTGTCATTTCAACGTGCTGCAAGCCCCTCGGGCAGATCGGAGGCAGGTTGCCTTTGAAGGCTGCAAAGCTTAACCCTGTTTTTTTCAGACCAGCTGGCCTCTACCAGACATGCAGCCGCTGGGGATGGTGGTGCGGAGAGGAAGAGGAGGAAAAACTTCAGGTAAACTGCTGCAGATTGCAAAGCGGGTCCACCACCAGGGCAGAAAACACGTACTCCAAATGAATGCTCTCTCTGCTCATGCGAAACAGCGCTCTCTGCCTTATGGGAAGGCAAATATTAAGAAAGGAGGGCTCAGAAGGTCCACTGGGCTAACCGGGAGGAGAACGAGCGAGTACAACCACCCCGCGTGGGCTCCTTGCAAAACACAAGCCATGAGGAAAGATCGCTGATGCCTCCGGGGAACTGATGCTCCTGCACAACCAAGTTGTGGTACGCCGCGTACTCAGCAGCAGCTCCTGTGTTACCAGCGCACAGCTGGGATCCTGTGAGCCTTCCATCCCCTCTGCAGAAACTCTTGAGCAGCTGGAAAAATCCAGCAACGTGGATTTAAACTGCCCCACTCTGATTTTTGCCCTTCAAGAAGCATTAAATTCAATTGGTCCACATG
>VYZM01021535.1:25530-62304 GCA_013398915.1 Dromas ardeola
AAAAAAAAAAATCTGATTTTAACAGAGGCAACACTTCTTCCAGCAGCTGCACCTCCGGACAGGCAGGCTGGAGGGAACCAGGAGTATTCCCTCCTCCCAAAATGCACAAAATTAGATGTGGGAGCTCCCCAAGGACATGTTTACTCCCCAGATCCACTCCTGCTGTGCTGTACAACTTGCTACTGGACATTTAGCTGGAGGGGACATGCCTGGGGCGGGGGGAAAGGCTCGCAGGGCACCCGTGTGCATGCCTGGTTAGCCTTGCTGTTCTCGGAAAGCAAAACCCTCCTCTCAGCAGCTGTGAACAGCTCAGCGCGATGCCTTTTCCCGGCTCAGCACGACGCCTTTTCCCGGCTACTCCCAAGAGGAGCCACGGCGGCCGCCCAGCAGATGGCAACAGCCCTGCGCAAGGCGCACAGCACCGCACAGCACCGCACAGCCGCAGGAGCTTCGGCTGCCCTGCTTTGCAGATAGCAAAAAGGGACTTTCTACAACCTTGCTGGCCCAAGTTCCCATGGCTAAAATAGGTATTTGTGCTATTTATCCCGCTCCTGGACAGCCTTTACGGAGCACAGCCTGGCACCAGCTCTGCCTCTCCTCCAGCCCACCTGAGGTTACACATCTCCATCGAGTCACAGAAGGGTTTGGGTTGGAAGGGACCTTTAAAATCATCCAGTGCCACCCCCTGCCCTGGGCAGGGACACCTCCCACCAGCCCAGGTTGCTCCAAGCCCCGTCCAACCTGGCCTTGACCCCCTCCAGGGATGGGGCAGCCACAGCTTCTCTGGGCAACCTGGGCCAGGGGCTCACCGCCCTCACAGCAAAGAATTTCTGCCTCACATCTCATCTCAATCTCCCCTCTTCCAGTTTAAAACTGTTCCCCGTCGTCCCATGGGGGGACTAGATGATCTTCAGAGGTCCCTTCCAACCCTATGATTCTATGATTCTATGGCTCCCCTCCCTGACCCAGAGTCCCTGCCCAGCTTTCCTGGAGCCCCTTGAGGGACTGGAAGGGGCTCCAAGGTCTCCCCGGAGCCTTCTCTTCTCCAGGCTGAACCCCCCCAGCTCTCTCAGCCTGTCCTCCCAGCAGAGGGGCTCCAGCCCTCCCAGCATCTCCGGGGCCTCCTCTGGCCCCGCTCCGACAGCTCCGTGTCCTTCTGCTGTTGGTGCCCCAGCGCTGGAGGCAGCACCGCAGGGGGGTCTCCCCCGAGCAGAGCAGAGGGGTGCATCCCCAATCCCAGCCAAACTCTGTCAGCACACCAAATTTTTGTGGCTTCTTTCATTTTGGGAAAGTCAGCCTTGCCGCCCTGCATTGCTCATCTGCCCCTGGGAGCCAGGGCAGAGGGGACAGAGAGCCCTTGTCCTAGGGCAAGGCACAGGGGGCATCACAAAAGCTAACTCCAAATTCACCTTTTTCCCCTCCCCAGGGCATTGCAAACGAGTCCGTGTACCTCAGAGCTGAGTCATGAGCTTCACGGGAGGCAAGGAGAACTCCTACCTTCCAGTTAGTCAGCAGCAAAGCTGCACTAGCCCAGCCTGGGGGAAAACAGGCGAGGACTCAGGTGTGCGGACGGACAGACTCCAAGCTCCCTTTACAGAGCTCTTATAAAGCAGGGTAGCCAAAACCACTGTAATTATTTTTCAGTGATGTTTCCCTGCAGAATTAAGAAGCGCTCAGCTTTCACCCAGCTGCCCGGCAACCACCAGCTTCCATCTGGGTCAGGGAGAAAGACACTACCTGGGAGCAGGTAACCCCGGCGAGGGGATGCTCTCCCTGCTCCGGAGCGGGGGGACAGGATGAGATTCCTCTCGCACTGGGGACCGCGATGCCTCGCGATGCCCTGCAAGCGCAGCTGGACACACAAGAAGCCACGTGGTTGCAGGAACCCGGGCTCCTGCGTTTCCAATCCCCTCCCAGCCGCTGTCTCAGCGGAGCAACGCCGCCAGAAATCCTCTCTGAAACCAGTTGAACGGACGGACCTGTCAGCCGGACAGACCTGGCAAGGTGCAACAAGAGCCAGAAGCTCCGCGCCACACCAGCGGCTGAACTGTGGAAGTATCCGACATTACACAGGTCCCTGCCTGAAGCGTCAAAGTTCAGACCTTGGCCCCTTTGAGAGGTTTTTACGCCCTTACTGGAAGACGCAAGTGTTGGCTCCTCTCTCCGTAGAGCAAACACTCACGGAGAGACACCAACACACTGGGCACTCCGGGCTCTCCACAGATGTTCAGCTTGCTCTGATGACAGCCACCAGAAGAGGGGATGACTCACCCGAGAAGAGCAACCTTACTAACAAAGAGAAGACATTTTCATTTAGGTTGCTTAAAGCACTTGTTTACACTTGTTTGAACAAACATTTAGGGAGAAAAGCTCTCTGTCAAGGCCCCAACGCTTGTAAGAGCCAAGCACTCAAGCCGCTGTGATTTTGTGCTGTTTTAAGATGCTCCAAATCCAACAACCACAATTACTCAGGACAGCGGCACAGCAAATGTGTCACCTCTCCTTCAGCTCGTCTTTCAAATGTCCTCTGGTGTGACATGAGAGGAGAAAAGCCAGCTGTGCTCCTTCACCCCACGGCCCTGCCAAAGCTCACATGGTGCCCGAAGTCCCCCAGCTGTGGTTTGGGGGCTGAGAAAGAAGCTGTGGCGTTAAAGGGGCTCTTTAAGCTGCCTGGTGGTCCCATGGAGCACCAAGTTTGAGAGCTGCGTGCTTGCTGTGCGTCCTCTTCCCAGGTTCTGGGCAAGAGGTATTCAGGACAGGTTCAGGACAAGAGGTAACGGGCACAAACTTGAGCAGGGGAAGTTCCACCTAAACATGAAGAGGAACTTCTTTCCTGTGAGGGTGGCAGAGCCCTGGCCCAGGCTGCCCAGAGAGGTGTGGAGTCTCCATCTCTGGAGACATTCCAAACCCGCCTGGACGCGTTCCTGTGCCACCTGCTCTGGGTGACCCTGCTCTGGCAGGGGGTTGGACTAGATGATCTCCAGAGGTCCCTTCCAACCCTACCATTCTGTGATTCTGAAACAAGGGACATTTGAGAATACAAACTGCTTTTTGGTGGCGTGGGAGGTCTCCTTGGAGGAAAGGCAACTTTTAGAAGGATGCTTTTCCCCCTCCTCTCTTCCAGGTGGATCCAAGCAAGGCGGGATGTATATTGGGAAAGGCTATTTATACTGTTTTCTGTCTTAGGGTTTCCAGGGCAGCTGCCTGCTGCACCAAACGAAGGAGGACCTGCTGGAGCCCCTCCACCAGCAGACAGCTCTGCCAGGCAGGGCAGCACGGGGAAAAACACTCATTCGCTGCTCCCAGCAGGTTGCTTTTCTCATCGCCCCCCTCCCTGGAACAGCTCAAGCTTTCCGAGGTACAGCACTACAGGACATGTGGAATAAAACGCACGTTGGGAGCTCGCTGCTCAGCTGAAGGAGAACAAAAAAACCCTCGCGCCCCAAGACAGCAATTTATTTTTACACTCGCAACACCAAGCGGTATTTCTCGATCATGTTCTCATTTGCTGAACCTCTACGAAATCCTTGCAGGCTGGAAATTATTTCGAATCATGTATCCAAGACAACAAGGGTAATTCTTCCCCGGCATATTAAACGTAGACACCGACGGAGCTCTGATCTTTAGACGATTACCCTGAATTCAGTATAGGAATCCATTTACATCTTTCTGAAAAGGAGATTTCAGGATTCATCGCCTTTTTCCTTTGGGTCACCTTGTCGTTTCAAGGAAATGATGGCCCAGCAGCAGAAGTATTTCATCCCAGCGGGGCACACACCCGGCTTGTTGGTATTCCTGCCCAGAATAGCTTGCAGCACTGACAGAGCTCATCTGTGTTAAATTAGCCCTTAGAAAACATCCCTCGCTCTGAATCTCAGAAGATCATCCCTTGACGCAGGTCCAAGGAGCAAAAAGCGAAAGCCCTTCTTGCGCGAGCACCGTGACAGACTGTCACAGCCTCTAAACTGCGGTTAAAAAGCCCATTTGTGACCATGTACCAGAGAGAAAGAATATGAAAACCCATCTCCCTTCTTGCCCTCCTGTCCCTATTACTGGCTTTTGTAATGATCTTTCAAAAAAAGACAAATAACTCAATACGCCCTTGAAAGCCTTCTGGGGGAGGAACCCAGGACCACATGCCCTTAAGGCTGTGTTCATCCAGGCAGTCCTAAGGGAATAAGGGACTTGCTCGGGGTGACAGTGGAAGTCTGTTGACTTGATCGAGAATGGGAGCCAGCAAACCAACACATGAGAAAACCCGTGCCTGGCTGGGAAATGGGATGATGACCTGGTCGACTGTCAAAAATGAGTCATCAAAGTGAGAGCTTCAAGCCACCTCAAGTGATAAACCTGTGCTTCTCACTAACATAGAATCATAGAACGTGTTGGGTTGGAAGGGACCTCTAAAGGCCATCTAGTCCAGCCCCCCCTGCAGGGAGCAGGGAAATCTTCAACAAGATCAGGTTGCTCAGAGCCTCATCCAGCCTGGCCTTGAATGTCTCCAGGGATGGGGCCTCCACCACCTCTCTGGGCAACCTGGGCCAGTGTCTCACCACCCTCAGTGGAAAGAACTTCTTCCTAATGTCTGATCTAAACCTGCCCTGCTCAGTTTAAAACCATTGCCAAACGTGAGACGACCTTTAAAGGTCCCTTCCAACCCAACAGATTCTATGATTCTATGGGGAAGACCAGTTGCCCAACACTCAATTTATCATTAGGAAACTCAAAAGAACAGCTCAAGCCTTTTATCAAGAAGTCACAAGGCCAATACAACGTATTACAGACTATACAGATATGTATATTTGCATGCAAATATAAAAGAGGTTGGGAGTCCCTTCACAAGTAACAGTTTGTGTGACAAAAACCATCCAGGATACCGAGACACAAGAGTCAAAAACTTGAAGAGGAAAGTTTGGAAAAGGCAAAGCAGAAGGAAGCGATTCAGTCCCCACGTGGGACTAGGGAGCCAGCCGGCCCTTTGCTCTGAAGGCACCTCCAGCACCGTCTGGTCCGCGCTAGAAGGCACAGAGAAAGACTGGAGGAAGCCTACCAAGGAAAGGCCAAAAGCCCACAAACACAGACAACAGGTCAACGTAGGACCTACTAGGGGAGAGCAGATACAGGATGTTACGCCAATATGTTCCTGTGCTAAGGAATACAGAAGGGAAGGGAAGGATGGAGGCCATAACTTCAACAAAAGAAAAAAAAAAACCCATGTCAGATAAGCATCCTTGATCAAGCCCAAGAACAGATCTACATTTTTCTCTTCTGCTCTGCCTTTTACTGGCCAAACAGCACTAAGTGCCAACATCAGGCCACTCCGCTGTGCCCCTCCGGTAGGCTCCTGGTTGGTACATCTCAAAACCGGGCTCAGGTTCTCCAAACTCAGAAACTCCAGCAACGAGACAAACATGAGAGCAGCAGGCCCCCTTCCCACAGTGCTGGGGTTCCACCACAAAAAGGGTCTCCCTCTTTCACCCAGGGCATCGTGCTCTGGCATTCTGGGCGCTAAGACAGCACTAGCTGCGGGTTTTCGCTTGAACGCCAATTTTAAGTTAAACAGCACCAAAGGCTTGGTGCAAATTCTCTGGGCCAGTCACCCACAGATTAAGGGATTCGTCTTTACTACGTGTTAAGCATCCCTGAGCCCTGTCACAGCAAATGTTCTTCTCCCCCAGCCAAACCCTCCATGCTCAAGCCTCGCACCGTACACAGCTGATATTTGCAGGAGTTAACGGGGCTCATACTTGCCTCAAACGTGACAAAGTCATCAAACTCATCAGGACAGGCCGGGGCTTCCTCCTCAGGGGTATATCCCATATCATACAACTGGCTGTCGGGATCTGCAGAGGAAAACACAAAAAAGAAAGAGAATCACCAAAAGGCAACGCGCACCCTCAAATGAAGGGCAGAAGGACAAGAACTCGCTCTTGCACGCACCGGGTCCTTCAGCTTTCAGAAAGGACCTCTGCTCCCAGGCATCCCACCACCTCCTCGGCTGGAAGGCAGTTGGGACGGCTGCTCCCTGGCAGAGGTCCTACAAGGTCCCTTGCTGCTCCGATGGGACTAGCACCTGGATCCATCCCTACCCCACCATGGTCTCCGCTCCTTTTCCTGGTTTCTTCCCTATCTCCGTTTCCTGCATCCTCTTATTCTTCTCCCAGAAGGCTTTAATCCTGCTGTGGGCAGGGAATACATTAGATCTATGTGTGACAGCCAACTACCATGGGAACCGCAGAGAAAGCAGGCTGCACCAAAGCTTTTATCATCTACTGCTCCTCCCGTGGCCAGCCACATCAGGAGCCACCTCCCCAGCGGGACAGGAAAATAGGAGGCTTTCAAGGAGATTTCTTAAAAAAATATATATATATATTACTCCTCCCACCCCCAAACACTCATCTGCAGCAGAGCGGATCGGCATTTCTCCGACCCCATCAACCGAGGAAGGGAGCGTAAATTCCCAGTGCTCCCTCAAGCAACAGCTAATGCCTGATCCAGCACACGACCTAGATCACAGGCTGGAAACACCAAATCAAGATCAGATGCTGCAGTCCCAAAATAAATAGCAGGCTCAAAACCACACGCCTTGGAGCTGCAAGCGTTGCGGCACTAGGTTTGTCTGATGTCGATAAACTTGGCCGGGGCAGAGGGAGTCATTCTGTCAGTACTCCGAGGAAAGCTGGGCAATCGCTTGCATTTGGGGAGGGACAGACTTTGCTTTTACGGCCGCTCGAGGCAGAGGACGGGAGCGGAGGTACAAAAGCGGGGTCTGCTTTCTGCGTCCTGCGGGCTGGTGGCTTCCCAGCAGGCTGGCAGCATAGCCAGGCTCGAGTCCAAACCAAAGGGGCACCTAAGTCTCATGAGGCTTTGCCGAGCCAAGCGGCGCAGCCACCCAGACGGGATGGGATGGGATAGGATACCCTCTAAGGGTATAGCCCTTATCTAGTCCCAGCCAGGGCTCCCGCTTTGGGTCCATCTCCATATATCAAAAAAATGCCATTTTTCCTTAAGGGATCTGTACGGCTAGTATAAAGTCAAGGGATTAGGGCACAAGACAAGGAGTCAGCTTTGCAGCAACATCCCTCCCACCCAAAGACCCTCCCCAAGCGCCTCTTTCGGCTCACCATCAAATCCAAACACAGTATCTCCCCAGGAGACACTGGAGCCACCAACCCGATGGGTACCGGCAGCCCACGGGGGTGGGAGAAGCTGCGCACGTGGCGCGGAGAAATGTGCCCTCCCGTAACCTGGGTCTGGGGCTCCCAGGGGCTGGACTGTAAATCAAACCCAGGAGTAAGCCAAATTGCTTTTCCAGAAACCTGTGCTCTACAGTAAGCACACGGTGGGGTCACGGCTTCGTCGGATGAAAGGTGCTCTTGTTGGCGATTTATGGCTTCAATATCCCGCCGCTCTCCCTGCTCCCAGCACCGGTACTGCCATGAGCTGCACTTCCAGCTGCCGGACCTGGCTGTAACCCCGAGCAAAGCAGCAAGACGCACGTGAAAACGCTGCTGCCCGAGCACGTCGCTCGAGGCAAGGCAGCCTCAGGCCACCTCTGCTCTAACTAACGGGGTTAGCACTGAAGTATCTTAAGGCTGTATTCTCCCTCTCCTCAGATGTTCCCCTGTCCCCACCTGCACGGCTCCACCCACGGGTCTGAGCCTACAATGAGGAGTTTTTCCATTAGTTATCCCTGTCCCTATTCCAGTATTTGAAAGCCTCCTCGGTGACAGCAGGGAGGACCGAGGGGATGGGGACATCCTGCTTGCTGCAAAGCCACGGGAGCACCCGAGAGTGGGTCTCACCAAGAGGAGCCTCTGCCCGCTTCTGGGAAAACCAAGCGGTGCTCCTGAACACGTCACATCATGGAAACAGAAGGGATGGCCAGCCACGGCTCTTGCCGACCACAGGCAATGGCCACCTCCAGAGGTGGCCGTGACATGCACAGGAGCATCCAAAGAGCCAGACCAGCTGACGGGGACACAGGCTGCAGGCACACTGCCCTGGTCCTGTGCCCGGCCAGGGCTCTGCCCCACGGCACAGCACGTCCCACCCAGCGCAAGCCCCGGTGACAGCTCTGCTCTCCGCACCCCCCTGGCACAGCCCAAAGGCTCCATCTGCAGCACATCCGAATCCCAGAGCCGACGGCGGTGAAGCTCCAGCCCCACGGCTTCCAGTGCTTCCAGTTACCTGATCTCGCACCTCCACCAGCACGACCAGGCAAGCCAACCAGCCCCACCGGTGCCCACCCCGCAAGGCCATCTCCAGGGCTGCTGGTGGCACCCCACGGCAGCCCCGGGAACCGCAGAGCACCCCGAGGGCGGCAGAGCCAAGCACAGGCTGTTCCCTTCCGCTTATTCCCATATCACTTCTTTTCCTCCCCCTCCGAGTAGACACACAAAAGCTTCCTGCTTTCCTACAGACACAGATAAAGATATTTGTTCTGCTCATTCCTTCCGAAGGGACTCGAAAAAGGAGGATTTACAGTCAAGTGAAGGCTTCCAATTCCCTTTGGAAGCAGGGGTATAAAGCGCGGGCAGGCAACGCACAAGCAGCTCCCCACCATCAGGTGCCTCCAGTACTGCCCTTGCCCAAACCGAGTGCTCCTGGAGCCTCCCCAGCCCTTCGGGTGTTTCTTGGTGTACGGGCGATAGTGAGACCGGTTCTTCCATCTGTCTGCAGAGCACACAGCCCAAAGAGGGTGTCTCTGCCCAGGCAAAGCTTATTTTCACAGCAAACTCCACTGCAAAAAGCAAAGAAAGACCATTTGAGAGGTCGCCTGCCGCCTTGCTGGTGGTGTGGCCAGCAGAAGCCATGCCCAGGAGACAGCACTCCATGCTTCCACCTCCCCATGCTCCAAGGCAGAGAGCAAAAAGACAAACATCGCCACAAACAAAGGTTGACTTTTTCTGCTGGATTCATTCCCTCCCCCCCCGAAAAAGCCATATGGTGCTTTGTGTATAGGGAGAGTTGCCATGGAGAGCTTGCCTGCAAGTCTTCCAGCACAATAGGCTGCCTTAAGCTTTCAAATTCCTGTCCGAAAGAGCCAAAAAAAACCCCCAAGAGATCTTTGCTGCTCAACTGTCACTCCCTATGTGAAGAGCACCATCCTCCATGTGTAGAATGAGAGCTGAAGGGCTCCACTACCTGTTTTTCCCCACCGCACCACGGTGGCCATGGGCCACCAGCAGCAGCACTGCGCAACCCTGGTCCAGCAGCACATGATGAGTACAAATGCTCAAATTCCCTCTGCTCTCTCCCTTGGGCCTCAAAGCCAAATCCCAGCTGATGGGATTCTCTCCTTCGCATCCCCTTCTCCAGGCCCCTTGCACCAAAAAGCACATTTTCCTCTCTTACACCCATCCCTCATTTCACTTGACCTCTTTCCTTCCTTTTCTTCGATGCGGTCAGCACTCTTGGAGTCACCTCATTCCAACGCTGCTCAAAATCACAGCTTTTGCCCAGAGATGAGGATGTCATAGAATCACAGAATGGTTTGGGTTGGAAGGGACCTTAAAGATGATCCAGTGCCACCCCCCTGCCCTGGGCAGGGACACCTCCCACCAGCCCAGGTTGCTCCAAGCCCCGTCCAACCTGGACTTGAACATTTCCATGGAAGAGGTATCCACAACTTTTCTGGGCAAAGGAATGTCATTTTTGGGACAAATCCTTTTGTCCTCACATCCAAGTCTCTGCAACCAGCTTCTCCTGTGGTTTCAGCTCTATCCATCACTCCCACCGCTAGTCCCATTACTTCCACACATAGCCAAAAATCTCAAAGCTAAAAAATCAGGCTCTAAGAGACCCTGCAGGGACCCTTACTGCCCAGCAACCTCCCCGCAAAGAGGCTGTAAGCTATACGCTAGGTCTTTTTCCCAAATTAATTGCAT
Organism: Dromas ardeola; assembly: GCA_013398915.1. Taxonomy (NCBI): domain Eukaryota; kingdom Metazoa; phylum Chordata; class Aves; order Charadriiformes; family Dromadidae; genus Dromas; species Dromas ardeola. The sequence continues at coordinate 35,421 of VYZM01021535.1, forward strand.
TAATTTATTTGACCGGAATACACGGGCAGGGTACCAGGCATCTGGATAAAGCTTTGGTTGAATTATTGCGGCAGGACAGTTTTACCAGGGTAATGTGGCTGACGTAGAATTTACACAAGGAATTGTAACCAGTAAGACCAGGCACATGTACTATATATTCCAGTGAAGCTAAGGTGATTTTGGAAAAAAAAAAAAAAAGGATGTGAAAAGCAGATTAAGTCTTCTATGAGGCATCTGCAGCATCCCTTTGACACCTTTTCCTATCCCTGCCTTGAAGCTTCCTGTTGCTTGCCCAGCACGTGCTCAAGCCCCACTGAGAAGACCACCTTCCCAGCTCACACCGCTTGCTTGGGAGATGGAGATTTGCCTTCAAACAAGCCCTGCTGCAAATCCTGTCAACCACTGCACTTTCTTTTCCCCCCATGCATTTGATTCTCTGCTTTCCCCAGTGCTGCCCCATTTCTTTCTAGAGCAGGGCAGGTTTAGATCAGACATTAGGAAGAAGTTCTTTCCACTGAGGGTGGTGAGACACTGGCCCAGGTTGCCCAGAGAGGTGGTGGAGGCCCCGTCCCTGGAGACATTCAAGGCCAGGCTGGATGAGGCTCTGAGCAACCTGATCTAGTTGAAGATGTCCCTGCTCACTGCAGGGGGGTTGGACTAGATGGCCTTTAGAGGTCCCTTCCAACCCAACATGTTCTATGATTCTTTGTTTCTTGCTGCCTTATGGCTCTGCACTAAATCCTGCATCTCCCCCTATTCTTAAGATCTCCCGATTCCTCCCAGTGTTTAAAAAATCCCATAAATTGTTGTCCAAACTATGTAAAGCTTCTGATGAGGACCATCTCTCCAAACACACCTATGTGTTCTCCCGCTGCCTGGCGGTGCAATAGGAACCTGGGCTTTTCAAGAACCGCAAGACAACGTAGAGCTACAGCAACAGAAGTCCCAGGGTAGAGAAGGTTCCTGAAATAGATTCTAAAAACTGTTTTCAGAAGACAGGATTTCAGTGAAAAGGCACCTTGAGTGAAGTGCTGCGAGTACAGTAGTGACACAGGTCAGAAACAGAGCCAGTTTTATCGGCTTCATATAGGAATGACCTAGAAAAACAGAGCCTTTCAGAAGTATTTAAGTCATCTGCCAACACACACTCTGTATACCGCTGCGAGCCACAGAGCCACAAACTCAAAGTGATTCCAACAGTATGGATTATGTGCAGCTAACAGACCTGAATTATTCAGCACAGGAATAAGGCTGGGAACCCGCGTGAATGGCGCAAAACAAAATAGACACCACCACCACCCTCCTCAAAAAAGAAGACAAGACGAAGTTATGGTTGGCTTAAGAGAGGACAACTGCTATAAACTGACCTCCCTTACTGGGTACGCTGCTTCAAAGTGAGGTGGCAAAAGGCATACAGCCAAGCATTGAAAATTTACAGGCATTTAGGAGGATCTTGCATCCAAAGCAAAGAGATGGAGAGGAAGCCACTGTCCGGTGTTTCCAGGGGCAGCTCAGGGTCTCCAGCTTTCACCAAAGCTCAAGCACCCTCGTGGTGTTAGTCCCGGCAGGATAAAGCTAGCACCAGTCCAACCGTCCAACTTTTGCTTTCCATGAGTGATCCAGGAGTACGTTTATAGTCTGACGGTCACACACAAAGTGGTAGCACTGGTCAGAGCTGGAAAGGGCAGCGTTCTGCTATCTGCTTCTCCTGTAACCCAACCTGCTGACGCCTCCAGAGATGAGACATCGGGCCAGGAGCCACTTAGTGCAGACTACCAGTTTACAACCCAAAATTAAGCGAAGGGAAAAACCGAGTGGCAAGCCCAGGCTACCAAGGAAGCAGTGCCGGAATTAAGGTTGCTTATACAACCCTCATCTGAGCCCCTCCCAGCTAATGCGCTTTAGCACTCCTTCATTTCTTAAATATCATTGCTCACGGGTTGGTACTTATCACATATTCCTTTTGATCCTCTTCATACAGTGCGGGCCCTCAAGCTTTGTTTAGACACACCATCTAAAAACACAGTGAAAAGAATTAGCTTCACGGTATCCAAGCATTTTGGAAGCATAAATCTAGCTGCCTTCACTTCGTCTCGGAGATGAGATGAGCGTTGCTGCCTCCGCTGTGGTGACACAGATGGATCAGAGACAGGAAGCCACCACTAACACGTGGGATTCGGTATTGAGTTGAACATACGAGTCCTCGTTTTTAATTTTCTCAGCAATTTGAGCTGTCTTCAGTGCACGCTAGTCAACAAGACCAGCTCAAATTCCTCCAGACATGTGTCAGCCTGGAACAAAAGCTCACTGCTGGAGGTGTGGGAAATGAGGAGCGGGTTTGTGGCCACCAGCAAGTGGTTCAGAGCCACTTCATGACGCACAAGCAGAAAAGACCAAGAGACTGAGCCTCTAAAATAGCACAAGCTGCCCTGGTGAGGAGACCTCCTGATGTCCTCCGTCTCCTTCGCTCTAGCTTCTACTTTCAACAAGTCCGTATTTCAGGAAACAAAGCTGAATTTTGCAGCCAACAGCTTCATTCCCTGTTCTGTGAAGAGACTGAGGCAGAATCTCTTTAAAGAGTGCACAAAACTATGCAAACAATAGAACATCATAGCTTCCCAGAGCACCCTCAATGTAGGCGCAACCTCTGGGACATCCATTAGCCAGTCTCTTGTCAAGTGTTTAAGTACAGGCAAGTGGAAACTCTTCTAGATGCTCCGCATCCAGCTTGATTCGGGCAGGAGCACACAGAAGACAAGTGGCACCTCTTAGATAAGATGGATCTGCCAGCTAAATAAAAGCAAAGAGAAGCCTGGCTCGGGAGCCTGGATGCACCAGAGCTTTTGAAATACCAGATAACAGAACCAAAGCTGTTTCTCAGCCCACTCATTAGAGGTCCCTTGCATCAGCTGGGGCACTGGCTGGATGGCACCGTCCCACCACGAAGCATTTCAGCCTCCAGCTCAAAGCTCCCACACGGAGAAATCAAGACAACCGTTAAAACCAGTTCAATCCTCCCCAGCTCACAGCTTCCAGTCCTGTGCCTGAGAAACGTACTTACCTTCCAGCGTAGCTAAACACCGTTTTTAATGCAATGCCCGTGTGAATGCAGGCACAGCTGGCCTGCAGGAGAAGCCATGGCCTGGATGCCAGCATTAAAAGAAGCCCTCAACACCTATAGCACTTACAAATCATAACATACAGACATTAGCATTTGTCAGTCAGCACTTGCAGGTCTTTCTTGCCATTTCTGTCCCCCACCAGCCACACCAGAAGCTGAAGACACCAAATGCAAAGCTGATGCTAAAAGCCTTTTCAAAGTCATCATAGAATCACAGAAGGGTTTGGGTTGGAAGGAACCTTAAAGCCCACCCAGTGCCACCCCCTGCCCTGGGCAGGGACACCTCCCACCAGCCCAGGTTGCTCCAAGCCCCGTCCAGCCTGGCCTTGAACCCCTCCAGGGATGGGGCAGCCACAGCTTCTCTGGGCAACCTGGGCCAGGGGCTCACCACCCTCACAGCAAAGGATTTCTTCCCACTATCTCACCTAAATCTCCCCTCTTCCAGTGTAGAACCGTCCCCCCTGGTCCCATGGCTCCCCTCCCTGACCCAGAGTCCCTCCCCAGCTTTCCTGGAGCCCTTTGAGGGACTGGAAGGGGCTGGAAGGTCTCCCCGGAGCCTTCTCTTCTCCAGGCTGAACCCCCATAGCTCTCTCAGCCTGTACTCACAGCAGAGGGGCTCCAGCCCTCCCAGCATCTCCGGGGCCTCCTCCGGCCCCACTCCAACAGCTCCGTGTCCTTCTTGTGCTGAGGACTCCAGAGCTGCACGCAGTATTCCAGGTGGGGTCTCACCAGAGTAGAGTAAAGGGGTAAAAGCCAAGCCTGGCAAGTCATTTGGATCAGAACCTGCCTTTGGGCAACACATGGTCTTGGGGAGAACCGCAAGGCTGGCCAACAACTGTACAGACACATTCTACTCCAGCCAAGGCTCTGACTTCAAAAGGTAGGTTGCAAAACCATCAGTAAAAAACAAATACAGTTATTTATAAAGTGGGCAAGTATGAAATCAGAGGCTAGGTCCCAACCAGAACTCAGCCTGAGTTTAGGGAGAAACTGAGGAAAGAAAATACATGAGGGAAGAAGAGACATTAAACTACACCTGCGGGGAGAATCACAGAATGGTTCGGGTTGGAAGGGACCTTAAAGATCATCTAGTTCCAAACCCCTGCCGTGGGCAGGGACACCTCCTCCCAACGTGGCATTTCACAGTTCTGAGCCATCTCTTAGAAGCGACAGTTGTGCTGCTCAAAGATGTCCTGCCTGTTACGGCGAGTGTCAGGCAGACAGTTTGCCCTCCTGCTGCTGGCCACAGCAGAGCAGTTGGGAGTCCCTGTCCTCCAAAGTCCCTTGAAAGCTATGCAGATTAACAGGAAAACGCTCCTGAAGGCTCACATGATTGAATACCCCTCACTTTTTCTCCCCCCAACTCTCAACATTGACAAAAAAATCAAAAAATCCCTTCTAAGGGATCAATAAACGAGAGGGGAGCTGTACTTTTTAAAGTGCTTTTGCTCCAACTGCCTTCTGTAAAAGAAACATCGCCCAAAGGAGAACAAAGTAATGGAGAAGGGTCCTATAAGCTTGGGGTTTAATTCTTTTTCCAGCATAAGATTCCCCAAAGCGAGGAGGACGGTGTCAGAGACATCGCCCAGGTTGACAGCCCTTCCCTTCCAGGCAACGCGAATAAATGAGTGACTTAACGCAGCACTCCAAAGCCACGAGCTACACAATGCAGGCGGCAGCAGGGATCATCAGCGCTTCATTCAAAGCTGACTTATTACTAGGGATATAAACTTTTATTAAAACTCATTCGGACAGTTTTCAAAGGTTTTGGTAACAATTTTGTTGGCTAGAAGAGAATCCAGGGCTTGTGCCTGACCACTCTCCTGCAGATGAAGGACAGCTGAGGAACACCGTCTCGGAAGCATTAAAATCTTTTCAATGGGATCTCTGAGAAGGAATCAAGGGCCTGAGATGTTACAAACATCACGTTGCCGATTCTTACCACCTAAACAGGCACGTTTTTATCAGAAGTTGTTGCGTTATCTCTGCTGACCACTCTGTAAGTATTGATTGCGTTAATAAAACTACAGGCAAAACAAAACAGGCTTCAAAAAGCAGCAAGTGGAGAAGCGATGGGAGAAGGCGAGCGGCTGACTCGGTACAGCTCTGCTCTCAACATCTCAAGAGCAGCACGGGAGCAAAGCCACCCTCGTGTTGGGCTGCAAGGGGTGACAGTAGTCCTTCATTGCCATCCTGTGACTCTCTGATCAGCGAATTCAGCTCTAGACACCTCGTTAGCAGGAGCCTTTCCTGTCTGAAGGAGAAATAAGCTGCCCAGCGGCTAGACAGATTTCCAGGAGCATTCAGACCGTATGCACTTGGAAAAGATGATGATCATCAAGGAGAAAGACATCGGAGGGACACATGCACCAGCCCAGGAGGAATCATAGAACATGTTGGGTTGGAAGGGACCTTTAAAGGCCATCTAGTCCAACCCCCCTGCAGTGAGCAGGGACATCTTCAACTAGATCAGGTTGCTCAGAGCCTCATCCAGCCTGGCCTTGAATGTCTCCAGGGACGGGGCCTCCACCACCTCTCTGGGCAACCTGGGCCAGTGTATCACCACCCTCAGTGTAAAGAACTTCTTCCTAATGTCTGATCTAAACCTGCCCTGCCCTAGTTTAAACCCATTGCCCCTGGCCAATGGCTTGCCCCTGGACACAGCTTGGTGCAGAACAGGATGGATATGAAGAAGTGAGCCGTGGTTAGGCAGAACACCAAGGAAAGGTTCCTCTCAATGCGGGGACGCCCACCGCAGCCAGCCCATGCTCACCCATCACAGCCCAACCCAGCGGGGCTGCAATTAGCACCAATTTCCTGGCAAAGCCACATCACAGGCAGCCTCTCCTGTCTAAGAGCGAGACCAGGAAACGCTCGGAAGACACAAGCTTTTGCCACATCAGTCTGTCAGGGTGTCACACGGGTACACTCACCACAGAGTCACAAGCCTCCAGGCCATAACAGAGCCGAGAGAGCAGGGCTCTCGGAGGAGCAAAAGTGGTAGGTGAGTAATTATCCCTTCATTAATCACACCAGATTGACTGGATTCCTAAAGAGAAATGGTGTGACAGCTCTGGCCCGCCTCCTGGCGCAGAGGCAGGACGACGGGCTACTTATTTTCCTTTACCTAAGTTCAGGAAGCCAACCCGACCTGGTCTGTGGCCAGACGTTTCTGGTGAGGATGGAGGAGACGTTCCCCAGCTTCCTGGTTTGAGCCGAGCATTAATAATCCCTTGTTCCGGAGCTAAACATCCCAAACCTGAGAAATCAAAACAGGGAGGACCGAAACCAGCAGCAGCACCACCCATCTGGAGGCACCAGCCCAGCCTCCTCCCACGCGCTCCCCGCACCGCGGGCTAAGCCCAGGCTCCCAAAAGCCTTCGCAGCAGCAGATGTGGAACAAAACAAGCCTACTCCCGACGCAGAAAATAAAACACATGATGGAGAAATACTGAGACAGCAGATGGATGATGAGAAACGTCTATTTTCTAACAGAAGTCGCCTTTGTTTTCCTTTTAGTCATCACCTCCGTAGAGGAGAGTGTGCTAAGAGTCGCTCCAAGGCTCTAATAAAACACTGGTTTTATATTGACCATCTCCCCAAGAAAACAGGTAGTCCCCGCAGTGTTTTTTCTTCTCCTTTGCCAGAGAAATTAGTTTTCTTTTGGGCCTTTCATTTGCAATTTAAACTCAGGTTGCCTTTATCAGCCTTGGGTTACGGTCTGAGGGTCTAAGCAGCCACAAGCTTTACTTCATCAGGACACATGGAAGTCCGTCCACTCTGTGATTTGCAAGAGATCCGGCTAACACTTTCCCCCTCATAAGGAATCGTGTACAAATGGTGATGCTTTGGGCATTTAATCGCGGGTCAGCCACTTGCCACAGTAGGCGAGGGGCAGCTTTGCAGTGCAATGAACTCCATTTCCCCCGGGATGTGTGTGTATTTTGGACCTGCAGCCTGTTACACTCCGTGACGGTGACCGGACGCAGCAAGATTTCTCTGGCATATGCTTCAAAATATTCATAAAGAAAGAATTCTCCAAAGGGGAGAGATGCTCAGTGCCAATCTGCCGTTCCCCGGCACCCCGAGGGCTGCCGAGCCTCAGCAGTGGTTTTAGGGCAGCGTGTTCGAGCAATTCCCTGCCGTTCTCATCCCGGAGCCACAAGGAGACCTACGGCCACGCTTCCTCCGACACTTCTGCGCTTCTCCTGAAAGTAGGTCAATGCAGTATGTCATCTGCCAGGCTGTCTTTGGGAAGACACGCTCCCTGCTCAGGCATGGCGCGCATGGAGCAGGCCGGCTTCATCCCTGACGTAACCCTTCACCCAGCTGCCAAGTTAGAAAAATGAATAAAACCCATTGTTTACGTAAATTAGAAGAGAAACGCACAGCAAAGAGAGCCATGGTGAGCCAGAAGTGCTTCTCCTCCCCTAGCAGCATCCGAGTCCTTTCCCTAGCACATTACAGCAGAAATAAATAGCGATTTAAAAGTGCTGGCGGGCAGCGTGGGCTGTGCGGCTCTGCCCGGCGCTGCTTTGGAGCTGGGCAGCGGGACAGGTTTCACAGCTGAGGAGCATCTCCCCGCTCCCCCCCCGCTACTGCTCCCGCTTTGAAGGGGAACAAGCGGTTACTGCCGCTCACCCAAAGCTCCCCGCTTACGCCAAGGCGGGCAGACTGCAGCCAGAGTTACCCTTGCTGGATCCTGGCAGCTGCACGGATGGAGATAAATAGTTTCGCGGGTGGTGTTTTTGTTCCTGGGTTTGCTTTTAAGTAGGAAATATCCTCCCTCCCAGTTGAGCCAGTCTGGAGTTATCCTTTCCAGCGTGAAAGTAATCCAAAACAGAGGATAAGCGTGTGCATGGGGAGAGCCATGCACTGACCTCCCCTTTCTCTGCTGCTTTTGTGGAGGTAGCAGAGCTGCTCCCTGCCCCACGGCATCCTCATGCCCCACACCACCCTCATCCCGCCCCCCCAGACCCTATTACCCACCCTCGTCGCCACCCCCCAGCCCCACCACCCTCCGGGTTCCTCGGCGGCAGCAATGCAGGAGCGAGGGCGGGGGTACAAGCGGCTATTAAAAACTAAGCGTGGGGCACAAAGCTGCAATCGCAAAGGTAGGTGTCCAAGTCAAGGCTGGCCCCTTGTTTCGAGAGGTGTGATAACGAAGGATTTGGGAGCAGGCCCCGAGGACACGTCCCCTTTGAGGCTGGGCTAGCAGCTGCACACGCTCTGCAGCATTTTGGGGTTCCTGGGAGCAGAAGACTGGCTTTTCTTCTCCAAAGACATAGCGCAATGTTGAGAACAAACACCCCAGTGCCACCTGCCCTGAGGCTTTCTCCTGCATCCTCTCCTCACCTAGGAGCAGCCTCTAGGGATGAAAGTTGGGCTGGACTCACATCTCCTCAGTTCTCCATCTGTTTGTGCCTCCATACCGAGGAGCTCCGTCCCACCCCTGTCCCCTGAGCCCCAGCCTGGCACAGGACAGCGTCTCTGTGCCCCCAGGCACACCAGACCCTCTCCTGTTAAAGATGCTTCTGCAGGAGAGGGATGGAGAGGGACCTCAGGCCGCTTGGACCACCGGGTATGACCAGAGCAGCTCACCTCCATCACAGACTGGCACATACGCTCCGAATTCCCCATCCCCTGCCAGCACCGAGAGTTACACAATAGACAACCCTCGCACATTGTCACGGGCAGGCCCGGTGGTTTCCAAGAGAAGTGTTTAAGTCCCACTACGGCAAGAAAAAAAACCACCCCAGTTCAGTACTTCCAAGAAAGGCTTGGCTGCTCCCGTCCCTAGCAGAAGGGGTCACAGACGACGAGCGCATGGACTCCAAACATCACAAGCACAGTAATGGTGCTACGAGCACCCCTCCGCACCACAGGGATAAGGAGAACTCTGATCTACAAAGAACAGCACTACAAAGAACAGCGGAGGTATTTTTTTCCCCCCCTCAAGTATACATATAAATTTTAAAGCGATGTTTAAGTCTTCGTTCCTTTCAGGGGCAGAATTAACGCTCATCTTCATAAACGCCTTATCCCAACAAGCAGTACATGTAGTACATACATATATATACGCACCAGAGCAGAGCAAGATGCAATGCAAAAAAAATGCAGAAGACACAATCAGAGCAATTTTGGTTTTATTCTTGCTCATGAATCAATCTTGATTTCCCATTCACGGCAGCCCCTGCACGACAGCTGTACACAACGAGGCATCTGTCCTACCTTCGGCCATCAAACGAGCTGTCTCCCTAATCGGTGACGGTTTAGCCAGGGTTAGGAACAGGCAAGATCGGCGGGGAAAGTCTTCACTGCAGCAATGCTGCAGGAATAAAGAGATCAGCAGATCCGATGCGAACGTAGGAAGTGCTCAAACCAGTGCCAGATACTCACTGAGTTTAGTCAAACGTGCACACAAGCTCTCCTTCCATCTGCTAAGCTTCAGTGAAGGCTTCCCTTTCAAAAAGCAAAGCTTTGAATATTAAATTGGGCCCGGGTACCCCCGCTGAGAAAGCGTGCTTAGATGTCAGCAGTAGCCTGTTGCAAATACGACCATATTTCCAGCATCAGTCTGGAAGAGAAACCACTGGCAACGCACACAAACACAGCCTCAGAAATAATTACTGGATTGGGAATGTGTAAGGGAATGCAAGCTTTGGCTTCTGGAATTATCCCCCGTGCAAGGAAAGCTTTCATTTTGCGTAGCGAAAGCCATCTGCAATGCAGATCTTACAGAGGGGAAAGAAAAAAAAACACACACACACACACAAAAAAAAAAGTGACACACAAACCAAATGGTGGTTTATGTTACCAGACGGAGCCAGATATCCAACACACTCTGCACCTTCAAACGCTCTGCGGAGCCGGAGCGGATCCGTGTCACCAGTCCAGCAGCCAGCCCGGCTCTCCAGAAATTAATTGCGAGGCACCATGTGCTCTCCAGCAGACTCATACAAGCACTAAGCGGTTGACGGGCACCCGGAGCTGTGGTCTCGGAGATGTCATCTAAGCGCTATCAGATCCACAGGCGTCTCTGAGACGCCGGATCAGCAATTAAACGGAGCGGCGGCGGGAGCGGGGAACATCGCTGCTGCCCGGGCAGGAAGGCTGGAGAGCACGACCTGCACAGGGGGTGACCAACATGGGATTAATTACTCAGATTTGGTGCTGAGAACTGATGCGCGGTTCCCTCTCTTGGCTGCACGCTTCCCAGATGTAACGCTCACAGCCTTCGTGCCAAGGGAGGGCTGGATATGGGTGGGTTTGTTTGTTTTTTTTTTTCTTTCAGGAAATTCCCAAGTCGGCATCCTGCTACCGGGAGCACACCAACCATTTCGGGACACGAAATGCCAACTGCAGAAAGTGCAGCCGCTGCTGCGAGGATACACCCACTGAAACCCTCCGCGGGCTGCTCTCGGGAGCCGAGTGATGCAGCCCCACAGAGACTCGGACCCGCTCGAGTTCACGCCGCTGCCAGTTCCAATTAGCAACGGCACGACGCTTTTACACCGGCTCTTTGCAGCAGCTTGCCAACGCCAGCCCAGCCCAAGCCCCAGCTGCTGCCCAGCCCTTTGCTGTTCAACACCCTGCCCAGCCTCGCTCCGCACTTTTCCCTTCAGCTCATTCCTTTGGAAACCCGTCAAATGCCTTCAGGAAAGCTGACCGCACTCCTCCTGCTCAGTGCCTCTTGTTCAGCCCCACAGGGGTATCTCCACTGAGCTGCGGCTCGCTCCTTCAGCACGGTGGCCAACTGCTGAACCGGCTAGCCCCCAAGAGCCGGCACTGCACTGCCGGGGGTCTCCCCCAGTCCCATCCCTGCTTGCTCCTGCCAGCAGCCGGCCGGCCCTGTGAACAGGAACTCGCTTATAGCTTCCAGGTTTGGGTGTTGGCTCCAGAGCTGGATTTTCCATCTTCCCAAATCCAAAGAGCTTTCAGTTGAAGCATTTGGGGGGGGGAGAGAGAAAAAAAAGATTTGACTATTTCCATTCTTGGGCCCTCCCCTGAGCTGATGAAGGCATCTGTTCCTCAGTGGATGCACTGTCTGCTCTCAATGCACAGGGGCCCCTTTGTTCAGGGATCAGAAGCCAAGGCAGAAGGGATGGAGGAGCTCCTGCGAGCTCCAGGAATGCACCTTCCCCTGCCTGACAGTGGTTATTTGAACCAACACCAACAGCGATCCCCCTGGGTGCACGAGGGTACCTGCACAGGGCCCGTGCCTACTGGGGCTTTGTTGGGTTTTTTTGCAAGACAGATGTTACAGATGTTCAGGGCATGGTTACACTCCTTGTTCATTAATGCTTTTGAGCTCGAGTAAGAGCACTGGTGCGCTACAAAGAGGAGACATTAAATATGTCCTACTGGATGCTGAGAGGCCTCTAGAAAACCAGGTGTCTGAAGCTTAAAAGGTTTTTAAATATCCTGACAAGGAACAGAATCTGCCAGCGAGCACAACCCGTGTTGTTTGTTTGCATCCAGCTGTGGCTGACACTACCCAGACTTTGTGTTTGCCAACCATCTCCCCCTCCGGCAGCCAAGACCAGAGCTGCACCTTGGTCCAGGCACCTTGGCTTCAGGTTATAGACACCATCACACCACCCCTGTCCCACGCTCAGCTCCTTGCCATGCAAATAGACAGAGATTTTGCTCCTGGTCTGAATTTCCTAAGTGGTTTGCATACAACCCCTCATTCCTGCATCTTACAGAGAAGATCCCTCATGAGCTGTAGCTTCTAAGCACGATGAACACAGCCATCACGCTGGCTCCCTGTTCTTTCCCCCTGCAGGATGACTAGAAAGATGTCCCGTTGGATCTCCCTGATGGTAGCCAGGTGCAACAGGATTCCCCCTGGCTGTGGATTCCCCAGGCATTACACACCTTATCTGGCTTCTTTAAGCATGCTCTGTAACATCCTCCTCCAAATTATTCAAAGTCAAATCACTACTGCCTCCACTACATTATCAGCTTCTCAAGTTTTACAATCCAAGGCCCTAAAATTCCACTTTTCAGAGTTATTTATCATCCCTGACTCACTGCCAATGTTTCTTTCCCAGTTTGCCCTTCTGCTGTTCTCTTCACCTGTTGCAGGACTGGCCAGTTGTCCAGGCACCGTCCTCACTGACTTTAAAAGCAGGCAAACCACACGCAGCGGGGGGACAAGGATGTCCCAGCAGCCACCCCACCCCACCAGCAAGAAGAGCTGGGACCCAGCAGGGTGTGAGGAGCTGAGTCTGCCCCAGCAGGGTCTCTGAGCCTGTCTCCCTGTGCCCAAGAGCCGGCAGTCCCCTGCCGTGGGGACCTGCCGTGGTCCCCATGCCACCCTGCTCCTGACAAATGGCTGGGAGCTGGGCTGAGAACTGAGCCCAGCCGACCAAGAGCCATGGGCTCAGCACCTCCTGCAGAGGGGACACCCCAGGCCATTCAGACTCCACCACCCAGAGCACTCTAATGGTAATAATATATATACACATTTTCATCTTAAGTCTTCCCTTTGGGAAGGGTAGAAGATAAAGCAGCCACAACAGGCTAAAGACGCCCATGAAAGTCTCAAATCCAGCTTCTGTAGCACGTAAGTCACTTTGCTCTTTCCCTGCCACAGTCAACATTACCTGGCCAGACAGAGGGTTACAGCAGGGGAGAGACGGGAATTGTTTCCTGGCAGCGGAGAGGTGCCACGGTGGCTTCCAGTGCTGTCCGAGTGGTGAAACAGCGCTTTGCTCCACACCGAAGGCGAGTTGGAGGAGTCCTAGATCAGCGTGTTCCTCAGCCAGGGGGAACATACCTCAGAGCTGGCGCAGGGATAGGGCCGAGGAGCCGAGGATCCTCCCTGGACGTAAAGGCCAACTGAACACGAAAGCAGTTATAAGGAAAACAGCCGACTACGCAAGTTTTGCTCATTTTGTAACTGCACCTTCAGAGTGCCAAGCTAGACTGGAAAATCTCGAGTAAAGTCACAGCTATTCTCCTACAGAGTCTCCAGGAGAGGGGGGGGAGAGGGAACGAGAAGTGGAGCATCTTCAGAAGTAAACCCTTCCCCCCGTTAAGGCAGACACTGAGAGGTACAATCTCACATCAGGTCTCACTTCAGTGACGGGCCAAAGAACTACAGAGTACCAGGAAACGCAACAGAACGATCTCTAGCTAAAAATAGGCCAAGCTAATTAACAAAACCTTGTTAAAAGGGCTGCCCAGCAGCAAGCATAACCTCTTCTTTCTTTACAAAGGATGATCAATATTGAGGATTTGCTGCTTCCGAGACAGTCAAGATCACTTCAACCTGAGCAACTGCTCAGCTGGTGAGACCCAAAGAAACTCCCCCTGTACCCGATCCTGGGTTTCTTTTACGGCTGTTCAATGCCGTGCAACGTCAGCTCTGCCCTTCTTAACCACTGTAATAAACACATATCAATCTCTTTCAAGTTGAATAAATAGCCATCCTAAAAGCTTCGTCCGGATCTGCTTTTTCCATTCAATTAATACAACACAATCCCAGAGCAATGAATTATTGAAGAGAAATACAAGCCAGAGCTTTCACAAACATGCTCTACTCCAATAGCAATTTATTACAAATTAATAGCCTGCTGCATTTCCTCCTGCAGCAGGAGAACCGGCAATCAAGCTACACCAGCCACCAAAACTTCCGAGCTGCCAGAAGACCCTACAGTTCCAAGCCCAAATAAACAGGGGGTAGGAGCGGGGAGGAGAAGGAGGGATGGACGACTGAGAGAAAGAGAAATCGCTTCTGTCTTGAGGGTTTTCTACTCATGAAAATGACACTGTTCGTACAGGAATAATCAGTCTTTCCACATCCTTGCTTGTATCGGCGCTGGGAAGCATGCTTGGTGCCCAGGGCTACCAACGTGGCGCACGTTTATTGCTGCAGGAAAGCAACGCTGCAGTTTAAGACAAGCATTACCAAAAGCAGAATTGATTAATGTGTGTGATAATTCCCCTTTGCACATTTAAAATTATATCTGCTCAGCAGGAGGCTTTCAATATTTTTCACACCCCGTCCTTACCACCATGCTTGCCCCAAAACGACCCTCTAACACTCATATTAGAGATGAATCTCAAATTGGAAAAAAAAACCAAACCATCTTTTCTTCAGCAAAGCATTTCAAATGCCAACCAGCAGGAAAGATACTTCCCATTTCACCAAGCCATTGCTCTGGAAGCACTTGCAACAAGCCCATCGAGAGCAACATAGGGATTGTCAGGGGCCTGTTTAGAGATGCCCTACCTGTCAGTGAATTCAAAGCTCTTATTTAATGTGCTTCTTGCTAGAAATCGCCTGAGCATGTTGATCCTACAAATAGTTGGAGTGAAGGCAAATGCTCTCTGCAGCTCCCTGAAAGGAGGGGGTAGCCAGGGGGGGGTTGGGCTCTTCTCCCAAGGAACAGGTGATGGGACAAGAGGAAACGGCCTCAAGTTGCACCAGGGGAGGTTTAGGATGGATATTAGGAAAATTTTTTTCACTGAAAGGGTTGTCAAGCATTGGAACAGGCTGCCCAGGGCAGTGGTGGAGTCGCCATCCCTGGAGGGATTTAACAGAGGGGCAGACGTGGTGCTGAGGGACGTGGGTTAGTGGTGGGTTTTGTCAGTGTTGGGTTGACGGTTGGACTCAATGATCTGAAAGGTCCCTTTCAACTGAGGCATCTCTGTGATTCTATGATCAGTGCCCAGCGTTCGGATGATGTTACACTCGACAGCAGACAGACAGACATCTCCAGCAGCGTGTCAGCCAAGAGCCGCCCCGAGCAGCAAACCCTCACAAAACCACAGGTGAGAGCAGGCACCACACCAGAAGGGATTTCCCCTCCATGGCTTTTCTGTTTCCAAGGTACGTTTAGGAAGGAACTTTCCTGATAAACAGGAAAACATGCAACCACCACCACAACTGCTGTACCACCTTTATCATCTCCATAATTGAACGCACCCGGGCTCTCCCCTCGTCTTCCTCCCAAGGCAGAGCAGTGACTTTCAGAAAACCAAACCCAGCTTGTTCTCGCCGAGCGACTTCTCAGCTCGGTGAACCCCTGTGGTGTTGAAATTCGGTGCCTCCCGGTCCCCCCTCGCAGCACGGCAGCAAACTCACCTCCATTTTTGATCGCTCTGATCCCCCGATGGAAATCTTCGAAGCTGATGACTCCAAGTCCGCTCGGATCGAGGTATTTTGTTAGGTCCTTTACCTGCAAGCACAAAAGCAGCGTTACCCACAGAGCCCTTTGGGGAAAAGGCATCTTCCATCAGAGAAACACCTTCTGACAAATTTCTCCGCCTTACAAGACAAAGATTTGAGCTGATACCAGTGAATTTCTTAAACTGACACCAAACTGTGGCTGTTCTCCTTGAAGGGCACATAAGTAATCAGTACAGAGGGGTTAATTAGTATTGGCTGGTGCTGAAACTATTGCTTAGTCTTGAAACATAGGTTAGGGCAGTATTTCTTGCAATGTGGTTCTTCTCTGCCAGGGATTTGTTTATTTTTATGTTTTTTAAAGAGGTCCTATCTTAATTGGGAAAACTCAGTAATAGGCTGCCCAGTAGGAGGGCCCAATTAAGAGGATTCAGTGGTAATGAACTGCTTCACATTACAAATTTAGGCCATATAATTGAAATATTTTCACAATTAGACAATGCCCGAGGGGGAAGGAATCGCGTCAGCTAGTGAGGATTAGGATGCGGGCACTGGAGCAGGCACACACATGGAACAGGGGACGTTTGTGAGACCTGGCGAGGACAATCTCGGCACTTCAGGCAGAACAGGCCACAGTTTGGGTGCAAAACCAAAGCCATTCCTCAGGGTCCAAACAAAAACCTTCGAAAAAGTGCATTTGGTTCCTTCCTTCCAGGCTGCCCCAAACCTGCCCTTCAGAAAACCCTTTACACCACCGATGCTTCTCAAGCTAGGATAATCAGGCAGCTTTTCTGCTTTAAAAAAAAACAACAAAAACAAAAACCCTCATTTTAAGAGCTACTGAGGCACCTTTGTGTATTTTAGAGCCACCTCCTTCAGCTCAGAAGCAAGCCCAGGAGGGAGCAGGGTGTAAGAGGTGAGATTAGCTTCGTACTCAAAGGCTGCCCCGTACCACTGCCCTGGCCCTGACAAACACATCGACCTCTCCTCCTCCTCTTCCTCCTCCTCCCCCAGAGCTGAGGCGCAGCAGAAGCCTTCAGGTGGGCTGCACTGCTGGATTTGTTCAGCTCTCATGAGCACAGCCGGTTGCCTTTTGACTCACTGGGGCAATCCCATGGGTTTGGTTTGTTCTTGGGGGGGGGAAGGTGACTCACCAAACCTCTCCTTCCAGGGAAGGAAACCTCCCACCTAAGAGGAAACTTAACATCTAAGGGCGAGGAGGACAAGGGAGCCCAGCCGCGGTGCTCAGAGCCGCCCGACTCATTATGCAGCAGCGCGGGGCTTGGTTTGCTTGCTTTGTTTTCTTTTTCTTAAACCCAGGTCTGTGTTTATACAGGAAAATCACACCTGCCACGCGCCCAGAGCTGTTCGCCCGCGTACCCGCGTGGTTCCCAACGCAATGGAGGGAGGCAGGAGATGGCTCTGCTGTGGACATCCCACCTCGTTGCAGCAGCGGTGAGGTGACCGCCACGGGGGGGACCACAGGGCTGAGAGCATAAAAAAACCCCCAACCCCCTCATCTGTGCCTCTGTGGGGTTGCCACGAGGGAAACCCCCATGGTCCAGCATGGCACAGGCTTGCCCTCCTGCCGGCTTTATGCCATCAGGAACGGGGAGAAGACAACACAAGCATCTTTGCCAGTTTTCTGGGGGACTTTTTTGGTAGACAGATAACAAAACTGCTGAACTCACGCGGCACACGCTGACTTGGATGAGTCAGGCTACTTGTACGTTAAACAAAGGTATTTTAGACTAATAAAAACAACTCTCAGGAACGTGTCGGTTCCAGTTAACGCATCTGGCAGCTTCTTGGAGTTCAAAAGCTGTAGCTTAATTTGTTATCTGTGTATATAGGTAACAGAAATGCAAGTGACATTTAATAAGCCTAGAAGTGATTATCATGACACACTGTGAAGATCCAGCCACGGTGACACAGGGGACGTGCCAGGCAGGGCAGCGGTGAGCCCTCGTGCCAATGCCCCAGCAAGGCACCTCTCTCGGGCAAGAAAGAGAGAGAGCAGCTAGAGAAGTATTTTGCTTATGCAAAAAGAGCCGCCTGTGTATTTAAATTAAGCTGGGAGGAGGGGGAAACGAGTGGAAATGTTTCTTAAAACTTCACAACCCTGACATTACAGATGCAAACAAACAAAAGCCACGCAACTGATGAAGCTCAAGCCCACGGTAGTACGTCCCTGCTGACCCAAACCTGCCTGTATTTGCCCTCCAGGCGTAAAAGGAACTCCGATCATTAAATAACCGATTGAGCCAGCGGCGCCAGACTGAGTGTGAGTGGCCACTGACACTCAGAAGAGCTCACAACACTCAGAAGACAAGACACCAGCAATGCCTGCCTGGTCCCCCCCAGTCTGTGCAAGAAGCTGCCCAGGGAGCCAGAGGCTGTCTCCAGTGTCCCCCAGTGAGGGACACGGGGATGCTGGGGGGGGACACATCCCTGCCCAGGCCCTTTAGTGCCCACAAGGGTCCGAGCCTGCCCCCAACGCCTGCGGGGCTGCTCCTGAAGCTCTCTCCCTGCTCCGTACAAAAGCATCGGGAACGGCCAACAACAGCTCCAGCATCTCGCTCCCGGGTTGTAACTGCCAGTTTTCTCCATTTCAATGGCTAGGCAAAAAACACTACCTTATTAGGACAGTTGGAAAAAAAACCTGGAGAATTATGGCTCAAACAGTTTTAGATTAGCAAATCTTGGCAGTTCTGAAGTCACAGATTTGTTGCTTTTAGCTGAAGACTAATCTGCAAGAGTGGAGTAGTTAACACTGCACTATTAGCACAAAAGCAAAAGTTAACACTCCACCAAACTTCAGCTAAACACAGGCAGACACAAACCACGCTCACGGTGAGGTACCTTCTTTTGGCCAGCAAGAAATAGTCAAAATAAAGGTTTTGCTTAATGTGTTTGTAGCTGGTTATAAACCTTTCTCGAGGACGAGCGAGCAGCTAGAAATACAGAGCATTAAAGAGTCAGAGAGGATGACGCGGTTTAAATAGCCGATATAAATCCTGGTGGAAAGCGAGAGGTTTAAACCACCGTAAGTCAATCTATCTTAAGCTGAGCACAGACACAAGCCTGCAGGAGCAGAACCCGTGAGAGCTGCCAAAGGGGCCGTGCTCGCCCCTGTGCCAGGGCCAGGGCACAGCCTGGACTGACGCTGGGACAAGCTCCTGGCACGAATCCGTAAGGGATTTCTCCTGGTAAGGGTCATGGAGAGGGAAGCAGCTTGGGGAGGAGGAGGAAAGTCATCTCGGCAACAGAACTACTCACTGCACCAACCCCACCACCACGTCGCCTTCCGTATTAGAGAGCTCCGCGTGCGGGCAGGGCGTTTCACCTGCCGAACCCAACAAGACTTGCTGCCAACCAACACCCGTCTCCAACGGCCCCGTCCGAGCACGTACGCCAGCACCATGCCCTACCGGCTGTTCGCAGCCTCCCTACGATCTCGAGCACAAAAGGAGCTTCCTTACTTCGACGCGGTGAAATCAGTTCAGCGAGTGATCTGGAGCCTCGGCTAAGCCAATGGTGACAACTCCAAATTAACACAAAGGCTCGGCAGCCACACAATGAAAGGTTCCCGGGGAGGTGAGGGATTCCCCCCGCTGTGAGCAGCCCTGTTAAGCAGGCTGGAGGAAAAGGAAGCTCCAAGCCTTTTTCTCTTTACCTTATGGATGCTCCACGTCTCTACCACGTAGCAGCCGGATTCAGCAGAACAACGCGTCCCCTGTGCTTGTCTGAAGCGTTGGTCTCCGGAGGAAGGGAGGGCTGGCCAGCCGGCACCTCCTTGTAACCCCTGAGCCTGCCAGAAGTTTTCCTTCCTATTCTGGCAGGGAGTGGGGCTGAATCAGCTTCCAAAAAGAAATTCTTCTAAGGGGTGAAATGAGGGTGGGAGTTTTCCAGTGGCCAGAGCAGTCAGGCACCCCAAAAGGAAGAGCCAGCAGAGCTCAGCTCCTGCGGTCATATGGTATCCGATACAGATGATGCTTCCAGCCTGGCCACAACCAGGGCCACCTCCTGTCCTCCACACCACATAAACTCGTTATTTGATGATACCATGGTGAGACTAACAAGGCAGCATTTCAGTACTGCTTTACTCTACACAGACTCTGGAAGCAAATCCAAAGGAGGCAGAGAGGAGGAATCCATACTGACGTATTCCTGATATAATATCCCCCAATCCTCGAGGCAGGCCAGCAAGCAGCTCCCACCAAGAACTTGTGCACCTGCAGTCTCACACATGCTGTGCGAAGCAAAGACAGATGCTTCTGCCTTGAAGCTGCTCCCTCCTTTCCTTGGAAAGGATTCCGCGTGTGGTCTCTGTCTTCTGAGTAATGGGACAAGCGCCAAGGTAAGTCACGGGAAACCGAGCGAGGGTGAAGATCTGCTCTGCTCAACAGATGACTCCTACTCTCAGGCCCCCAAAGGGACCAACCACACGGATTATGTGTAAAAAGAACCTAGAGAGCTGTTAAAAAGACACCAAGAGGCCTGTCCAGATAAGGAGTAACGTGCCAGAGACTCACCAAGAGCCTGGTTGAACTGGGCACCTGGCTCAGCATATTTTGGCTACTTGAGTAGTCAACAGGGACAGACCAGCCCACCCAGGAAAAAGTCCACAAAACCACCAAGCCCAGTCCAGCTTCTGACTGGGTGGCACAGCATGCTTACTGGTGGCTGGGCCTTGATTTTAGCCCAAAGTATCAGATAAACCGTTAATACAACCACCAGAGGAAGACCTTCATCAGGGAAGTCGCTGCCATTGGCCTGATGGCAGAAGCCAGCGCTGGCCGGGGACTTGCAAAAAGCAGCAGCTACCCGGGAGCAGTTCATAACGATTATTAAAAAACTATTTCTACAGAGAGGCAAAGGTTTAGCCTAAAAAGTGAGCACTGAGGCACTCAGACTGGAGCTTTGAAAGCAGCGCGAGGGCGGGTTGGGTACCCCTGCCTCGGGCAGGCATTCCAGCAATGAGGTTGTGGTGGGCAGAGAAAATAGGTGGTCGCACGTGTACATCCTGGCCGGCTCCGGTTACCGGTCCCTCTGCCTCCGACTGCCAGGTTCGACAAGCCGGGCTGCGCGCATAAACTCCCTCAACATGAACGTGCGTCTGCCCAAGCACAAATCCAGGCTGGATTGAGAGCAGTCCTGCCGAGAAGGGCTTGGGATGTTGGTGGATGAGAAGCTCAACATTCACCAGCACCGTGTGCTGGCGGCCCAGAAACCCTCTGCAGTCTGGGCTGCATCCCCAACAGCGTGGGCAGCAGGGCCAGGGGGGGATTCTGCCCCTCTGCTCCGCTCGGGGGAGACCCCCCTGCGGTGCTGCCTCCAGCGCTGGGGCACCAACAGCAGAAGGAGACGGAGCTGTTGGAGCGGGGCCAGAGGAGGCCCCGGAGATGCTGGGAGGGCTGGAGCCCCTCTGCTGGGAGGACAGGCTGAGAGAGCTGGGGGGGTTCAGCCTGGAGAAGAGAAGGCTCCGGGGAGACCTTGGAGCCCCTTCCAGTCCCTCAAGGGGCCCCAGGAAAGCTGGGGAGGGACTCTGGGTCAGGGAGGGGAGCCATGGGACGAGGGGGGACAGTTTTACACTGGAAGAGGGGAGATTGAGATGAGATATTGGGAAGAAATTCTTGGCTGTGAGGGGGGTGAGCCCCTGGCCCAGGTTGCCCAGAGCAGCTGTGGCTGCCCCATCCCTGGAGGGGTTCAAGGCCAGGTTGGATGGGGCTTGGAGCAACCTGGGCTGGTGGGAGGTGTCCCTGCCCAGGGCAGGGGGTGGCACTGGGTGGGCTTTAGGATCCCTTCCAACCCAAACCCTTCTGTGATTCTATGTCAGCAGGCTGCAAGGCAGGGACCAGGGCAGGGAAAGACCATCCCACTGCATGGCCCAAGAGGAGCAGAGCTCTGCTACGGGGAGACCGTGGAACCCTGACACTTACACAGCCCCCTCCCACAAACCCACACCAATCCCATGCTCTTCTTACCACCACCAACACCTCTTCCCAAAATATTTATCAATAGGAAATTTTTCTCTCCTCAATGGAACATTACAGGAGACTCATAGGTTTGAGGACCTTACCCTCGTCTCTTCCCCTCCAGAAGAAATGGGAACCTTTGTGGTCAAATTTAAACAGAGAGCGAGGCAGGCCAGGGCAAGGACGCAGGGTCCACACTGGACAAGCTGCAGCTTCAGCATCAGCTTCCAAAGGGCCAGTTTCCACCCAGTGCCTTTGAGGAATGTCTATGGAAGGGAAGCAGCCAGCCCTTTGGTGGGCAAGGACCCTGGGCACCCACAGGGGAAGGGAGGAACTGCAGCCTTTCACCAGCTCTGTTAACAGGCCAGAAAGGTTTCCAAAACATTTACATCACTGTTTAATCAGCTTTGCATGATTAAGCACAACACACACATACACCGTTCCCCACGCCTCTGGATGCTCAGCTCGGATACGGACCCTGAGGTATCACAAATAGAAAATAAAATGTCACTTTTAATCCAATGCTGAAGCTTTTTCTATCAATCAGCCTCGACTTTTCATTTTCTCCAGCTGGCCTGCGCTCCCCTGCACTGCCCGCTTGTATCTCTGCCCGGCTTGGTGCAGGGCTCCACACTGTGTTAAACACACCCAAAGCCAGCCTTTATCTTCTGTTTGGCCTTAAAAAAGGCGGCCCAAACCACCTCGTTTCAAGTCTTTGGATTGTAGTCTGGGTCACAAGGACCTGCCTGCAGACAGCCTGCTGTGTCCGGCAGTACCAGCTTCCTGCCACCACTAAGAAGGGTCTCAAGAAGGGACAACATATGGGACGGCAGGAGCAGACCCCTGCCAGCCGGCGCATGCCAGCACGCTTTCTCCATCAAATTTACAACCTGGGGAGTTTCAAGCAAAACAGAGAACCAAAAATGTCCTAAAATGCAGTGCGTCTTGGAGTTTTAAACACAGGAAATTAATTTACATTAAATAACCGGGTCCAGACCGATTCTGGGTATACAGGGGCACAGAAAGCCCCTTTGACTGAGACAGGACATGAAAATCCAGGCACCTCTCACATAACTCCAACTACCCTCTTCTGTCTGCAAGAAGCCCAAATCTGCTTCGAACACCTTTTATCTTTGGCGGGGCGGGGGGGGGAAATACCAGTATTATAACTCACACAATCCCTGGCCTCAAGTGGAGAGAAAGCCGAGTGCCACATTGGCGTAACTGCCAAATAGAGGGGGTTTTTAGCCAGCAATACTCTGAAGTGCAGGAGAAGGCTCAGGCCAGATGCTCTCCTCTTCATGTTTAGCCACATCTTTGGCCTGTAGTGGTACACAGGAATTTAACCGAGCGAGCACATGCAATATAAAAAAATCTCCCGTGGTTACGCAAATGTGGATGCAGCATCTCTACTCTCTGCATTTAACCGAAGGGCATGAGCCGACGTACTCATTTGTTTGTAAAAATCCTCTTTGTCTCTCAAGGGTAAACCCATCCTTTCAAGAAAAAAAAAAAATTAAAGAGCTAATTACAGCAGTCAGAATAGCTGTATTTTTTAATCTTTGGGAAACGTGCAAACATGCTGGAACTGCGGAACCTCCTGCAGCCAAACACCGGAGCAGCTGTGCCACTTGCCAAAGACATAGCTGCCCCTATACAGCCCTTCTCTTTAGATTGTGCACTCGCTAAATCAATGGGTTGCAACGTGATCAGCTAAAATGACTTGATCCCTGTTAATGCGGCATTTGTCTGGGCTAAGGCCACATCCATCCCCCCGTGCTGGGTGCTGAGAAAGCACTAACATGCCAACAAAGTGAGAGTAACTTAATGTCTCTTCACGCGACGTATTTCCCAGGCTGCTGCTGTCATCTGGACCACGGTGGCACCCATCCCAAAGCCAGGAACGCCCTTTCCAGCGCTTCACTTCCGCAGCTTCATCAACGCAAACGAGCAGGCTGAGTGGAAGGCTGGTAACTCAGGATTACACTGGCTCCAGCGCTGTTTATAGGAACCAACTCCGTAATTTGTTCAAGGATCTGGCATTAGAGAAAGCAGGCAGAAGCCCAGAGCAGGTTTCTATTCTGCCGCAATTACAGCTAATTAACTAACCTTTAAAATACCCTCAAGGGGGCAGATCTCATTACAGGGAGAAGCAGTGGTCAATTGCAAGTAAGCAGTGCAAGAGCTGCATTATTTATTTCGCAAGTGGCAGCATTTATCCCGAGCTTGCTGTGAGCGTGTTGCGCACTGAGCCTTGTCAGAAGCTCCAGGAGGAGATCAGCAGGCAGCCTGGGTCTGGTCAAATCCCTCTTTAAAGGTCCACCATAAGCAACACTTGGCGAAGATGCTTTCTGCAACATCCAGCCCTAACCTTCCTCCCTGTCCGTGCTGTCAGTTCAGTCCCAGGGGCTTCAAACACCGCAGGGCCCTCCACTATCGGTCAAGTACCCAAAACCAAGAATGGAGACATCTTTCTGAGAAGGGGAAAAAGAAAAAAAGATTCAGACTGGTTTATTCTCATCTCTTCCTGCTACAGAAGAAATAATCAAGCCTACTATGTAAGGCAAAAGTGGAATAAGCCTCCCGTGGTTCTCCAGAAGCCTCCAAGTATTTAAAGAACGGGAATGGCAGAGGGATCGCCCACAAACCAAGGGAGAGAAGCCCCAGCAGCTCAACCGTTTCCCTGCAACAAAGTGAGCAAGTTCCCCAAGGGGAACAAGCTCCCCTCCTTTCCAGCCTGCCCGGGAAGATGATATCCTCATCATTTAACATGTCCACTCGCCTCACAAACCCTCCTTCCTCCTATTTATCCAAGACAAAAGCTGCTCAGCATGCCATCGACTTTTTTTGATGCATGTCACCTACTTTGGGCAGTTTCTATACCAATCTTGCACCCAGCCGACTTTGGCCTTGAACCAAGCCTCTCCCAGGGGCAGCAGGCTCTTTCCGCAGGCACAGGAAATACCAGAGGGGAGAGATGTGAATACATAACAAACAGGAGAGAATTCCCTCCCCAGCAAACTTTCCCTTTTTTGGAAGGGGAAGGAAGAAGTCTCCGAGTCAAGCCTGAACCAAGAAGAAACCCAAAGTTGATGCAGATGAGCCAGTTTCCTGCGTTTCACCCCCGGAGCCACTGCGTGCCATCGGGAGTGTGCAAAAGAAACGACCTTCCTTCCAATGCTCCAAATCCAACAGGAGTTGAAGAAATTAGAAAAAAAACCCAGTGCATCCAGCCAGACACACGGCACATAGCGTGGAGCCGAACTGCAGGATGTCTTTGCCAACCCAGACCACTCGCATTCATCAGTTTTGGGGTTTTTTTTACCCGCTGGTAGAAATCCCTCTAGTCTGTACTACGTAACAGGCATGAGCACAGGATTTTTTAGGACCAACCCCACCAGCTCCAAGGCTTACCTGCAGGCAGCCGAACACCTCTATGCTCACCACGGCTTCAGGAGCCTCGCTGGGTGGTGTTAAGTGTGTTCTCAAACATCAAGTCTGACTATTTACAAACTGTCCATCAACTGCAGTCACTGAAGCATAAACACGTATTTAAAGAAACAACTTCAAGGATAGTTTGGAAACGTGAACAGGAACCTAAGTTACCCTGCAATGGTTTTATCCAAATTTACTGCATTTGTCTCAAGTGTTCCAGATTTCCTGTTGCTACCTAAAGGCTCAAAGGCTTCAGCAGCGACGCTCTACGATAAACACATTCATTTGTTTAATGAAACTTGAAAAGTTTTCTTCCTCCACCCTCCAAAACATTGTAAGCTTTGTTTCTAGCTTTTGTTCCTCTAATGACACGGGAAACTTGTTCTCACCCTCCCAAACACACAGCTCAGAGGCAGGAGACTGGACGAAAATTAAAATAAAGAGGTTTAGTGCTAGGCTACTTCTTATATAAAGCGCATGCATTAATGTAGGCTGGAGCCACCCTTGGGGGAAGAGCCAAGTGCCACAACCGAAGTCACCCCGGGCTCGAGGCGGGACGGCCGCATCCTGCCGGAGCGCAGAACTGGGGCAGAGAACCTACGCAGGATTTCAGAGCTGATCTGAACAGACCAAAAAAAAAAAAAAAAACCAAAACAAACAACAACCCAAAAAACCACGCCAGGAGGTCACGTATTGAAGACGGGAAATTTTAAGACCCTGAACATTTTGCAGTGCCCGGTCTAGTTTCACGTAAAGTCCCCTGCAAGAAACACAGGTATTTCTGTCATTGGGGGTGTTTGGCCACAGAACAGACTATCCGGGCTTATAAATCCAGCTTTTGCTTCCATTTCCTCCCAACCAGGTTAAAAAACAGCACAACACCCCCATGGCACATCCCAGAATAAATCCGCTCGCTAGCTCAGGACTCGCTCTTACTAACTCACCCTCTCCAAAAACACAACGTACGTGCTCTAATCTGTTTTTGGTTAGTATGATCTTGGTTTAGAGGAGAAACCCATCACTGCCCATGCACAAACAAACTGGGGCAGCAAACTGCATCTCTTGACTCGAATTTAGTGAGCGCAAGAAGCCTCTCGGGCTGCAGGGGTGAAGCAGCCAGTCTGTCCCAGCCAGTCCCCAGTTAAACGTTAGATATGCGAGCGTGAGAGAGCTGCCTCGCCTCCCCCGGCCAGACTGAGCCTGCCACCCTGTCAAAACTAACTTTATCGTAATACAAACAAGCGCGATTCGGAGACCAGCAAAGCATAAAGGCTCATATTCATTTTTAGAACTGCTTCAAATTATTTCCCCCCTTTTGGCAACCCTTGGCGCAGCCTTCAGAAAGGGCTGTTTGTGCAAAGGCAAGTCCACAAAGCAGATATGCCGGAGGCGGGGAGGGGAAAGCCCAGAACGGCTTATAGGCTCAGAGGTGGATTCTCAGGAGAAGGGAGAAGATGCTAGGATGCTCTGGAATGCTGGGATGCTGGGCTTGGGAAGCCCAGGATGTCGGGGTGGGATTGCAAGGACTGGGTTTACAAGTCTCACCACAACAACAAAAGAACCACCCAGGACAAAGTTAATGCTTCTCCAGCAGCCACCACATGCCCAGCACCCATCAGCTCCTCCACAAAAAGGAGCAACAAAAGCACTGGATTTCGCTCCACACGTTCCACCACGGCTTTGCAGGTCTCTGCTGGGCTGGCAACCAAGTCACCCACCCTTCAGAGGGGACGTGACTCTGTGCTTTCAAGTCCTACCTCTCCCATCAGCATCCCTTCTCCATCCACTACACCTCTGCCACGCCATCCACGCTGCCAGCCCCCACGACGCCACCAAGGGACGGGTGCTCCAAGTCCAAGAGCAAGTTGCCCATTACACACCAAGGTCTCCAGCAACCCCCCCAGTTGCGCACCAAGGTCTCCAGCNGCCTCCAGCACCCCCCGCCATCGCGCACCAAGGCCTCCAGCAACCCCCGCCGTCGCGCACCAAGGTCCCCAGCAACCCCCGCCGTCGCACACCAAGGTCCCCAGCAACCTCCCTTGGACCTTTCAGGACAAGTAGCCTCCTACAAGCCTTGCTTCTGCTCCCTGCATCCTTCTGCTGTGCTCCTGCCAGCACGGTAGTCCCAGAGCTCCAAGTAGTCAGGAGGGGATTAGCTAGCTGCTGCATCCATTTAGCAGGCATAGGAAAAAAAATTCCACTAGGACATTC
>VYZM01021584.1:0-60537 GCA_013398915.1 Dromas ardeola
CCAGGGCTCAGTATTGGGCCCAGGTCCGTTTAATATCTTTATCAACAATCTGGATGAGGGGATTGAGTGCACCCTCAGTAAGTTTGCAGAGGACGCCAAGTTGGGCGGGAGTGTNGTAGGAAGGTTCTACTGAGGGATCTGGACAGGCTGGATTGATGGGCCAAGGCCAATGGTATGAGGTTCAACAAGGCCAAGTGCCGGGTCCTGCACCTGGGTCACAACAACCCCATGCAAAACTACAGGCTTGGGGAAGAGTGGCTGGAGAGCTGCCCAGCAGAAAAGGTGCTGGGGGTGCTGGTGAACAGCCGGCTGAGTATGAGCCAGCAGTGTGGCCAGGTGGCCAAGAAGGCCAACAGCATCCTGGCCTGTATCAGGAACAGTGTGGCCAGCAGGACTAGGGCAGTGATCGTCTCCCTGTACTCAGCACTGGTGAGGCCTCACCTCGAGTGCTGTATTCAGTTTTGGGCCCCTCACTACAGGAAAGACATTGAGGTGCTGGAGTGGGTCCAGAGAGGGCAACAAAGCTGGTGAGGGCTCTGGAGAATAAGTCTTATGAGGAGTGGCTGAGGGAGGTGGGGTTGTTTAGCCTGGAGAAAAGGAGGCTGAGGGGAGACCTTATCGCTCTCTACAACTACCTGAAAGGAGGCTGTAGCGAGGTGGGGATTGGTCACTTCTCCCAGGTAACAAGTGATAGGATGAGAGGAAACAGCTTCAAGTTGTACCAGGGGAGGTTTAGATTGGATATAAGGAAAAATTTCCTCACCAAAAGCTTTGTCAAGCAATGGCTGCCCAGGGAAGTGGTTGAGTTGCTATCCCTGGAGGTATTTAAAAGACGTGTAGATGTGGCAGTTAGGGACATGGTTTAGTGGTGGACTTGGCAGTTCCAGGTTAACGGTTGGACTCAATGATCTCAAAGGTCTTTTCTAACCTAAACAATTCAAAAGTCTTTTTCAGAGATGTCCAGTAACCAGAATTACTGAGTACATTTCATAGACTCTGAACATCACAGACCTGTTTTCTTAAGATACAACCCCGGGTAGCGGAAAAACTGTTATGAAACTTGGAGCTGCAGTTTTTCTCTATATTCGGGGAACTGCAGTGCATTGCTGTCCTATGTAGACATTGCCCTCCTCGTTCACTGAGCTGTCACAGTGCTGCACTGGCTTGTGTATTTCGGCAATAGGGAGGCCCAACGTAGCTGCCCACCAATTTAGAGAAGTTAGAAATATGCATCCAAGTTGAATGCTATACTATTTGCATTGGCCGGAGGATGGAAGTCTAACTCATTCTCCCTTGACTGTGCTACTCAAGTGATTGCTTTGTTGGGTAAACCATAGAGGTTAGGGAATCCATACCTGGTTACGTGGCTCAAGATTTCCAGTGCAGATTTTTTGTTTTGATGGCTTATGAAAAAGATACGCATGTCATTGCATCCTGATATTTTCATTGTATACCACTGCCTCTCTAGTGTTGTTAAACACAGTTGCAGCAGAGTTATACTGCACATGGTATTTGTCTTAGCTTAAACAGGAGACATTCCACTGGCTTCACAATAATTATGTTTCTCTATGCTATAGGACTACTCAATTGTGTAGCACAAACTTTTTGTGAACACCACAAAATGCAGATGTCTCACGATGCACTGGGGAGCAACAAACAGAAGAAAGGCTAAGCTGAGCTTTGGAAATTACCATCTATTAATTTGCTCTTGTGATAAGTATTTCATGAAAACTATGTATCATCTGTTAGAATTTGCTTTTTTTGTTATTAATGGCCACTCTTCAGATGAAATATAAGTCCAAAAGACAAATGCCTTAACTTCATGGCCAAAAGTCTTTCCCGACTACTTCTCATAGACTCTTCCCTGCTCCTTCAGTCATTGGATTCTGTCTGTGGTGAGCAGTTGCCTTTGTTTTGTTCTTCTCCCTCATCGCCCTGTCCCTACAGATTGTACAATGTTGGGCAAACACACTTGGGAGGGATGGGAGAAACGAGGAAAATGTTGGGGAGAAGGCTGAAAAGCTGATAGAAAGTCAGTGCGGGAGTTCTCAGAGAGGTAGCAGGTCTCTGGAAGAAAAGAAGTGAGATGATTAAACTTTAGAAAATAAAAAGTTGGTATTCGAAACTCATAAATCAACAGTGACATTAAATCCTTTGTGTATTCAACTTGTATAAAATTCCACAGATCAGAGGCAGAAGATTGAGCATTTGACAGTATCTTGCAGATTTCTGTCAGTCACATGTTACCTGTTCTCAAGAGCAGAAAGATGTTGCAAATTCTAATGGCAGTGTAGATTATCCATGAAATGAGTATCAGGCCCTAAAACTCAGGCCTAAAACAGGCCCTTTCATCACTTCTCTCTTCTGTTTGCCCTTGCCCTGAGAAATGTATTGCTGTAGGTTGGATGTTCATGTTCGATTTCTACCTAAGAGGCTTTGAAAAGCTGGTAGAACTGGTGCATTTTCATTCTAGTTGGTGGAGGCATCTTGAACTGCTTGGCTCTGTCGGCTTCATTTGCAGCTCTGGTGGAGGCGGGAGGTGGAATTAACATTAAACCATTTTAAATTGTGGCACTTGACTAACTACAATTATAGCAAAATGCTTTCTAAAGTATCTGATTATATCTTAGAGTCAGAAGTTCTAAATAAAATGGATAAACATACACTAAGAAGCAAAACAAGAGCAAATGTTAAGTACAGAAAACAAGAGAGGTTGCTAAGTGTAATTATTAAAGCTTGCATGAGGTGTTAGTGTTTTGGTGATTCTTTGGTGTTATATATTTAGAAAAGGAGGCTGAACTGCCACCTTTGTAACTGAATAACTTACCAATCAAATGCATTAAGTATGAAACAGATCGCTTATATTGTATTTACGTGGTTAATCTGTCTACCACATTCTGAGTTTTTCCCTACTCAGTCAGTGGAAGATTAGAGCCTTTTTTTCATAATTGCTTTGTTAAAGCACTTCACTGAAATTAGCATTTAAATAAGGCCAAATTGAGCACTGAACTGAATTTCCATGAAAATCTGATAAAACCTGAACCTACACAATGTATATAAGCAGAGATAGCTGCAGCATATGTACGCTTTGTGTTGAGTATGAAAGCAGCCAGGATATAGTTGCCATCTAGGACAGGGACAGCATATATATGTGTTTGTATGGCTTGCAGGACAGCAAGTTCTGATTTACCTGGTATCTCTGAATACAACTATTAGCACAAAATATTAATACATGTGGAGGGCTCTTTGGTCTGCTAAAATGTTTATGTATGTGCAGCCTCAATCTGGGATTCAACTTACTCCTTTCAGATGCAATGATGAATAAAAAATGAGGGAGAAAGGAGGTTTAGCATATGGGATTCCTTCAGTATGGTGTCTTTTATCATCCTTCTAGATGACAACAGTTGAGTGAGAAAGTGATTTGTACCTTGGGGTCATTTGGCCAGCCTTTAATGGAAGGTGAGTGCCTAGCACACTGTGTGAGCCAGGCTTGCCAGAAGTTCTCTCAGATTTCATGCACGCGCACTCCATTGGCTTTTAAAAGAAACCTGTGAGCCAACTGTATGGATGCAAAGCCTGAACTCTTCTGCAGGTCACCTTCGTTTTTATTTTGATGGGAAGCCCAACTCAGCATCAATGTGTCTACCCTGATTTCAGGATAAGGGCAGAGAGACCTACTAGAGTCTTCCAGGAGGACTTTTATCTCCAGGAGATGGATATTTAATTCCCATGCTGGGCTCCAGGTCTGGTTCTTTGAACTTTGTAAAAGGCATAGCCTCGTAGTGCAATTTGCGATAGTCAAACAGGATAACCCCTTAAGAAAGGTGTTTTTATCTCTGTCCCTTCCATATATTGGAAAGATATCCCGCTTTTAAGATGTGGAGGAAGGGGAACATGGTAAAAAGGGAGGTGAAAGTCAGGTAATATGATGAAAAAAGCATGACAAAAGTCAGAGAGAGGAGTGGGTGTAAGTACATGGTATGGGAGGAGGAGGAAAAGGACATGAGGACTGGGGGTGGGGAAGAGATTCCTGACAGAATGCCTGCGTTGGCCAGAAATTATATTATTAAATGTCTGAGTATGTCCACCCATTACTAGCTTATAACTGAAAGAATTGAGGATTGCAATTAAACTTGATCTGACTGCATTATCATATCACTGTCTTAACTTGGATTATTATTAAGATGCAGCCTTAAAACTTGCTTATTCTGTATGTGTGTTGGCATGGTACATGTGTTGGTATGGTTTTACATGACTCTATAGAGATATGTATGTAGCCATGTGTATACATACTAAAAGCATTTTGGTTGGGCTATTTTGCCATTTATTCTTTTAAATAAGAGTTGCAAAGATACAGAGCAAATGTGTATAGGTGTGATCACTCACTCTTGATGCGTGGGTCAAGCTCTGAACCTGTAGAGATAATAATAAAAAGCCCTCCCTGGTTTAATTGCATAGGAAAGCTGAAAATGGAAAAGTGGTTTTTATGGTGCCATACTGGAGGCAAAGAAAACCAAAAGTAAGAAATCCACCACATGGCAGTACCCATCTTCTACATCACTGGGATTTTTATTTTTTTTTACCCCAAGTTTGCATCATGGCTGTTGTTCAAAGGCCACAGGAAATTCCTTTATAATGTTTGCTGATTTCAGGCTAGGGGCAGTATCTCAGCTTGAAGCAATCGACAGTTTGGATAGATGCAAAATTGTGGGCATCCAAAGGTCACCCAGGCTGTTTTTTAAAAAGATAAATGTATTACTTGCTAGCGTTAACATTTATTAAAAGCCTTAATGTGTGTTGTTAATGAAGAATCAAGATAAGGAAATGTATAACTGCAAACACTAGAAGTGTATTCTGTTGAAATTCACAAGTGGTCACCTGGGTATTTATAAAGATGGTGAATCTAACCCATTTCCTGTTTGTTTTATGAATATCCTAATAGTTAATCCTAATATGTAGGATAATACGTACAACTACTTTGGAATAATTAGACACAGCTCTGCTGACTTAGTAATTGCTGATTTGTGGATTCACTGGAACTGCTGTAAAGAACACCAGTAAAATGGCTCTTCAAACACTGAACTCCAGGACTCTTGGCCTAAAAGAGAAGTGAGTTGGGGGTGAGGGTGGAGGGCTAATCTCTCAGTTCACGTTGCAAAATGAGAGTAAAGTGCTCTTTATCCTCATAGGTTTAATTTATTAAAGTTTGCTACGTTTCTAGGCTATGTTTATACATTTGAATGAATATTTCTCTTTTATAATGGAATTGGAAGAGAAGAGAATTTGCCATGTACGTTTTTGGAGTCTAACCAGTTCATTAAAAATTCTTTAAACAAAGAGTGTTTTCTAACTCGGGATGCTAAGCCAGCTGTTGTTCTGGTTGAGGCTCTCAAGCTTTTGGCCAGCATCTGTCCTGATAAAAGAGTGATTTTTATTTTTCCCCTCCCCCCTGCATTTCAAACACCACTGGTTGTGCAGAGCTGCCAATGTGAATGAGATTTTCAGGAGCAGATGAAGCAGCTGTTTCAGACCTGGCGGTCACTATGGATGAGAAGCCAGGTTTATGGCATTTCTGCTTGTTGTCAAAACTTTCTATTCCCAGGGCAACATCCTCTGTGCCGTGGTGCTGGGAGATGTGGAGCAGAACCCACTTTCAGCTGCCTCTGCCCTTCAGACAAATGGACACAGACTCATTCTTCTTCCGAAACATAGAGGGTTTGGAAGCAGCAGAGTAAGATTTTAAAAAATTGCCACTGTGATGAAGCAACTCCTGTCATGGAAAGTCTGCATTCAAATTGCAAACCCTGTGCGACTCAAGGGTTTTGCTCAGAGGAGATAGTGGCCCTGGACCTGGATGGTGCATTTCACTGAGGTTGGAACCTGAGGTGTTTTAGATTGACCTATATTCCACTTCATTTAGCTGTTTTTCACTAGGATTTCAGTAAAGAACTAAACTTATTTTTACTGTTACTGTGCAGTGCTCTTTTTTTTTAATGTACCTTCCTCTAGTTAATGTTTTCCTAATTTTCCCTATAAATTGCAGTTGCTGAACATCTGTGCCTTCAGTTTTCTGAGTCTACTACCCTATACATTTATGAATGGAAGCAGCAGTATGATTCTTCATAGAGATGAAGAACATGGGGCAGCTGTGTGGGGTCACACCACAGGGCTGTGTAGCACAGTACCTTGTCTAGTACTGCCTTTCTACAGGAGGAAGGAGCCAGGGTTTGTCTGTGTAAGGAACCAGGCTATGAGGAAACATAGGTCTTTCCAGTGACCTTCAGTTTAAGGACCTTGACTTAGAGATGGCATTGAACTCTTGACAGTATTCCCCGATGAATCTGTTTTTTGTTAATCTATTTGGTAAGCTCTGTGTTGACCCATATATGCTCTTGGCCTCCAAACATCCTGTGGCAGTTAACTCCCCAGTGTAATGATGTGTTATGTGAAAAAACCATGACTGAGGTGAAGGAGCGTCAAAAGTTGAGACTGATAAAAAGCCTGAATAATACAGGTATCAGCTGAATGAAACCTTTGTACGTCTGCTTAGTATTGGACTCCAGATTTGATCGTGATTCTGCTCGCACTCTGATTTTTATGCTAGTCTGGCATTGCCATTTTTAGATGATATGAAAATTAGGCCAAAGTACTTTTAAGGGAAGGCAATATCTGATGGTTTTGATTAGAAAAAATAAATCAGCTCTTAATGAGAAATAACCCAATGCTTAAGAGAGAGGGCTTCTTGCAAAATTTAAGGAACATCTGAAATCCATGAAAATAACCGCGCTCGCGTTCTTTCCCTTTCATATAGTTACCCATGTGTTTAATTAGAAATAATGTTGAAGTCTTGGAGTGCTGCAGTTGTGATAAGGATTGAGGTATTAGGCTTTGATACAGTTAGTTTGAAGAAATTCAATTAATAATTAGGGTGTTTGCTGATATCAGTCATGAAGCACATGCACAGGCAATTATTGCATTCTACATATCTGATTTAGACAAAAACACTTGTATGTCTCTGCTTTAATCCCTTGTTCTGTAGACAAAGGATGCAGGGTGTCTAATCAGAGGGGGAGGGGTGTGAGACGGGAAATGCCAGCCAAACCTTAAGCCAATTTAAACAAAGTACCTGGTCACCCTATTGGCATTGCTGTTTCATACAAGAACTGTGTATTTCTGTAAGACTATTTGAGTCTTTCCCCCTGTGTGAATGAATTGCAGTAAGAAGTTTAGACTGTCTCTAGATTCCATTCCTTTGAAAGAGAAGGTCTTTTAAAATGACCTAGAGCCATCCTCAGTGGGTGTAAAAGGGCAGTGTACCACTGGAATCAGTGGAGCCATGCCACTTTATTTTGTCAGGATCTAACACCTTCATTTTTGTTAATTTATTCAGTTTTGCACCATGTCATACACTTAGATTTTTATCCAAGGTGAAGGCTTTCAGCACTCTTTCTTCTCAGTCTGAGAACTAGCATTTTGTAAATGCTGTTTTGCTGCTGTATCTCTCCTCCAGCCCCACGCACATAAATTATTTTTTCCTCTTTACTTCCATCATCTGCCTTCCCTTCCCCTTGTACCCACCTCCAGATTTCAAACCCAAGCCATGCTTCCTTTGTTGTTCAAACTGAAAACATGAGCTCAGGTATTAATAAGATACATCCCTAACAGTTGCATCAGCCAAGTTAAGGTACCAAGTTCAGTTGGTACAAGGGATGTAGTTGCTGTTCTTGTTAGGAGCATTTAGCCAGGTAAGGGGGGCAGCAGATGTTCATCTCTCTGCTGTTTTCACTGTTTCTGTCCCACAGTGTTATCGGACAATATTTTTTTGGTAATATAGCAGTGCATAAAACAAAGCTAGATATTTGGAACAGATTTCCTATTGTAGGCACACAGCATTGAGACACCCCTACAACAGGTACCCACAGGCTTCAGGTGGGCTAGGAAATAGAGTTAAAGATAATGCCAAAGTGAGCACCCCAGTAATTGTGTTTCCTAAAGTGTACGTTGCATGTACATCCTGCTACTATAAAAATACTGAACTGCATATCTTATAACTGCTGGGTAATGAGTCTCTTGACCTCCTGCTGTCATGCTAATGCAACTGCTCACTTGGAACCTTCATGAGCCAATAAATTACTCCTTTTCTTAATACCCTTTTACAGATTGCTGCTATCTCTGTAACGGAGACTACCTATCTCATTAATTTGTAATTGGGCTGAAATATTGGAGCCTTGAAAGTGGCATGTGAACTAAAATACAAATACAGTAGAGGTACTGCTGCCAAAAGGCTATATAAAGTCAGTTAAGTTCTATGTTACTGTAGATGAAGGAATTATTTTATGCTTTGGACTCTGGCATTACTTGGATCCTTCCTTATATACATAAGTTGGAGTAATGTAAGGGTAAGTGTAATGAAGATGTGGTATTCCATATGTCAAATACATAAATGCGCCCATAAAATATAAAATCTACAATATAGGAAGTTTCTTACGGCAATAAACGTAAGAAATGCTGTTTCCCCTCCTAGAGTTTGATATATGTGAATATCATCTCAGGTGAAGTTTTCTCAAGAATTCTTGTTTTTTAGTAAAATGTGGCTTGTGAAACAAAAGCAGTGCACAGACTCTTACAAGCATAGGTAACATTTGACAGCTTTTCAGTTAGATTAAATATTTATAGACATAAGTAGGGACTTCACACAAAGGATCTGAACATGTAATGCTGTATTGTTTTAAGAAATCCTTTTGCAAGAATTCTGCATGAAACCCATGTGATTTGTTTTATGGCTAAAACGTGTAATTTTGGGAATGCGACATGTAACAGGGTGAATCGTATAGGCAAGGGAGTCCAGTTTTCATTGAGTTTTTGGGAATGACATAATTTTGTCATACCAAGCACTAGTAGGTTCAGTGCCCATTTCTAGATAGCACTTTTCAAAGGAAGTGAATCCTCCTTTTTACACAGGGAGAAATGCAGAGGGAGGGGAGGAGAAGGAGTTCGCCTGAGCCAGTGTGGGAGACCAGCTGCAGAACAGGATCATGGACGTGGGCTCCAGAGCCCTTGTACTGTCCAGTTCACATGGATTCTGGTGGGCTTAAGGGCTTTTTTTAACAATAAACCAGCAACCAAGATTTTGTGAATAATTTAGTAGGTTACCATTGCATAAAAAAAAAAACCAGCATTGGACTTGTGTGACTACTAATCACTTACTATTTTGGTTCAGTTTTTATCACTGAGATTTATTTGTGGGGACAAGAAATGTGGGTGCTTGTGTGTCTATATATATTTTAGAGTTTTGATTTTATCAACGCAGAAGTTTGGGTTGTTTGGAAAGGCAGAGCATGAAGTATCAGAACAAATAAAAGGGTATCTACCTATGTCTGAATTTTGTTTGGTTTTTCTCTCAAGCATAAGTGTTCTTTCATATCTTGTGCGCTTTGTTGGACATGGAGTCTGAAAATTTTCTAAGACAACACTTGAAAATCTTTCAAGGTATTTTTCCTTTTGTCTAATTTCAATCTGTTTTTTTTTAATGAAAAGTACATAAGTCTTACGCTGGTGAGAGAAAACATCCCTTTACTTTTTTTGCATTCCTCTTGAATTGCAAAGCCCCAAACGTGAAAGATGAAAGGAACACACAGAGTTAATGGTGGGAAAAGTGTGCAGTGCCATCTGCAATGGGGCTCGGTGCAACCAGGTGCTGAGCTTTCAAAGGGAAAAAAATAAAAATAAATCAAATCCTGCTCTAGTTCCAGTCTGATACAGTATCCTTGAAGCAAAGTCTCCCACTGACGGGAAAGAAAATCGGGATAGACCCTTAGGCACATCAGATGCAAGTGCAGTCACAAAATCTCAGGCATGAGAGAGAACCAGTTTAATGGCATGTCTAATTTTCTCTCCATTTCAAAATACGTTTCTTTTTAATTCTGTTAGTACTGATTAAAGGCAATCCAACAGGGAAATACCCTTCTATAGCAAATGGCTGATTAAATGTTATTATAAATCCATGCTCAGATGATGGTACATATCACTGTGTGTCAGTTGCTTACTTCTGTTTGAAATTACAGTAAATCGTGGCAGTATTTACTACTGGATATAAAATGAAATTCATTGCCCCAGCACTACTTTTAGCAGAGTAAAAAATGAATCCCAGATACAACATTCTCTATAGCTTACAGTTATTTTTGCCCACTAACTGATTATTATTAAATGTCTGGACATGTTTGTATTATTTCATTGAATTCTCATTCTTCCTCCCTCCTGGGGTAAATCCACTTACACTGGTCTTTAATTACTCTTTAATTGCTCACAGCACTGTGTCTTTCATACAGGAGATACAGAGCTGGCTAATGCTGAAATTGCTGATGTCTGGCCTTGCTACAATGGGAAGGGATGCTGGATGCTCTGCAGCTTGTTGGGTTTGGTTAGGTTTTTTTCCCACAGTAGCTTTTATACCTTCCTGTTAGTCCTCTTTCTTCTTGATGTCTGTGGGGGCAAGATGGAGGCTCTAGGAAGCAAACTGTTCTGACATATCTTTGATACTGCTACTTGAAATCTTGAGAGAGTTTGATAAGTACTTACTAAGTACTATAGTACTTAGCTAATAGATGGGTAGCCCAAATGGGCTGCTTATTTACATGGATCTCAACTGTCCCCCTGCCTTGGAATTGTAACACAATTGTCTTCCTTTTAAAGCAAAATGACTTCTCATTTACAGCATCTGCACATCAGCTTTTGAATATTCAAGCCAGCAAGAATTTGTTGTTTTGAATTTCAGTTTTACCTGCCTTCGCATGGAAACCAGTGAATGTCTGGAGAAGAGATATTGCAGAGGGTCTGGTGTATGCAAATTCATTTTACTGTATTATGGCTTTAATGGATTTTCTGATAGATGATACTCTGTTATTTAAAGCAACTCCGTACATGGCTAAAAAATCGTACATGGGTATGGAGAGGGACAGGACTGATGAAGGATAGGGACTAGCAGATTTCATCCCCAGGCAAATTATTTTATAGCAGCTAACTCTTCTGTTGAGCTCATTTAAGTGGGCTGGATCAAATCACACACGTTTCATATGGTTAAATTGCTTCCGAGGCCCTCAAAAATTCCTAAGCTTCCTCTGAGTATTCAGTTAATTTCATATATTATAATCTGGATGGGAGCAGGGGAAGGAGAGGAGAAGGTTACCTCTTTCTGTTCAGTGTAATTCTCAAGATCTCCCAAGTTCAGACAAACCAGTTTGATGACAAGCACTAATCGATAAATTTTGTCTCCATTCATTGTTCATAACGGTATAGTCCTGTGGCTGCAAGCTGGCAGCTGCCTTTCATTTCACCGAGTGCTCTGCCTTTGTGAAATTGTTAGCAGCATCCCTCCCTGCCTTTGAGAGTTGTATCTACACAAGTTTATTGAACTTCAGTCAAATGCAATGAAGACACACTGCTTGACCTCAGTTGTGTTGTCCACCAGGCTAACTAAAATCTCTGGGCTACTAGTCTTTTATTGCTGTACCTGAATTGAATGAAGGAAGAAGAATTTCTTTATGGTCTTGAAGATCAGCTGAAGTCTGATTTGAAGGTTGTCAGTTTGATTTCAGGCTAGTGGTAATGCTTTTAATGTAAGATCTTGCTCTGCACAGCTGCTTTTTTTTGTTGAAGTATGTTCAAATATTTGTCAGAATCTGAAGAACAACTGTTTTGTCCAGCTTTTCTGTCAGTGGTGCAGAAATCATTAACCACAGAGGCCCTGATTTAATGAAGTATTTTGATTCTAGTGGAACTTCAACGTATGACAAAATGGTTTGCTGAATTAGGGTCTCTGGTTTCAGTTTCACAAAAGGTAGGGTGCTAAAGGAACTAGAGCAATGGAGAAGATAGACCTATTTTACTGAATTTTCTTCATTGAAACAAGTGTATTTTTGTCAGTTCTGCAAAATATATGATACTGCTTCTTAAATGTTACAGGCTTCTTTACAGAGAAGTTGATGGCATTAAAAGCATGCATTGGAGAAGCGATGAATCTTTTTTGAGTACAGTGGGTACATAGTTTCCAGTGCTTCTTGAAATCAGGGCTTTTGTTCAGGTGAAATTTGTCAGTGTTGAAGAAAGAAGCAAATTTAGTTGCCATTGCTAAAAAAATTAGTGTACAGTTAGGGTAGAGTGTTGCCTCTCTGAAACTTTTTGGAAGAAGCTACAGATTAAATTTAAGCAGAGGTTTAATGGACATTTTAGTAGAATTAGGTGGCTTTTCAAGCCATTTCTAAAGGGAGTTGCAGTCCCATCTCTGGAACAGGTGAAACAATAATAAATACCTATTTGACCTGTATCCATAAAATTGGAATAAATACAGAATAAAAGAAAATACTAGTAATCTTGCTGATTCTTGACTTTGCCAACTGTATTCTTTGAGCACTGGATATTCTTTTCAGGTGCTCTGATTTCTCCCCTCTTTACCCAGGAGGGAAAGTCCAGTCTTGCTATTCCTCTGCGCACAGAACTGAGGAGCACTGTCTCCTGTAAGTGGTCCTACTGAAGCTCCAGTATGAATGGATACTCTTCAAGTAGAATAAGGACTGTAGAAGAAGCTTCAGGCTGGGGCCAAACAATCTGTACATAAGTTTCATGTCCTTCTGAAAGGCAAGCAATACACGGAGAAAAGCTTTGTTCTCTTTCTGCCTTCACACAGTACATGGGGACTTGACACAACAGCAAGTGCAGGGCTCTGACATTCTGATTTTCTCTGCTGTTTCTCTGAACACTCCTAGTATTCCTCAAAGGTTCCAAGTAATATAATAATAAAAATACACTTGCACTCTGCTTTCTACCACAGCCCAAGCTGTTTTCAGAGGCAGTGGGAGGGGATACCTTTTAGCCAAAATAGCTTAGCACTCTTTGATGTGTCCAGTACACTAAAAGGCTTAGGAGAGGCGATGCCTACCTGCCTCCTGCTCTGTGTGAGGCTATGAAATACTCATGTGCAGGGACCATGGCATTGACACCAGTATTTTATTGAGCAAGAGGAATATTCCAGGCTTCCAACTTCTATGGGTACAGCTTCAAACTGTGCAGGGTGCAGGTAATGCTCAGTGACGCTCTCTGAACCCGGTCTTTAGGTGACTGCAGTAAAATGGGGCTGTTGAGAAATGTAAAATAAGCAACACGTGCCCCTCGGGACAGGCCAGGGGGACCAGAGGTGCACTGGAAATGTAAACTAGAGGGAGAGGCTGGTTTTTACTGTCAGTGAAATGCCGTGGTGTGTGAGCTTTAACTGCAAGGATTGCTGAGAAATTAAGATTAAAAGCAGCAACCTTTTGCACAGTGGGAGACGGCCCAGGGCTGAAGCAAGGTAAGGGCAGGAATTTGTATGCAGAGGGAAGCACAACTCAGGGCTCTGCAGGGGAAGAAGGGGTGGAGGGCAGGGAGGAGGGGCAGACCTTGCTGACGAGCAGCAACTTAGCTCTGCTACATGTACTATCAGGAAAAGGGAAAAGGACCAGCAGGGTGAAAGGAGATGCCACAGCTCCAGAGGCCTGGTGTGTTGTAACACCGTATGTCCCTAAGATGCAAGAGCAAGGGGACTTAAGAAAAAATTAAT
Organism: Dromas ardeola; assembly: GCA_013398915.1. NCBI lineage: Eukaryota > Metazoa > Chordata > Aves > Charadriiformes > Dromadidae > Dromas > Dromas ardeola. Next base: position 13,592 of record VYZM01021584.1, read on the forward strand.
TAGCTCAGCAGAGCACTTTTTTGTTAGAGATGCACAACATGAAAGTGCATAATACCGTATTGGAGACTACAGCTAGAGTGAGAGATTTTTTTTTTTTTAAATCTGTTTGCCAGAGGGACTGAATAAAGATATGGCAGAATGACCTGCTTCAGTTCTCCTCTTTAGGCTACTCCAATGACACCCCAGTTGCTTTTTCCAATTATGGACAAATTTCACTTTTGATTTTGCATAATACTTGCATGCTCTTTCTCTAAATAGTTATGTTTAAATATTTCTGGTTTGGGGAGTTGGACTGAGCTTAAATAAATTCATAGAATTTTTTGCCCTGGTAGCTATTTCTATTGGTCTAGGAAGAGCTTGACTGTTTCTTCCTGTTACAGTGGGAAACATGCTCCTATTTGCACCTCTGTCTCTTGTCAGAGCAATTTAGAACAGGTAGCTAAAATGATAATTTTTCCTAAAAGTATTAGTGAACATGACAAAAATACAGGGGCAGCAGATACAGAAAAAGAGAGAGAAGGGTAGCCATGCAGGGAGGAAGGCAAGAAGCTGCCAAGTCTCTTAAGAGCTGTGGCCCAACCTTAAACTTATACAAGCATGTTTCTTTGGAAAACGAATTACATGAGTTGTTTAACACCAGTGTAGCACCCAGGAGGTTTTGTAAAGAGGTATCTTTTGGGGGATCTCATAAAATAGAGTGACCAGGGGATGCTGAACGTTTGGTTCTTTTTTGGGGGGTGTTACGACTGAAGCTTTCAAAGGACACAAGGAAGGCCCTTTCGTTTCCTGCAACAAGGAGATCCTAGAGGGAATGGTATGTTGAAAAGACATAAAGTATAAACCTGCAAGCATGAAGGCTTTTTTTAACACTGTAATGGTAAGTATGGATGAGGTACTGCAGTACTACAGAAAATTGTTCTGCTGCACTAAAATGTCAACAAGATCTATGGGGAGACTAAAGCACCATTTACCTGGATTCTAGAAAAATGTCTGAATATCATGGAAATTGAGTCGTAGAGTATTTGACAAATCATGCAGATAAATTTGAAAGTGGAATTCTTTCCTAAGTGAAGAATTTCATTGATGATCACTAAGCTTTATAGAAGTGATATTTTAATTTTCAGAAAATCTCTCTAGGGAACATGGTTATCTCCGTGTATCTTTGTGCCCTCAGATGAGGCTTAACTTCATCTTATCCTTGATACCAATTAATGAATCATTCACTGTACTGCAGTGGCTCACTAAAAATTGGTAGCTGCACAAGCACAGCTCACAGGACAATCTGTTACCTTGAAAGTCAGGTAATAACACCTTCAATAATAGATGATAACACCTTCACAGCACCTGTCTATGCAATATGCAGTTTGTTAGATGTAACTGAATAGTGGTACTTAAATTTTTACACCTCTATTTGTTAAGGAAAAAAAGAAGTCCAAACGGGATAAGATGAAAAATAATGAGGTTTTAGCCCAAAGGACAAAATCCTTATGCTCGTACAATAGGTCTGTAAATTATTGTCTTGCTGTGGGTTTTCATAAAATGGTGTTTTCCGATCTACTGTAGATTTTAATTGCTCTGAAAACAAATGTGTTGTGCCAGCACGTAGACAGAGTCTTTCATCAAAGTGCAACCAAGCCCTATAGCAAAGCGTATAGATAGTCATTGCCTTTTGAGGCTCAGAGCCACCTGTGACCACCTGCTTTCTCTCAGCAATATGCCACAGTACCTCAGGCTGCTAAATTTGTTTTCAAAATAATCTGTTATTTCTGTTTTGTTAGGCTCTTCTCCTAATTGTGTTAACGCAGTCAGTGCAATTAAGGGGAAGAAACAGAATATGATTTATTAATAATGCCATTAACATAGCGGATGGTAAACAGGATCGATTGCATATTTAACTGGTGCAAATCTCTGTAGTTAAATTCCTCCCTATCAAATACCTCTGACTTTCTTTTATCTCTGCTTTACTATATTAACAAGACATTTTATGAACTGGGTAACTCTGAGAAGAGCAGTTTCCTACGAGCTAGTGAATTTCTTGCCTGGATAACAATCCTACAACAAAATGTATTTTATGAGACTGAGCACCACAAGTACATTGTGGAACTCTCACACTTAGAGTTGCACGGAAATGTGACCTCTTGTCGGCCTGTGCAAGAGAGAGATGCTTTCTCTTCCATAGCTCCTGAACATTGTTCACCTACTGCAAGATAAAGACTCCCATTAATTGTTGGTGCTCCTTCAGTACTAAATGTTCTGGCTACAGAAATACCTCTGAGTGTTAAATTAGCTGTAGCAAATAACAGATGATTCTCATGAGTTGAGCAGAGCAGTTTGAAATCCAAATTTTGTTTTCAGTCCCAACAGGGAAACTTAAGGTGCTGGAGTTATGGCCAGCCAACCAGTTAGGTTTGAAGAAATCTTTCAAATAAGACAAAAGGGACTTTCAAACTGCAGGGAAGTGCGATGTACCTTCATTCTTGCTTCACAGATGGAAAGGATGCTGCAGCTTTTGCAGACCCCCATGCCACTGGGGGGATGGGACTGGGGCCCCAAAGATCCTGCCTGTTGTTTACACCCGTGCTTCCCCGTCGCTGTGCTGCGATGGGAGTCCTGCTGCAGACAAGTCCCTGTTTTCTCAGGCAGAGACAGGAAGAATGCTTAAACTCGTTGAAGCAGAGAGCTCATTTGTGTTAGAATACTGACTTGCATAATCCAGATTCTCCATTTTGCCAGGGTTTTCTCCATAAGCGAATGGCATTATATTTGGATCTCACGCTGGTGGGTGCTCAGCTGCTAGAATTAAGCTCTTTTGACTGTTTATCCCTGGAGCACAACCTAGACTGGAGACCCTGCATGGCACCTCCTCCTCTGGGACCATCTTTCCATTTGGCATGTTAGACCGGTGGATCTCGGGAATGCTCTGATCCACCAGCCTCTACTCCCTCCATCGGCTTCCTTGCTGTTTTGTTTTTTTTTTTTTCCCTTTTTCTCATGGATTGGGTACAAACATTAACTGTCAGGGGTATGACTGTGCTACCAGGCCTTGGCTGCCCTGACCAGCCTCACCGGGGGCCTCCAGGAGGACTGGGTGTGTTTTTGTCTCTTTTGCCTCCTCCCATCTTTCAATACAGGGTGTTGGGTTTTCTTCAGAAGCTGCTTAGTTGATAATCTTTAGCAGCTTTGCCCCTATTCATTAGGAGAAGCTGTTTCTTCTTGGTGAAACTGTGCTGCATTTATTGTTACTATCTGTGTTTGACAGAGGCATGAAACACCCATGAAAAGGAAAGAGGCTATTGAGTGATGAGTGTGTCGTTTTCCTTTGCTTTATTTTCTTTTCTTCCTGTGTCTACCATCTTCATCTTTAGAAAATTGCCTACTTAGCTCCCAAACATAGTTGCATTCTTTGCTTAATGTCCCTCTTCAGGAACTTATTCTGTATGGAAATTACCCTGTACAGGAAATAATTTACCTTTAACTGCCATCCTTTGCAATTCTCTTATTTTTAGATTGTTTTCTTGTGGGCTTTTTTTTGGCAGCTCTTAGAACAATGAGGCTAGAGACTGCTGGCATCCAATAGCTTTGACAAACTGAGTGTCAGTCTGATGTGCTCCAAACCATCTGCTTCCTGGGATGGCTAATTCTGGCCAGAGTTAATTCCAGCTGCGGAGAGCTGCAGCCCCAGATTCTGCTGGGGAAATGAAGGGCATGAGGACAAACCCCAGCAGGGAGTTAAATTAATGTGAAATACAACAGTACCCATTTGAAGAAGCTACCAAAATGGTCAACCCACTACGAACTGTTGGTTGGAGTGGCTCAGACTGGAGTTTGAGTCCTTGTGACTGCAGTGGTTTTTTTTCCCCCTGTGAGATACTGATTTATTTTTATTTTTTTTAAAAAACTTTGGTCAGAAGAATAAGTTATTTATCATGTTAAAGCAATGGATGAGGCTAAAATCTAAACCCACAATCTTTATTACAAAGAGCAGACCCTCAGATAGCTGTCTGTTAAGGGATTGTATGTCTTTTCTTATGAAGCTTTTATGGTGGACAGGCCCTCCATAAAGAGCAGCCCAGAGCGAGCCATGGCTGGATGGAGGGATGGGGATGAAGCCTCTGTAGTCAGCACGAAAGCCTGGCTTTCTTTGTGTCACATACTGAAACACATAACCAGAGGTATTCAGAGCTTGTGCACTGCAAGCTCGGTCTCTTGCTTTGTGATACCTTATACTTGTCCCCGTGCCTGTAGAAAATCAGGGGAGCTGTCCTGGGACATTTACTACCTATCAGAATAAAAACACATCTTCCCAGAGATACTGCCCTGCTTTGACTGAAATGTAGCAGAAAGCTTAATAAAGCAGAGACAGAGATTTGGGAGGAAATGTGGTAATAGTAAAAACTTACGTAATATTAGGCTGTGTCAAGTATGTACACAGTGAATAATTAAGGAGCAGCTATTCATAATTTTGTTACGCTTTTTACGATCATCTCTTCCCCAAACCTACAGTCAGCTACTGCTTTGAAGATAAGACTGCAGCTTTTCTTATGGGCTCTGTAGTACTTGAAACTGCACTGTATGACTGTGTTCTAAATATGAACATCTTCCTAATACCCATTGAGTTGGTGTTTCATCACTTCTATAATGTGGGTGTTGAGTTAGAGAAAAAAAAAAAAAGTTCAATTTTGGATTCCCAGTTTGATTTTTCTTAGCCCTTCTTTACTGAGTTACTCAGTTTCCCTTCCTAGTTCAGCTTCCAGGTGTGAGCGTTGAAGAGCTGTGTAAATCAGGCCCAAGAATCTGGATTTGGGGATCTTTTCCAAAATGTTGGAGATCATTTTCTCTACTGAGCATATCAGAAACGTGAGGCAGCAGGGTTTTTTTGAAGCTTATGACAGCTAATTCAAAGCAATGAAATAATGAAGTAGCATGGGCCTGGATTGAGAGGCTAATTATTAGGGACCAGGAGCTCAGTATGATCTGGGTACAGTGTCATAGGTCTTGGGCTAGGTATTGAGATGGAGGAAGTCAAAGATATTTCTTGGCAATGTGCCTGAGTGGCAGAGAAGTAAACTGGCAGATTTGTCTCTTGCGTTACAGTCACTTGACATTTCATGCGAGAATGCTCTTTTTACAAATCTATATTGGGCACGAGTGTGCTCCCATAGGGACAGGGGGGAGGAGAGGAAATGCAGCAATTTCTGTGTGTGATAACTGAAAGAAAAATTGTCTTGGCAATCTCGCTCCATAGTTGGCAAGGGCTGCATGCCTTTTCCCCAGGCATGCAGACAGGGGTGCAGGTACTGGCCCCTTCTTGTTTAGAGCTATGCCAAATAGAGCATGTTTGAGTTTGCTTCCCAAAATCTGGAGAGGCCTGCAAAAAACCTAGATGAAACAATGGGATATCAATCAGGGAAGGAAAATAAATATAACTTACATCCACAGTAGTTTGGGCATGGGTAGGGATTCTGTGAGGGAGGCAGAGCTCTATTATTCATGTTGGCCAACAAGTACAGAATGAGAAATGATGGCTTTAGTCAAGAAAGCGTAGGTTAAGTCTTTAAATCAAACTTTGAATGTGTTTTGTCAGGCTGTTCCAACAGCAAGGCAGCAATGCACTGCATTGTGCAACTGAACAGTGACTGCTGCTGTTATGGTTTCGTACTAGAACAGCTGACAGTGCTGAGTACAATTGTTAAAGCATTTACCTACACTCTGCCATCTGAGTTAAACTCAGAAAAGATTTGCATGGAAGTACAGCACTGAGTGAAACTTCCACACTGGTGGAAAGACAGAAAATCTGGTAGTCTGTTTATTTAATATACAGGTTTTTTTTTTTTACTCCACTGGGATGCACTCATGATGATGGATGGAGCTGAATTCCTTGTGTTTCCTGCAGTTGCACTGTAGAAAGCTAATTTAAAAGAGAGAAAAAAAGTTATGAATGGGTGGCTTGAGGTGTGGAAGTGCCAGAAGGAAAGGCTATCAGAATGGCAGGTGTTGAGGACCTCTACATTAGCAGGTTATCAAGATCCTGGCACATCCACCTACAGCTTTTCAGGACACCCTGATTAGAAAAACAAGGGGCAGCCTAAACAAGGAGCAAACAAGACCAAGGGCAAGAGCAGAAAACAGACTCTTTAAGACACCCAGGTAAGGAGATACAGGATAGCAAGTCCTAATGGTGCAGAAAGGTGAGACAGGATGGAGAGAAAAAAGATCACAATCGCTGTCAGTTCCTAAAGGGTAAAAAAAGGCACATCCAAACTCAGCACATACTCAGCAGGCTTTGGAGGACACAGGAGACACGTCAAGGACTCAATGGCCTGGTCCTCTGCGTTGTCTCCAGACCATGTGGGTAAACGCATCTGGGTGCCGGCCACCCGACTTGGACACATGAATCTTAGCACTTGTGAGAAAGTGGCTGAACTAGGATTTGTTTAAAAACAAAATCAGTTTTAAATTATAAATCAATTATTAGTCAATTATTTTAAAATAAAATAAGCTCATGCATTGAGCTTTGCTACAATATTCCAACATTATTTCCTGAGGAAAAGCTTGTTGACAACAGAGGAAAGCTCGTTAAGGGAAGGACTTTTCTCAAATTAGGAGGCAGGTGCTAATACTCCATGATCTTGTCTGCCTGTTTTGTAGTGTTTGAATGTATAAACAGCCTGAACAGTGCGATAATGAACTCTAGGTAGCATAGGGAGGTAACTGGCTGATACCATTAGCATTAGGGATGTCGAACAGGACAGGACCAGTAATAGGTGGAAGATATGACCGTTTTCACTAGGCATAATATAGATAAATTACATTATGAGTATATATTTGAATAAGTTTGTACTTGGTCCTTGCTTGACTCTGGAAACAAGGCAGCAGCAAGGTAGTTTTGAATATCTTCTGTATTTCTGTAAAGGTCCTATGCCAAGGGCACTGTCAAAGTTCATGAGCAGAGCTAGCTCAACTGTTTGCTGTGAACAATTTAGGAAATATCCCTGGGGTTAAATACACTTCACTTACCTCCTGCAGCTTACCTTTTTAACAGGTCAGGCTGTTAGCCAAGAGCAAGTGGCAAAGAAAAGAAGCCCGGGTTGGTTGGTTGGTTCTTCTTCTTCATTTCTGCTGATCCAAGGTCAGGTAAATAACTGCCACCAATAAAGTGACAGAATATTGTTCACTGGTGGCAGTCACTGGCATCCTGTTCAAACATGATGTGGATGTCAGACTTTATCCTAAAGGAAGGTCAAAATCGGCTGCAGTGACTGAATTATCTGTTGGTAATCTCTGCTTTGGGTCTCTGCGTATATGAATTATGAAAAGGAAAGTTAAAATAAATGGAGAATTTGGCAACTTCTGTGCTCTGTTGTCAGGAGTTGGCCTATGTGCTTTCTTAATGTAGCAACATAAGAATATTTCTTAGATATTTTAAAGCAAAATGTAAGGAAGTGTTAATTACAGTGTTTTGATCTTGTTGCTGCTGTTTGCATTGAAGAAAAGAATGGTCCCAGGTTCTTGTCTGTCACTTCTGGCCTCTATAGAGTGTCTCTTTGTTTTCTTTTCTTTCATCTTTTTTTTTTCTTCTTCTTTTTTTTTTTCCTTTCTGCAGATGTTTTGGACACTTCAGAAGTGGGGTAATGCCACAGGAGAGTAATTAGAGGCTGTGATCTGAATTCATTCTACCCCATCGCAAGCTAAATGCCTAAGTAAAAGTGGTAGTTGCCTTTGGCGTGGGGGGAGGTTTAAGGAAGAGGATGAGGATCACCAATAATTTGAATCTTGATTCACTACTTGGAGATGCCTGTCTTTGTTTGGCAGCTTAGGAAGTTCAGGCAATTATGGTTGAAATTGGATGTCTTACCTGGGTGGGATGAATCTAGTCATCCTCGCCTTTTTGACGGTAGAGGACCTGTTTGTTACTTGACTCAAAAGATCCTGAACTTTGTACAATCTCGTTGAAAATAAGAAAGATTATGCTCTTATGGGCACTAAACCATTAGGAACAAAACTGTACAAAACATTGAAGATACTTTTTCAATCTCCTGTTTCTGGAGATTGAAATCCACAATTTTAGTTGTGGATTTTTCAGCATGTCTCCTCAGTGAGAACCTTATGAGAGAGAGAGAGAGAGATTATTTTTTTAAAATCTTTAATCCAGATTGTTGAAAAAAACACCTCCACTGTGATGAAAATAAAGTTCTGTCAAGGCTGGGCTTTCACAAACCTGACTGAGCTGTTTTAGATCAATGCTTTCAGCAAAAATACTTACCTTTGGGAAGGCCAACCTCAGAAACTTTCTGTACCGTATAAAGTCTGAGAATATGCATTAATGGAACTTGGTGTTCACAGGGAAAACACTCATGAAAGAGTAACTCAGCCTACATGGGGATATGCTGCTTGAACAGGTTTTTGTTTAAAAAATGTGAAACTGTCAAAGTTGAAGTCTTTTACTTAAATGACTTCTGGAGGAATATTTCTTCTGAAAAGCTCTGCCTCCTCCTAGGTGAAAAGGACCTGGGCTTGCAGCTTCTGAGTCCCTACTGCACCGACTGCCTCCAAGGGAAGGGCCTTGGGGCACCTCCTCTGCAGCAGCTTGGGAAGGCAGGAGGACTGGCACAGGGGAGGGCTTGACTGCTCCTGGGTCTTCTCACGCTTTTCCATCTACCGAGTTTTCAGTGTCTCACCAGGATCCCCAGGGCTGATGGGGATCCCCAGTGCTTACTTCTTGCAAAATTATCACAACACACTAATAGAAACTCTTCTGAGTCCTTTTCTCTTGTATGAAAGAGTTACAAAGTGAGGATTTAGTCTTTTGTACCTAATAGTTGGTTATGTTTTCTAGTGTACATAGTCAAGTAAACTGGTGGAAGAGGAAAGCAAACTGGATTGGGGTGTGGTTGTTTCCTTAGTGGGTATTTTTTGTTTGGGTTTTGGGTTTTTTTTGGTTTTGTGTTGTGTTTTTTTTTTTTAATCTGCCTGCTGCTTTGTGGTTCCTTCCGATTCCTATCTGAAACAATACTAGTTTAACAGCCTCATGTGAAGGGGTTATAATTTAGGGAGCAGGTCAGAGTGCTGAGTTTCCTTTTCTCAGTTATTATTTAGGAGCAACATCTCAGCTCTGAGCTGTACAGTGCAGACAAAAGCAGGCATGGTTCAGTTGGCAACTTGGCATCATTACTATAAAATATAACACTGGGCTTTGTGTGACAGTTTTAATCAACTTCTCCCTCAAGGTCACCCTTGGCTTCTGAGTTATGGGAGTCCCGAAACCTGTTGTGATTTATTTTGATGAAGGTAAGTCAGTCCATGTTTTCTGGCAGTTTGGCTGTTCTGTGATCTGTAACTACATTGCTTCTAGTACTAAAAATACGCTCTGGACAAATATGTGTGGATGGACAGCTCAAATAATAGCAATCCATCTTAGCAAATGGCATCAGCTCTTTTATTGCTTCTTTCAGCTGACTTGTCCCTTCATAGTAGGAGAGGCTCATTACTCCCATAGGAGGTTCAGAAAAACTATTTTTGTCAGAAAAACTGTTAGCTTTCTGGTTCAACACTTAGATGGTTTGGGAAGTGACAAAGGGATTTATAAAGATTCTTGGGCAGCTTGAGTCAGAGTGAGGAGGGGGACCTGGGTGCCCGAGAATGCTCCAGCCGCTCAGCCTAATGGCTACAAAATTCAAAACCATTTATAGCTGCTCCTTTCCCTTGTGATCCCGTTTCCAGGTGCACATACAGCAGGGATTAGGAGGATGCCATGCAAGGTCAGTGTGTCTGCCTTAGGAATGCTATATGGCTTTTATCAAAAGGATTACCAAGTGGCTGCTCTTAAAATAAATCAGTGGATACTGTGGTGAAAATCTATGGAATATTATATGTAGGTTATAATTGTGCTGTAAGGATGAAACTCAAGTTTATCCTGCTGCAGTTTTGATGTAGCTGAATATCAGGGTTGTGCCTGTATGGATACCCAGCACACTTAATGAGCAGTTGTTCCCTGGGTGGTCCAGGAACTCTGGAGCTAATCCCTGCAGAGAGGACATCTCTGACTGCCTGAAGATGGGGTGGTTGACCGAACTCTCCTAGCCAGCCTCACAGCAAAGCAGCAGACAGGAGCTCTGCAGGCAGGACTTTTGGAGAGTCCCAGAGACTCTCCCAGGTGGCTCCTGATGTGCACAGACTAGCTGGTAGATACTGCCTGTATGCCGGGATGTGCTGGTTAACTTTCTGGGCAGAGAAGCCAGGAGCTCCCGGGGGTTCTCCCTGTTGGTGTCTGCTGTAGTCAGAGGTGTTGACCAAACTGTACAGAGGTAACTAAATATTCAGACAAAACTGCTCAGTAGGAGTGGTCTCGTAGAGCAGTCTTTGTTCACGGTTAAGATAGTTAAGAGGTGGTTTGTATATAATTTAAGGTAATAATTTAAGGATCATGCCTGTGCTGGAGTAGTCACGTAGGTGTGCCAGTACAATGTAAGAATTCTCTGGAATGGTTTGGGGAGGCTTCTCTCATCCAGCTGAAGGCACCTTTGCAAGGACGCTCGCAGTGGAGACACCCATCGCTAGCTGGACAGCAACTGACCATCCTGTTCAAGAGATTTGATTCTATAAATAAGCATTACCCAATGCAAACGCTACCAATAAATTAGGTCTTTTTAGCAAGCACTCTGGTCTGTGCCTATGCAACAGCATCCATTCGGCACAAGTGGAATGCTTCCATTGGGCTGCTGCTAGTATCTGCGCTTTATTGACTGCTCTTCAATGAGCTGAAAGAAAATCTTATAATTTTAGTGAAAGATGTTATTAATTGTGAAAAGTGATAAGCATCAAGTTTTCCAAAACAAAAGTCTTTCTGGCAACAAAAACAAAATAGCTTTCTGGCAGCGATTATTTTCAAGTCAGTAGTGATGTGGGCACTAGTCGTGGGGACAGGAAGCTGCAAGAGGCAGAAGCCTGATGTGGATGCAGGTGCTGTTACAGCTACATTTGCCTGTACATCTGAAAAAGACACAGGCCCTTTGAAACTACCTAGGTAACTAAGTCATTGTTAAGTACAAAGTCTAGACTAGAGCATAAAAAAGACTTTGAATATAGGTTCTCGCACTGCTGTTCCTTAGAAAAAGCCCTTCACAGAAACCTTGCCTTTATTTCTAAAGCTATTTCAGCTTACGGTATCTGGTTGATTCAGGTGGTGTTCCAGGATTTGAATGAAGTCAACAGCTTGTCTGTGACTGTCAGAGGATGTGTGCAGGCTATTTGCTGCAAGAAGATGAGGTTGAAAGAAAAAGTCATCACCATTGAGGTGATGCAGGAAGACTGCCATCTTTCTCCCATTACCTATGTTCACTAAGCTAAAACGATGTGTTGTTGCTTTCAGTTCTAATATTCAGTATATTCAATGCTTCCTCAGCTAGCGGCCAGACAAATTACTACTTTATTGAAAGTAGGAAAAAGCCCACTTCAGATAAAGTGCAACTTAAAAAGATTGCATCTGCTTTAGCATTGGCCAGCGTGTCTCCCACACTTTACCAAAAAGCTTCACATTAGAAGATTAAAACTTAAGCAGAGGGTGGCCTTTTACAGAAGTGTTTCTGGTTATTGCTCCCACTGAGGTTGTCACTCCTATAGCTTTTCTGTTGATCAGTGTAGCCACTCTGAAATGGGTCTTCTGAGGCTCTGCTGCTTTGCTGTTCTGCCTGGACTCTTCAATTGTGAACTTATTTCATCTTTTTTTCTTGACTCCTACACACAAATAAAGGAGTAGAATTCATACTTTTAAGTAACAGACATCAACCAAAGCAGCAGGCTTACTTTTACAGACAAAAATTACTGCCTCTATCAGGGAAAGGAAAAGACTAAATTTTTAGGATTTTCCAGACTGGTCCTCAGACTCCAGCATTGAGAAGCCTTCACTACTTCTTCTGTAAAGTGTGTTGGAAAGGGCAACCTCGCCTTCATTGCTACATGTCCGGACAAAAGTATTTGGAAAATACCTGTGCAGACTCTTAAGGCCTTAGCACTTTTCTGGGTGTTCCTTACTGCTCCTTAGAATCTGACAGAATCACTTTCTCCGTAGGCAGTGGCTCCTCTGTGGAGCTTGGCTGTCTCTGCCATCACTGTGGATATTTGATATTCTCATTGGAGAGTCACTGTTTGTTCTAAACATGCCGGGGGGGTGGGGGGTTCTTGAGTCATGAGGCTGTTTTTAGACTTTTACCCCTGGGGGCAAATAGTTGATGCAGTGTACTGCATGGTGCTTTGGAGTTGGGTTCTGCTTATTTGCACAAGAGGTAGCTCTTAATTCAGCCTGTTGTTATCATTGATGAACGTTGATGTATTAAATTAGTATGTACATAAACAGAAGTCTCTTGGCAACCCAAAAACTAATACTTCTAACACTTCTCTTCATGAACAGATTTTCTCTAAGCAGTATCTTGTTGTCCGACTTTTAATAAAGTCTTGTGAAGTAGCAGCAAAGCTGAATGTGAAGGTATTACCTTTCACCAGGATATCAAATACATAAGAGGTAATATACAGCTAGTCTCATACTTCAGTCTGACAGTTAAGCTATACTGTAACAATACATGCATGTGGACCGTTCACATATGGTATTGTCGCTGTCAATTAAGCTGCAGTAAATCTTCAAGAATCCAATGGGAGATTTTTCCCATCTCATCTGTCCTGAATATGCAGAGGAGTTTCGGTCCAATTAATTTCTCCCACACAAGAATTATGAAGGATCCTACTACTGCTTTTTAAATAGTCATATTTCACTAGAGATTAGAGATTCAGGATACAGTGTCTTGAAGAATCTCTGTGGCAACATCTGAAAAGAAACATCAGTGTCATGTTCTTTCTATTTTTAATGCACTTCACTATAGAAACAGCTTTATGTTTATCTTCTATATGTGTCTGTCCATCTCCCTAGCAATTTTTAACTGTTGGATGATATCAATCAGATGTGACAGAGGTAAAGGTCTTAAAAGATAATTAGCTTCCTGCAAGTTTTTGTGGAAGTTACTGTTGGGATAGAGAGAGGAGATCATACTTTATGCCTTTTATAGACTTAGTCTGCAGCGTATTTTTAACCTTTGTTAGATATAATGAATTTACAATGAGGGGAATTTACCTTTCATACTCTAAATGTGGGTAAGACTGCAGCTGGAGCAAGTTGAACCTGTTTCCATCATTTCCGACACTTGCTGAGCTGTATGCTTACGCTGAAGAAACTCGGACCTGGGCAGAAAGAGCACTGTGACTTTGCCCTTTGTAGGTGGTAATAGGCGTTGATTGAGTTTTGGATTTAAATGATCATTACTGATCAAAGCAGTCATACCTCAGGTACTTGCACTCTGCAGAACACGCTCTCAGTGTGACAGCCCACCCAGGCTGTCTAGGTCTGCTGATGGGTGTGCGTGGGGTGAGGTGGGGCAGGTCCGACAATTTTGTTTCTTCTGTTCCTCTACGTAGGGGTATAAACTTGTATACCTCTGTTATGTTCGATTGTGTGGTGTACACCTAAGCTCATATCCATTTGTATTCCCTAATGCACCTAATGCCCACTGCTTTGTTTCGGACCTTGTCTGAGGTAGGATGAACAGCTAAATTGGTGCTTTTTTTTACAATCAGTGTGTCCCATGTCCCTCTCACCCCCCCTACACTTCTCACCTTATTCAGTGGCCCAAAAGAATGGATTTCCTGACTAGTTTCTCCTCCTGACTGTGTCTACATCCAAATGTAAACTGTGGGATGACTTTAAGAATGTCTGATGTTATCCTTTTGATTAGCTTTTAAGTATTTGTTAGCCTAACTGCTGTTTTTAATGCTGTTAATCCCATTTTTAAAATATCGTGCAGCACTAGGGTTGCAACAAAGATAGTCTCTTAAATTGGCTATTTTTACAAGCGTCTCTTGGATTCACGTTTTCTCTTAATGGTTTGCCTGTCTTTTGTACACACCTGAGTAAGAGAGCACGAAACGAGAGGCACATAAAACAGACCAGTGCTCCTATTCACCTTGTCTTACAGCACGAGAATAAAGGAATGCTCACTGACAAGAAGAAACATGCTCAGAAAGAATTTGGGAAACACTTATCATGACAGATAAACGGTGTGGAGCATTCGCTGTCATGGGAAATCATTAAGGCAAACAGTGCGGCAGGACTCAATGTCTTAGATACCAATGTCAGCAGAATAATGTAACATTTGTAACTGCAGCAGGCAAATCAAATGTTACTGCACAAAGAATACCAATAGCAGAACTGGCAAAACTTTTTTGAAGGACATCCTTGAGTAGTTTAGGATGGTTAATTTAGGTTTTGTACTTGCAACTGATAATTGACAAGAAATAAAAGGTGAAAATGATTTGTTTGCCATGAGAAGCTGAAAATATCCTTGTTCCCCACTTGTTCCAGGAAACTTTTTCCTCCTTTTCCCACTTCCAGCTCCAGGCTACTTGCTGTGCTAGACTCTGCTATCCCAGAAGTCATGTCCCATGGACAAGAACTAGAAGGAATGAGACAATTGTGGGGGCAGAAGAGATAATGGAAAGAAAGTACAGTCAACTGGCAGTACGCGTTTTTGCCTCCTCTTTCTCTGACAAACACTTCCCAAGCTCCTGATGGACTGTCTGCCTCAAGTAGAGAAATACTTGATAGCAAGCACCAGTACAGGTTGGGGGCTGACCTGCTGGAGAGCAGCATGGTGGAAAGAGACCTGGGAGTCCTGGTGGACAACAGGATGACCATGAGCCAGCAATGTGCCCTTGTGGCCAAGAAGGCCAATGGCATCCTGGGGTGCATCAAGAAGAGTGTGGCCAGCAGGTCGAGGGAGGTCATCCTCCCCCTCTACTCTGCCTTGGTGAGGCCACACCTGGAGTACTGTGTTCAGTTCTGGGCTGCCCAGCTCAAGAAGGACAGGGAACTGCTGGAGAGGGTGCAGCAAAGGGCTACCAGGATGATGAGGGGACTGGAACACCTCTCTTATGAAGAAAGACTGAGGGACTTGGCTCTCTTCAGTCTGGAGACTGAGGGGGGATCTTATCAATGCTTATAAATACTTAAAGGGTGGGTGTCAGGAGGATGGGGCCAGGCTCTTTTCAGTGGTGCCCAGCGACAGGACAAGACGTAACGGGAACAAACTTGAACACAGGAAGTTGCATCTCAACATGAAGAGGAACTTCTTTACTTTGAGGGTGGCAGGGCACTGGGACAGGCTGCCCAGAGAGGTGGTGGAGTCTCCTTCTCTGGAGACATTCAAACCCCACCTGGACGTGTTGCTGTGCAACCTGCTCTGGGTGACCCTGCACTGGCAGGGGGTTGGACTAGATGATCTCCAGAGGTCCCTTCCAACCCTATGATTCTATGATTCTAAGTTTAAAGGAGTTGAGTAGCAAAGGGCCCTTTGGCTTTGCAAATCATTAGTTGCTGTGCTCCTTTCCCTGGGTTTTTGTGTTTGTGCTTGTAAGCAATGCTGCAGAGCTGTGCTGGAGCCATGTGGAAAGGGGAGAACAGTTTATTCCAGCACTGCGTTAGTAGGTGGGTACCTTTCACAAGGTAATATTTAGCTTTGGTGCAGCAGCAGCAGTATTTTACTGATACGGTATAAGTATCTTTCAAGTTGAGACCTTCTTCTCTTGGAGCGTTAGCTCCAAGTCTTCATGTCTGCTCTTTCACTGTAAGGCAGGCTTTCTCAAACTGTAATGTGATTCTGGGTGGGCTGGCTGAGAAATTTTATTTGCTTTTTGCTTACTCTGAAACTAACTCTGTAGATTTTGGGGGGAAGGGACAGGGAGGAAGAGATACATTTCTCTGCTGGTCTTCTCCAGCACTATTTAAAACATTAAAATGCTCTCTGGTGTAGGGAGAACTGGATCTAATGTCTGAAGACGTAGCAGAGGTGGCGGAGGATGCAAGAAGGTTAATTGTCCTTTAATACATAAGACGTACATACGTCTTAGAAGACATACAGGTTAAGTATAACCTTTTCCCCTTAGTGCTATCAGTTACCCAGAAGAATAGTATCTCTTAAGTTCTCGTATAGACTTTTCTATAGGAAAATGAAACAGCAGTGCAGTGCATATTTAAACGTGACACAGCAAGAGAGGAAAGGAAGTTTTCTGTCTTTTGCTTGAAGATGAAACAGCTTCTAAAGAATCAAATTGAAAAATGGGTCATCTATCTCCAAATACAAAATATTTTGAAAAATGGAAAGAAAGGCATTAGGCTCGTGTTTGAATATGGCTACTCAAGGTATGATCCCTGCAGCGTCACCAGAGGGGTTCTGAAAACACCTGACTTTCAAAGGGGCCGCGCATCTGTGCATCTCCCTAAACTTGGCCTTTCAGAAATTAGGACAAACAAGTGTTGCAGGTTCCTTGCAAGTGAAAAGTTGTGGTTCTTTTTAATCCTCTTGCCTTATAAAACACACTGTCTGGAACTATAAGCATTGTATGTCGCCGCTTCTGGTAGGATCTTTGTAGTTGTCACTGGAAGCTGTTTATGTACCTGTGTCACCTGTCCCTGGCTGTTTTAGCTCAGTCACATTTGTTACAACCTTAGAAGTCATGCTTAAGGTGGAGCATAGAACTTAATATGTTTTCTGCTTTGTGTTGCAATATTTCTAGAGTAAATGTTAATGCTTAGGAAACTGGGTGAACTAGTTTATTCTAAACTTTCAGTAGGGACCCAAGCCTTGGTCCTGCAATGAAATTCACCCCTGCAGAGCTCACGGCAGCATCAGGGCCTGTGCTTTTATAAAATCCTATTTGTCATCATTGGGAAGGTGTCTTCAAAAAATCTCTTCATAGATTGGATAGCTCTTTAAAATAATCGGTTGAATATTAATTTCCGTGGCTCAGTGCAATTATATTAATTATGGGGAACTCGTTAGGCACTAATGTAAATATTAGAACCTCTTCTGTGACATTCACTGTAATTTAATGCTAATTCACAGAACCATTATTAAACTGTTAATAGCCAGGGCTGCAATTCATTCAAGTACGTAACATCTCATGCAATCAGTAAAGCATTTCAGTTGGTGAGCAACACGCATTATAGTCCACATATGTGTTTTTGAACATATAGTCATGAGCTGGTTGCAGGCTTCCTGTCACAACTTAGAGAAGGCTCAGAGCACACTGTCAAAGATTTCTTGGAGTATTAGCTAACCTGGCTTCTCTGCTTCTCATAACAGCAATAAATGCATGGTTCTGTGGCTAAACTACTGCATAGCTTTGTATCTCATGTAATATGTTTGGAAGCTGAGATGATTACATCTCATACATATTTTTAAAACTTATCATGCTAACAAAGGCAGTTTCCCAATCTTGTGTTTATTTTGTATCCATGCACTTTAGATTTCCTTGGCATAGGGATTGCTAATAGCAGGGTTGTTTCTGTTCACATACACAGCTTGTAGTCATCCGAGGCAGCTTGTAGTCATCTGATAACACTGGTGCAAAAGGGGATGACATAGTTGTTTTTCATGAAATATTCACATCTGTTATTTTGTTGTTCAAGGGGGCAAAAAGGTAGAAATTAAGTCAGTTTGAAATAACTGTGTGAGGGCCGATAAATTCCAGGCTTTGGAAAATGCTATATTTTAATACAAAGCTTTCTATTCTGAAGTCACAAAAACGCAACCCAAAAAAACTGCTGACATGAGATCTGGCTAGAATTCAGGTGCCTAAAATTGCTGGCCTGAAGAAGTCTACATAGCTGCTGTCAAATCTATAGAAGAGATTGAAAAAATAAAAATCTTACCTACCTGGAACCATGCTGATGCCCAGCCTTGGCAGGCCTGAAGGGCTGCACCCAAATCTGCCTGGGGTATGGAGCTGGGTGCTTGTCCCCGTTACTGCCCCCAGGAGCTCGGTGGGGTGGGTAGCTGTGCTGGCAGAGGGAGGCCACTCATAGCCGTGTTGTGGCTCCTGCTTCTACGATTTGCTGATTTTTTTTAATTTTTTTTACATTTGGCTGAGGGAAGCAGAGGGACCTGAATTCAACTCTCCTACCTGAGAGTGTGAGTGCATAACCCCTGTTGTCCTGTGCATTGCTGAAGCCACTGGACTACTGGAAGTCTGGGCTGGAGGCATGCCCTACCCACCCTTATCAAAGGATTTGGGGATTAGTTGTCAAAATGTACAAAAGGAATGAGGGCAAACGCTTGAAAGGTCAGTAACATGGGTTCCAGTCATCACTTCAGAGTAATTTATATACTCTCTGAAATGACTTTTGGTTAAAACTCTTGCCCCTTTCCACAACCCCGCAGACGCAGGGAGTTCTGAACCTCAACCTCCCATCCTGGAGGAGCGAAGCGTTGCACACAAGGAGAGGAACCTCCTTGAGAGCTGCTGTTTTGAAAGGAATGCGGGAAGGGCCTCCGTTCCTGCCTTTCAGAGAGAGTTGGGCTGTGGGTTCCAGGGCAATGTTTTGTTTTGTCCTTGAATATGGGTGTTGGAAGAATAAACTTTGTGTTTCAAACTGGCACTTAGCATTTTCCTTTTCGACGAGCTAAAGACATTGAATGGCAAATATGCTAATGCCAGCTAGCCCTTTACTTGAACATCTTGAGCTGCGTGAAAGCAGCCTGCATGCTGTCTCTGCCCGGGCAGCATATCGGGAGTGTAGGTATGTCTCTCAGGATCATGATGCTTTCTTTTCTGTGGTCAGGTGCCTAAAACCTAGTTCATGCACAATCTGACTCCTAGAGACTTTAAATGAAAGATTTTGTGCTTTAATGGGCTATATTGCTCTCAGTGCTAACTTTTGTTCTTTTCAAAAAGAAAGTCACAGTAGCAGCCTTGCTGGTTTAATAAACATAGAACTAAAAGAACAGCATTGTAAGACCAGGAGTTTTTTATCTTATTTCATTAAATGATCAGTTTGAAATAACTTTACAATCTTTAACAGCACCATCTGGTGGCTCTCAGGTAATGGTAATGTTAATCATGGCTGGAACTGTTTCTTACAATACTACAGAATATGAAAAGTTTAGGTTGTTTTATTATGAATACCAGAGGAGGCGTGTGGATGCTGTATGGGTAAATATGGCATAAAAACACAGACCTTGACAAAAGCATGTTGCTGAACTCCTACACATTCCGAGTATGTGGGGTAAACTAGTGCAGAGCTCCAGGGCTGTATGTGCATAAATATTTAACCTGCATAAATATTTGAGTACTAGAAGAGGGATATTTTCTCATTCCTGTAATATATTTAAAGACTCCTACTTACCATACAAAATCTTCTATTAAAGATTATTTTATGCTTGCTTCTAATCTCCTTACATGTATGTAGAGTCAGGAGAGATCAGTGAAGTCACTGATTGGAAGAGTAGCCTTCTGAACTGCATGGGGAATTTAAAAATATATCGAGGGCTTAGGAATGTGAACTTTCATTTTCATTTATTCAGTCTCAGCAAACATAGAAGGTTGATATCACAGCAGTGAATGAGTGGATAGAAAGACAATCCATGTTCAGCCAGGGCAGCTTGAAAACACAACCAAAGACAGAATCTCTTTCTGTTATGACCCTTTGTGTGGAATGTGGTACTGATGAACAGTTTCTGGAGCTGATGGGTGATGGCCATAGAAATGCCATTAGAATAACTGCACAGGAATTTCTGAGTGGCAAAGTATTCTGCTTGTCCGTCCCTCCTCCAGTGGGTGTTCAACATATCAGTGTGCTACTTTTCCTTATTGATTTGTGAGTGGCATTAAGTGTAAGGGCACACAGATTTAGAGCTTTGTTCTCATTGTAATAACAGCTGATGATTCAGCATGGAGCCCTTGCTTACGTTGTGATCTCTTGCTATCTAGAAAATCCAATTCCCTCAGTGTTAGGTGATCCCTCTGACTAAGTATGTTGTCAGCAATTGCGGTTGTGTACAACGAGCCTTGGCATCAACAGCTTAGCACTGGCTTCGCTGATTAGAGTCAGAACTTTTGCTTGACCATTTGTGAAGCAGTTTGCTCCCAGCTTCCAGGACAGAACTCTTTCCGGAGCAGAGCTTTCTATGCCTTATATTGCTTTGTCCTCTGGTTGGTAACATGAAATAAAAATGACCTGGAAAATACGAAGCTCAAGTGTTTGCAACTGCTGGTTTTTATTGCTAAGGAATGTAGATTATTAAAAAAAATAATAAATCCATTTGGACTTTGTATTGGGAAAGACCAAATTAAAGGATTGCAGGAAGCATTTTGGCATAGTAGGTAGCAAGTGCTGACCTAATTGTCTCAAAAGATGTGTGCTCTGTACCTAAGTGGGGCTAATAGGCACGACCGGACAAGTGACTCCATTCCTATTCCTGCCCTCCCCATATTGTCTGATTTGTAAGCTCCTGACAATAGAGAGTTTTTTCAGTCTCTTCCCTATTTTGTGTGACCTAGTATTGTAGTGAGCATAATGAACTGCATCCTCAGCAGATGTACGCACCCCCCCCCTCCCCTTCCCTCCCCCAATCACTGCAGTGGAGTGTTGTCTATTTACAGCAACTTGGAAGGTACCTTTGTCTGGCAAAACTTGGAGACATAGCAAATGTAGTCTGTATTTTTTTTTCCACAGGAATGGTATCTATTTTGTATATTTCCACTGAGCTTTCTGCTTCATATCTGGAATGAAAGTGAAATAACAAGTGATGAAAATAGTGATGAAAATGATGATGAGGATTTATGCGTATAATAATCATCTGCAGATATTAAAGCTTTACAGTACCCTTTTTCAGAGATATTCATATGAGTCAGTGAGATCTGATGACTTGCTCAAGGTCACATAGCAAGTTTGTGGCAGAGACAGAAATAGAAATCGCATCTTAAGAGTCAGTACAGTATCATATGCACGGGTTCCCATTTGTACAGACACTGTTGCAAACACTGCCGTGCTGTATGATGCGGCAAGGCCACAGGCTATGAAGAAAGAGGGAGGCACACCCAGAAGTAAGCTTAGCAGTGCATACTGGGTTTAAAAATACACTTTTGCATCTTCAAAATTGGCATAACTGTTAACTTCAGTAAAATTAACGTCATACAAAATTTACAGAAACTGTGGTTAAAAGATTCTTTGATTCTTTATGTCTTGGCGAAGAAACTGTCAAATGCTTACCCCAGGTACCCTCAATATAACCATCCTCACTTACTGGTGACAGGTAGGACACGGGTGCAGAGCTGAGCCTCCTTTGATCATAGGAGTCAGGAAGCGATGTTTGTCCTGTAGAGTTTAAGGTATCCGCTCTTTGTGGTGTGAGCATTCAGAGCTGCCCTACTGCTCTGTGAAAACTCTTCTCGCTTTTATCCCTATCATAGTGGCATAAGTTCTACTTTTCTGAGCAAAAATGGTGCCTTTGACTTAGTGCCGAATAGTGCACAAACCTGGTTCAGAATGCCAGTCCGAGAGTAGAAATAGTATAATTAGTTCCAGGATCCGTGCAAGAGAAAGAAAAGCCAAATAATCTACCGCAGCCATGCTCAACATCAAGAGGTATGTAGAAATGGTGAAATAGCTCATGCCAGCTTGTTAAAAAGGAAGCTGAAAGTTACAAATGGCACGGATGTGATACTGGAGGCAGAGAACAAATGTTTCCCACCTGGTGAGAAACACTTCAGAAAGGGCAGAAAGGAAGCATCATTGCTTAATAGCAGCATGATGGTTGCTGTTGAAAGCAAGGGACAGTCCTCTAAAAGCTTAGAGCTTTATCTAAATGAGGAAAATATAAAGGATTATAAAAATTGACAGGTTAAATGTAGAAAACGCAATAAGGGAGACTGAAAAAAGAGTTAGAGGACAGCTTGCAAAAGGCCTCAAAACTAGTAAGAAATACATCTTCAAAAGCATCAGCATCAGGGAGCCTGCCAGAAAAATCTCCAGGGCTAGTAGATGCTCAGAAATGACAAATTAATTCTTTGCATCTGTTGCTCATTGTGAAGAAATAGTAGTTCCCTGTGCTGGAATATTTCTTAAAGAAGAATTTGTCAGAAAATCTCTTTCAAATGGAAGAGTTGGTAGGGGAATTTATGAATCAAAAAGAAGTAGTTACCAGGTAATTTGTTATTAACCCAAGCTTTCTGCGGGAATTCAAGAATGAGATAACAAGACTAACTGTGGTGTTGCATAAAAGCACTCTGGTACCTGAGGACTGAAAGATGGCAAATATGATACGACTTTCTAAAAAGGTGATATCAGAAACAACAAGCTGATGAGCTTGAGATACGTACAGGAAAAAATTGCTAGTCGATGGTATATGGAGAATGGAGTTACTGGATGCAGGGATAAACTTGTGGAGTCAAGAGTCAGCCTGACCTTTGCACGGGGAAGTCAAGCCATGCAAAATGTTGGAGCTTTTCTAATGAGTTAGTAAATATATCTGTTCTGGGATCCATGGTGGTCAGCATATGCCTACATGATGCGGTAAGAGTTGAATACTTGATGTCATTCATTATTGTCCTGAATAATTTGGTGTGTTAATGATGACTGAAGAATTCTGTAAGACCCTAGTGAAACTGAGTGACTGGGCAGTGAAATACAAAAGAAACGGAGTGTTGGTAAACAAAGCAATGTATATGAAGGAGGCAGGAATCTGAATGAGAGAAAATTGGGTGGGCTCTGAGCTGGTTCTTGAGCAAGATCTTTGATTACGATAGAAATGCCATCTCAGTGTTCAGGGGTGGTCCAGCAGGTAACTCAAATATTAGAGCTGTTAGGACAATAATAGAGAGCAAAATTGAAGTGGCATTAAATGCTTTATATGCAAGTATTTATGCACAGAACTTCTGCATCCTGACTACAGTAGGTAGTTATGGTTCCTTTACCCTGCTCCAAATATGCTAAAACTGAATGAAGTGGTGCGAAGGCAGCAAGACTGATTAAAAGCTTGGCATGGACTCTATAAAAGAAGTGAGTAATGAGGCTAGGGCTCTCCAGCATGGAGAGGAGACTACTGAGGGAAACAGAGATAGAGGGCTATAAAGTCATGTGTCATGTCCCTCTAATTCCGTAGAAAGAGGGGGACATTAAATTAAGCTGGCAGCGGACTGCTTCAGCGTAAGTGTCACTATCTGTGTGACCCATTCTTATGTTCCTTCCTAGTTACCTGGGTTTGGCCACTGTTAGAGGCAACATAGTGGGCTGTGTGGACCTTTGTATCTCCTGCTATCATTATCTTATGTTTGGCTGGAGGTGGTTTGGGAGACCACTGCTGGAACTGTTACTAGCAGAACTGGCCTTCTATGTATGTCAGCTCGTCAGCTTTAGTGCTAATTCAGGGGCAGAAATCTAGCGGTAGAGAATTGACAGCTGCTTATCCTGACCAAGCGGCTTGTGATAAGATTCTTGCAGTAAACGTGTTTTGTCATGAATTCAGAGGTGCTCCATGTGCGTGGAACAGTGGGGAAGGTCTGAATAGCATCTCCATCTCTGTGTGAACAGCTGGAGCCCAGCCGGCAAGGCAGGGACGCAGACTGCTTCTGCAGGCTCGCTGGGGCACAGCAGTGCGGAGGCAGGAAATTGTAGCCCTAGGCAATGAAATGGGAATGTTGTGTTTGGGTTTGCAGCCAGTTGTGTTTTTGTTTCAACAGTATTCTGAAAATCAAAATGTTGTGCATAATTCTAAAAGACTACAGAAGTCCAAAGATAAAAGTGAGAGAGTCCCATATGTTTTTACAATATTAAAACAACTGCAACTAAAGCTGGGTCACTGCCAGCCTTTATCAAAAGGCTACGCTTTTGCATTCCAAGCAACAAAGGACTAAATGACAAAGAACATACCGACCCTTTATATACAACTATAGAGGGGAAGAAAAATCTCAGAAAGTATTGAAATTTTTCTTTGAAGAGTCTTTTCATGTTACTTTCAGACATGAAAGGTAAGAACATGGTACAGGTACAGACCAAACAGGTTAAGGGAATAGTTGAGAGTACGTGTCCGCACATGAAAGTTGCTAGGAATGGTGTATTTATCTGCTGGGCCATCTAGAAAGGTACTTCTGCATATCCTTGAGTTCTCATTTTATGTTGGTTCAAGTAGGTGAGAGTCCCTAATCTGAGAGAGGTAAGGAAACCTGCAGTTTTATTGTGAGAAGAGGTGGCTCCTTACTGCTGACGCTAAAAACGCCTTTTATTGTTCTTGGCAGGAGGCATCTAGTCACCCTGTAGCACCTTGCCATACCCCGAACTTATTTTTAAACTCCTTTTCTTCAGAGTAACAGCCTCCTGGGACTCTGTATGTGTCGTAAATTCAGCCAGAGTAGGAAGAATTCTGCAAATACTTTCAACTGAAGATACTGTCTTTATGTTGAGATTCAACATGAACAAATGTGGGATTTAGCATCAAAAGCCTGCTGGACCTGTATCAGTGGTTTGGGCTTTAAGGCCTAAAATGCAGAGAGTTGATTAGTCCTGGCTGAACTCTCATGAACAGAAACTGAAAACGGTTAAACTTTGAGCTATAAAGATTAATATTAAAAGCCCCCCACAAGAGTTTTTCTTTATGTAAAAATAAAATTGGTATTTTATCATAATGGTGGTTTTGATGTACTTTTCTGCTATGAACCTAGAAGTGTAGATGAAGAGTGCAGATCCCTACCAAAGGTCATGACTTCTCTTGCTGCATTGGAGGTGAGATCTGAACTGGAGTCTATTTACTGCAATTCTCCTGTTATTGTGACATCTATTTCAGATGAAGAAATGTTAAAAATATAATAAATTGTCTACCAGGAATAGTTGTATGCTTTTTCTGAGTTCCAGTTGATTAAAATTGGGCTTCTTTCCAATGCAGAGTGATATTTTTTTTCTTTTAATTTATTTCCCACATCATAGAACTTTTAAAAAATCTTTAATAGCCTTGAAAATGCTTATTCGTATCACTGCACAGTATATTTCTTAAATATGCAAAGTAATCTGCTGACAGTAATTTCCAGAGGCAGTGGACAAAAGTGGGTTCAATTTTGGCACATACCAATTTCATTAGATAGCTGAATTTGCAAGCAGGAAACAAATATGGAAATACAGATATTAAAAGGTAAATCAGTGCAAATTATTCTTTTCTAATTATTTTTCTCATTGAGAGTTTTAGTTTCCCTGGATAATGTAGAAGCTGTTTGGGAGTGATAGGAACAAGGGTGAGCAAGTACAGTATTTGTACACCTTGAAATATTAAAAAGAACATTTTAGTTAATCATGAACTAGATTATATTAGTGAAATGTTAACATATATTTTTATGCATAAAATTAAATGGATCAGGTACTTGATATTACAAGGTAAATTTTTGGTACTTTGGTCCGAAGTACCATTTTCTGTTGGTGAAACTAGAAGAATTGCAAGAAATTCTGGATAAATTAAGCCTAGCCATTGTTTCTTGAGTGTTCGAAAACTGCCTTTAGTGGAAATAAGAAATTGCCCTTCTCCTTCCAGTGCTTCAGAAAAAGTTGTCATCTTTTTGGACCAAGCTTTTGGAGGAAAAGATTCAGCCAGTTTTTGCTAGCTGTATGTGGGAATGAAAATAAGAAACGCTAGAAATGTTGATTATTAGACCTAGAATGATCAGATTCAGTAATGTGAATTCTAAAACACTGGCATAGAGCATACATGGCATGAATCATCCCAATTAAATGCAGGAAATTACTTAGCCACATGAAAAAATTATGCCCTAACATTAAAAGCTAATAGTTTGTTTTACTTTTTTCTGGCACTTTATTATTCCTGAAGCTTTAAAGAACTCCAGCCTCAGAGCTCCCACGATGACAGTGCTAATTATGAACATTAAGAATGTCTTCTGATTGTTTTGAGTTAGCAAATAACTTGATATGCTGAATAAATCAAGCCTTTCCCAATCCAAATGTAGTGTCTGGCTTTGGAAATACAGCATGCTCCCTCTCTGCTGTGTGAAATAGGTCTGAACAGCTGGAACAAATGTTCTTGTCACTAAATTATAAATTACAGCTGTCGAGAATAAAAAATTTAGTTCCAGCACTCAAGAAATAGACTTTTAAGAAGTCTTCCCATTTATCAGTTTAGCCATTGATTATGTGTGTAAGGTCATCGAATCAGAGCAGTAATGAATGGAATTCTTGATTGCTCAAATACCAGACTAAATGTACCCATAGTTTTACATCCAGGAACTTGATAATACTTAAAAATGCCTCAAAGCGTTTAAGGAACTAATGCTATGTGCAACCACTTATGTATTGCCTTTTTGATCACCATGAACATGTTTGCTGAATAGGAGGGTGAGATCAATTTGCTTCCACAAGCTCCTTACTAGTCAGGTTTTCAGCGTGTCAAGTATTGCATAGGAGCAGTTTAACTTCCCAAAGGTTGTGATTGCCTTGATGGCTTATGGAGTGGTAGGAGATCAGGGCTAGGGTCAGACTGAGCTTCCAGAATTCAACCATGTCACTGACAGCTGCCTATTCCTTGGTGCAAGAGGCAGGAGGAGGAAGGGTGCTGTACATGTTCCAAAATAGATATGATCTACCATCATAGTCTGCTGCTGTTCCTCAGGCTTGTCTTGAGGGGAAACCTGAAATAATCACATAGATTTGCCCCAGGGTTGTTTGGTTTTTTGTTGTTTGGATGGTGGGCTTTTTTGTTGATGGTTGTTGTTTGTTTATTTTATTTTGGTCACGCTACCTAGTATTTGAACAGGTTTATTTTCCACGTTTTCAGTCTTCACCAGTGTAGAGGGGGCTACTGGCTTCAACTTTTTCAAGTTTTGTACCCTCGTTTTCACAAATCTCTGTTGTTTTGAGCAGACGGTTAAGGAATGTCTGCAGAGTGCTTGTGACACTGCTGTGCTTGCATACTCTTTCTGTCTTCAATATTTCTGTTTGTGAAATCATCGATTCAGCAACTTTTAGATAAGACTGCAATGGAAAGAGATAACATATGCAAACGTTACGGATCCTTTTGAAGTGATGTATAACTATAAGGAAGTAAAAAATATGTTCTTGTGCTTGCAGAAATACCTGAAGACCATTTTTCTTAAAGATGTGTCATGGGGTCGGCACTTTCTGGTTCTGATGACTTTTATGATGGTTCCTCCAAAGTTAAAGTTTTCTTTCTGGGTATTTAATGAAATTCTGCATTGGAAGGATTTTCCAGCCTGAACACCTACATGCTTTCTTTCTCTACCGGACTATCAGCCTTAATAAAAATTGGAGGAACCAAGTTATCTTTGAGATGCCTATGACGCTATTCAAGTAAGTCTTGAAAAACTGTGGGTAGGCTCAAGAGGGAGAGGGGGCACAGTCTTTGTGTAAGTTTCTTTAAACAGAAAACCAAACCTAAATAACAGATGTAAAGATATTATCCGTGGTCTGAAGTTGGCTATTGTTCTCTTTCCAAATTTCCTTCCCCGGCCTATTCATTCTCCATAACTGCAGAATTTGCATTAACAAGGTGAAAAACACTTCTGCAGAAGAGATGTAAGTTTGTAGTTGGTAAAGAAAAGAGGAAGCACTTAGGCATCAGGTGTAATTTGGTAGCCAAGCAATTTATTAATTAATGAATTAATCCTCTTTCCACCTGAGGAATATCACTGAGCTATTTTGTTCCCTTCACCTTCTCTTCAAATGTATTCAGTAAATATCTTTCTGTATGCTGCTGGCAAACTCTGAATTCAGTTGTGGGGAATCCAGAAGTTGTGATGTGGTGGTTTTTTTCTGCCTCTATTGGAAGAGCACGCAAATATTCTCTGCACAGATTAGTTTCACTTGGAAATTCACTTTGAGAAAATGTTTTGGGGGTAAACTAGGTCATTCAAATTGCAGAAAACAAGAGAAGCATGTTGACCAAATGGGCAAAATGAATTTGTTAGGAAATTGAGTCTGGACAGGGGCATCTCTCTGTCCAGATGGTCTCTCAGCTCAATCATTCAGCTTGAATAACAAATAGTATTTTTGTTTTCCTGGTATGCACCACAAATTCTTTGCTTTTGGGGACATAAATTATGTTTCAAAACTAGAGCAGTTGTTAAGTTAGTATAGCTTGAAATTAAAGGCTAGATCTTATCCCTGGTAGGCATTTATTTCTTCTGGATTTACTTAATATTATCTTTTAGTTGTATTACTCTACCTCTTGCTCTGGTCAGTGAGAGCCACTTGTAGTTGCTATGTAGCATGCTCCTTACAGGGTTAGATGCAGCATTCACGATACTCTGAAATTATCTCAAAGGCCTTTTATATAAATATTTCTTTGCAATAAAATTATCACTACATGGGCTAAAGAATCCTGTCATCCAATTTCATATTGTGTGAAATCACATTTTAAAATTTACATTTTGAGCACTTCTCACTAGACTGATGTGCGTATATATACATACACATATGCCTATTTCCAGTGCAGCTGCAGTTTTATTGCGCAGTTTGGAAACAGTATCTCCTAGCCAACAGTAAAAGAGGAGAAAAGCCGGACAAACTGAGTAGTGTTCAATGGCTCACTGTAAGCCCTCTCCTTTGTATGGTCTCTTAAGGTTCAGAAACCAGAAGACAAAAAGATGAATTTTTAATGCACGCAGGCCAAATGTCAGTATGTATCTATTTTATTTGCTGCTTAAGTGGTGGAAATGGGAAAAGATGCTTTTTAGATTTAAAGGAATTCAAGGCCTCCATCCTGCTTAGTCTTTCCTTTTCTAATGAGATTGCCTATGACAGTAGCAAAGGTAGATGTAGTTTCGGACGGGAGCACGGGCATGCCAGGAAACAGCTCTCAATTTCTTCGAGCTTGGAACAGAGGGAATCTATATGAGAGAGACTTCAGCTCTGGTTTCAGAAGTAACTTACAGATGTGCCTAAATTAAATAGTCTACTTAAATATCTGTAGTTGTTTCTTGTTCTGTTTGATCTCTCTTCAAAAAATGAAATTTGCACATTTAAAATAAATTATATGTGAACAATTAATTTCTTACACCCTATCATTTCAGAACCAGGAAGAATAAAATGAGGATACAGATAGGTGTACGCAGAAACATTCAACAATGCTATCATTGGATTTGTGCTTAACACTCCCTGTACACTAAGAAACTCTTCTACAAGTACGTGTTTGTAGAAGTATGTCATTTTCCTGAAACAGTTTCAGGCCTCCTTTATGACTGTTAGTAACTATATAACAGAATCCAATGAGAATGGCTGTCCCAAACATCTACACGTTAAGTACAATCCTATCGATCTTTTAAGATGTAATGCCATTTACTTTCTTGTTGTATGCTTCCTGAACTGTGTTGCTTGTGCTCACTGTATACTCACTCTACTCCTGTATCCTATTTGAAGGGGAAACTATACTATGTCTATAAAACAGAAGAGGGGTGGGGGTTTTTGCTCTTATCGCATTTTAACATGCTAAGAATTTCACATTTTTATTCTTCATATTTTCTTTTGAAGTCAATTATTTTAAATTAGCTCATGAAATGTTTTGAAGAATGAATGATTTCCTTTTTACTTTGAACTGAAGGAAAAGTAATTAAGTAGTGCTGAACTGAACAAACACCCATTACTTTTTGGTACTGCAGACATTTCCCTATAATTTTTTTATAGGTCAGTCAAACTGCAAATTACCCAGCAAGACCCTCAGGTAGACCTTCTGTTAATTATCTGACATGGCTGCCTGCTTTAAAACCAAGAACTAACAGTTGAAGACCTGTGTTGTGGTAAAGAAGGAAAAATTAAAAGAAACGAGATTAAAACAGTTCAATATGAAAAGAACTGCTGGTTTAACATCATCTGTTCCACTCCTCGCCCTCCACTGCCCACCATGTCACCCTGCCCCATGTGACATGGAGCAAAGTCAATAGCAGTGCAAACAGCACATTGGGATTCATTTTCATGCCTCTGGGGTTATGGGGTCTTTTTTGTTGTTTTGGTTTGGCTTTTTTGTATTGCATCCTTGTTTGACACTGTTTTAAGCTTTTAACTGTTCATTTTATGTAAATCTACCTCTCTCGAGTTGCCCTGGGTCTGGTCTTGCAAGGTGCTGAGTGCTGACCTTAGAAAAGTAATGTAAGCAGTTGACCAGCTATGGGTGCAGATATGACTCAGATACTGAAGCATTTGCTACTTTAGAGCCATTTGTTGCTCAAAGGTGTGTCTGTAAGGTCATCTCGGTTTTAGTTCCATGTAACGTATCCTCCTTTAACCTGTTTTTTTCGTATCTTCAGAAGAGTGTTAGATAGTTGGCATTATAGGTTCTTTAGTTCATTAACTTCCCATTAATGGTGTGTAGAGTGTGTCATGGAAAAATGTTAGTTACAAGGTATACATGGTTGCATTTCAGCTTGAGGTTCCCTCTTTTGTCCTTTCTGATGAATTGGTCTATACAGTGGAAATTTTGTACTGGTCTAAACCTAGGTATGCGTGTTGAATAAATGCATGTAACCCTTTGTCCATTTTAGATTCAGTGGGCCTTCTAATCCCCTGGCACAGGGAACTATTCCATCCCACTAGCTGTGTTAGCTTTAAATGAGCAGGTCTGATCATTAGCAGAAGACTCTTTACTTGTGTGTCAACACAAAATTTGAAGAATTTTTTATTTCTTGTAGGAATAGTATTGACTGTTAACTCTGTTTCCTTGCAATAGTGATTTGTGTTACATAGGATACATATTTTTCTGATTATAGATACCTGTCCTAGGACTTTTTTGGAGACTTGCACTTGGAAGCTCTGCCAGGACAAAGTAAGATATTTCTACGGTTTGCACGTCTGACAGGTTCTTTTTTGGAGCAGTTTAATATATTGGTGGGATTTAAAGGTGTGCTGAATCTAATCTTCCAGGAACTGAGGAAATATTCATTAGAATGCATTGTCTCTTGCTGACTTTGACCTTCACTACCCTACTGGAGTGCACTACATTTTTTTAGCTGCTTTCATTCTGCTTTTCCTCCTTGGATGATAATAAAAGTGAAGCAGTTTGCACGTCCAGCGCTAGTTCTCCACAGTCTTGATGCTTTCCTGCCATTCAGGCTCCTGCTGAGGTCAGTGTCCCTGTGCCTGTGTCTTCAAATCTCCAGTCTCTTTTTCTCAGCTTCTAGTTTTGACAAGCAGGTAATGAAGTAGTTTTGCCTTCTGTATTGCCCTCACGCTTAGGAGCTTGTGCTGTGTATTGGTTTGCATAGTAATTCTATCCTGATTTTTACAACTTAAAAGGTTGACAGTTCCTGCAGTCCGTGCTTTCTGCAGAAGTAGAGACTCCCTTTTAATCATCTTTACTATCAGAAACTCTGTTCAGTCCTGTGGAAGAATACTTAATATTAGCACTGGAACAGCAGCAGTTTTAAAACTAACAATAAAATACAATGCTGGCACTGGCCTGCTCAACATTCAGTCCCCTGTGTATGGCTGGGAAACTGAGGAGAGAGCTCTTCTTTCCTCTTTTCCAACTCTTAAAGCTAGTGGAAGGAAATGGTGCCTGAAGTCCGTGCTGGATATTGCATTGCAATACTAAGTGTGATTTAAGAAACAGGCTTGCCACAGTAATAAAAGAGAAAGGATTCTGGCTCGTTGTTATATCCCACATGGAAAAGGGCCAGTTTATTTGCCTGTAACTACCTTTTTATGAATGAAAAGTTTCACTGAATTCCAAGAGTGTTTGATTTATTGGAAAACAATGCAAATAAGTTTGAATTTTCAGAACAATAGCATGCAATTGTAATCCCGCCCTCCCCCCACAATTAACTTCTTAATAGGTCGTGAGATTTTTCTAGTACTAGTTCAAACTGAGAAATTCTAGCACAATGTCACTAATATTCTTATTTTCGATGGCAAATGAAGGAAGTGATTGTTGGTACTATTCATCCTGTGTTCAGATAAGTCTTCCAAAGCCTTGAATGCTGTAGCTTTCACTCAATTTACTCTGCTAACCGACCCTTTTCACATGTGGAATACAGAGTTATGAGTAAATTGCCTGTTGCTCAGGTGTTGACCCGGTGTCTGGATCAGTTACATCATAGGACAGGGTGCAATATCTCTGCAATCAGGATAATACATGGCCTCCAGTCACACCTCTGGTGCTAAAAGTCTCAAATTGGATTACCAGTTATGTATCCCAGTAACTGTTTTCTTTCTTTTCCAATGCTTTGGAAGATTGCTGTGTTCATCCCAACAAATGCAGTACGGTAGCTCCCACCATGGACAACTGGAAGCCAGGTCTGGGCACATGTTACACTTCAAAATTTAATACTGTTTTATTACCAGGCTTACACATTCTATGAAGTGAAGTGAGCGTTCCTAAGCTTTGCTGATCATCTTTGCAAGTCTGAGTTTGGGTCTAGGCTCAACACATGTTTCTGAGAGAGATGAGACAAGGGACCATTTTAGTCTGTTGGGTGGGCACTGGGTCTGTTTTCTTCCACTTGTGAACCTTCAGAAATGTTGCTTATTACTGATTGACAGATGAGGCTCTGAAACAGCTATAATTAAGATACAGTTCACACTGCCATAATTACAAGATAAAGCAATTATATTAACCAGGATTGTTTATTAGTCACAGCAATCAAAGCTACATTTTGATTAGTCACAGGAGGGCCTGACAGAACATGGATGTTAACATTAAGTATCCAATGTGTTAATTTGTAAACCTGTCATATTTGTCATGGTGGCAGTAAATGATGTTAAACTGCTTTTTCAATAGATTCGTTAGTGATAACCTTTTGGGTGGATACATCTGCCACAATTTTTACAATATTTCTTGATTTATTTTTTCAAGCACATCAAGTACAAAGATTTAAATTAGACTCATTAAAAAGAATTGTGATTTTAATAAATAAAAATCAGGAAAATTCTTTAATTGCTTTGGGTTATTAGATTTGCTGCCTAATTTATCTCAGCCACTACCTCAAATTTCATCAAGAAATATTTTAGTTCTCAAACAAAATATGATCCTGTAACTATTAAAGGAAAAAAATTAGAGTCGAGAGGCTCTCAATAGTTTTGAATTGTTTCCAATTTCAAAATTCTTTGCTGTGACACTGTTCCTTTATCCTCTTCCACGAAAGAGAACATTTTATAAGTTTAGCAGGGAGTTCAGAATTAGCTGTGTGAATTAGCAGATTATAACTTGGTTAATAATCATGTGAGCAGAGAATGTGCCTCATGGTTGAATTTTAATTTGGACCTTCATTTTTTTGGTTACTTTAATGACATACCTTCCATGCCAATGTATGGTTCCTGAGATAAGATTTCTACAGAGAAATCTGAAATTACAGTTTCTTGTCTGAGGAGCTGGTATAGTCCTCTTAATTAAACAATAGGGTTAATTTCAGCTGGCATTGACTATACACTTCCCTGTAAATCTGTTATCATGCAGGCTCAGGCAGCAAGCTTGAGAAACACACACGAAAGAATGCTAAAATATGTCAGTACATCAAAGTGAAGCCAGCTGTGTAAGTCAAGTAGGTTTGCTATAGCAGTAGGCTGAATCTGGGAGGACAATGAACAGTAGTAATGGGCATGTGGCTGTAAAGCCTTGGTATGGGCTTGTCCTAAATGTATACAGGACTGGCATAGGTAACATCAGTTGCTAGCTGTGGAGTTTGTACTACTGTGTTTGACAGTTAACTGTTACCTAGGTTGGTGGTGTCGTGGGTAAGCCTGTTGCACTCTGCCCCTTCCCATGTTGTGCTGGGTAGACAGGAATAAAGCCTGCACTCTAAAAAAGGTATTGCTTTATATGTCATCCCTGGGAAAAGGTGCTGGATGTGCTTACGTGCCACAAGCCACTTGATCATGTTGGTGAGGCTTTTTACTACTTAAAAATAGAAGTTTATTTGCACATACCACTTGTAGAAGCTGAGCAGCAAAATCTTTGCTGGGACTTTCGGTCAATGGGACATCCACTGTTGTCTTTACTGAGCACAAGAGTTCTTCTGGCACTTTGGTTCTGTAGCAACAGGCTTGGATTTTACACAGGTAAAATACAGCAAATGTTTTGAAGCCTAAACTTCTTGAGTTGTAAACTTAACAGCTTATGACATGTTGAGCTGTGACCAGTCAAGTGTTGATGGTACAGCACTTTCAGTAGGAGACAGAATGTTTCAGTATTTTCTAATGCTAATGTGGAGCCAGGTCCCAGTTCTCCCACCCATGAGTACAGGGAAGTTAGAACTTTTGTTGAAAGCTGTGAGTAGTGCAGCAGCAAAGCAGAAAATTTCCAGCCTCGAGTGAACACGCGTGATATTAGTTCAATGTCTTGATGCAATGCTTCTGAGAAACAGAAATCAGGAACAGAAGAGGATAGACCATATAATTTGTTTCCTTGCCAATGCAAGATGGTTCTCTTGCATTTTATCGAGTCTCATTTCAAAACTCTTGAGGAACAGAGATCACAGTAGCTTCCTTGAGAGAGAGCCAAGTGCTTTTCAGTTGTCAAGAAGCTTTGCTTGCTATCCATCCTCATTTCTCCCTTCTAGTTGTACCTTTGGGCCAGCTTAAGTTTCTTTATTGTTGTTTGTGCTTTGTTGATATTTTCCCATCTCGCTGTTTGACAAAGCTCTACATATGAGTCTTCCTTTCTAACAAAATTTCTCCAACCTCCTAGCAAATTCAAAGTAATTTAGAAAAGGTTTTGTCAACATTTGTTTAGGGATGGTTGGAAGACGTGAAAAGAGGGAGGATATCACAATCTCTTTCAATTACACCTTTCTGAAAAGAAGAAAATACTGTGACCAACTCCAGCTTAATAGTGAAAGTTGCACAAAAATTGCAAACGGGGTTTGGTTTGCTTTGGCTTTTTACTTTGTCGGTTTCTAAAACTCCATCTGTTTCTATCTAATGCTGCAATTTCTATGTAATGCTCAAAATCTTGTTTATGGGTACAGAGGAAGCACCACCTTATAAGTAAAGGCAAGAATGTTTTGTTAGTATAATTGAAAACTTGAGAGTCAAATCATTGTTAGTGCGGAAATAACTGTTACAGAAAAAAAATAATAATGCTGTTAAAACTGTTATACATGCACTTCTCTGTCTCTGCCCCTTTCCCCAGGTTGTGTGCTCCCCCTTCCACTGCTCCTCAGGGTCACAACATTGGTGCATTCGTACCAGTGTTGGAGTGGTGGAATCATTTGCCAGGAGGAGTAGGACGCTCATGTTGTTGTGTTGCTTTGTTTTCCTTTCCTTCTTCCCTCTAGGATTCACTCAGGATTGTTTTTATATGTTTGCTAACATATTTTTAAACCTTCCTCTTTGTTCACTGGTCCACAGTTGTGGGTTGGATCTCAATTTATTATATATGGTACCCTTTGCATATGTTAGGTGCTATTTCTCTTTGCTTTGTTACCCCTAAAACTACTTTTGTCCATCTACTGGTCTGTATTTATTTTTATTTTAAAACTGATCACTGGTGAGTTGTTTCTAGCTGTGGGGTCTCCGGTGGCAAGCCTGTGCCCCACCTCTTGTACCGAGCCTGTACACCACATCCTTCATCTCCACAAGGCCTCTGCTGCCACACTAGGCCTTTCTCTTTCTACAGTGTGCTGCCACCACACAAATCAGAAGTAAAACTGATTAGCCAGAGGTAATGCTGTCAATTAGAGAAATTGCTGTTGTAGCTAAACCAAGTAAAGCTACAGGCAGGTTAAGAGAGATGTAGACAGAGCAGGCCTTGCAAATTCACTAGGAAGCTCATGGTCTGTTACTGTATTGCAGGGCTGTGTGATTGCATCAAGAATGCAACATGTGGTGTTGCAGACCTAGTTTTTAAGCATCCGAATCTTTCCGGCTATCATCTAAATACGTAGCTACTTAGGTCTCTCCCCTACTGAGAGTTTGAGACTTTTGTGTATCCAACTGGGACACCCTGGAGACTATTTACGTTACATTTCAAAGGTAATTTGAAGGTCAAATGTTGATCGCTCCCTAGTTTTGCTTTACCTTTTGCTGTAAATGTAACTGCGTCTTACATTTTGTCTTCTACAGGTTTCATATTTGCCTGATGATATTTTGGGTTGCTCTTTTTTTTTTTTTCTTCAACAGTATGTTTCTGTAATTCTTGCTTGTATTCCTGTAGACTGTTTGAAGCTTAACTTCAATTTTCAGCAGAAATAATATTACTGTAAATGCTGGTTTAGTTTGTTTCATAACACTGCATAGACCTCTTCAAGAATGCTACAGAAGGTGCTAAATTCAAGCATTAGTTACTCCACTGATTATGCTTCCATTTAGCAGTTTTAGCACAATTTGTTCAGGGTTGAGGGTTTTTTTAGTGTTTTAGTCTAGTTTTTTTGAACATTTGACTTTAATGATGATCAAACACAAATTCTGATGTGGTTACAGGTAAGAATTGCAGCTATGGCAGCACAATTACATTAATACAAGTAATGCCATTTTTAATTCTATCGATCCCTTGTATGGTTATATTTATGTGACTGAACTGCTTCTGAAGGAAGGAGATGTAACTGTGTGCTTGGCATGAGTGGTTTTTTTGTAGGAGACATTGCTCTAAACTTGTGTGTATATAATTACATATTGTATTTTATACAAATATAAAATGTGCATCCTAACTTACAGCAGTGGAAGTAACATAAGAATATTGGGTTAGGAGGGAAAGTTTAGGTAAATCTCATTTCATAGCTATAGTAGGTCTAGCCTGAAGAGTCTAATCCCCATGCTTGAAAGTCTGTCCTGAGCTCTCTTTAAAAGGTGATTCTTAATTTCCCAAAGGCTCTGTAAAGACATAGTAACGCAAAGAGATGGGATCTGGAACAAAAGCAATTGTTGATTTAGCTGTACACTTTCT
Source organism: Dromas ardeola (assembly GCA_013398915.1). Classification (NCBI taxonomy): domain Eukaryota; kingdom Metazoa; phylum Chordata; class Aves; order Charadriiformes; family Dromadidae; genus Dromas; species Dromas ardeola. Next base: position 50,293 of record VYZM01021584.1, read on the forward strand.
GAAAATAACATACGGAATTTTAACTCCTGACTCATTCTCTCCAAGGAGCGATGAAGGTGTAAGAGCATCAAGAGATGTTTTTGCAGAAAATTTCTCCATTCCTAATGATTGTATGTTTCTCCCCTGAGCTGCTCATCTGTTTTCTCTGGGAACCTTAGCCATGAGTGTGTATACTCAGGCCTGACTCTGTGTGTATGTATGTGCACACGTAATAGTACCAGATATAGTACCTTTTTTAATCCAAGCTACTTGACTCAGTATAGGAAAAATTTTCTTTCCCAGTTTGTCATTATGAAGAAAGGTCTGCCTTATGTGAAGTGTACGCAAGTTAAGCTTAGAGGGGAGAGCATGTTTAACACGCAGTAAGAGTGTTAAAAGTAGGCGTTTTTGCGTTATCCTGTTGTCAACATATTTTAACACTATAGCAAGGGGCTGAAGTCTAGAGAGCTGCTGTAGATGATAGGACGCTTGTCTGTAACAGATTCATCACCTCCTACCTTGTCTTTATAAAAGTCCATGTCTGTAGCACATGTGTAGCTCACAGCATAGCCAGGAATTCAAGTTTATCTATGGTAATTTTGTAGGAGGTAAGCTGACCTGTTTCTGTCATTTTTCAGCAACTCAGATGAGCAAAATTTGAGGTGTTCACTGTTTTTTCAACTTGCCTTTGTTCAGTAATATAGAATGCTAGATAAATGTCCTCGATTCAAAGTGCAGGAAATAAGAATTCCCTTGAAGCAGTTTAACGGGGGAGCTAGAGAAATGAAGTTAATCCTTTGGAACAAATGTATGGTATTATCAGGGAAAGATTCCTGTTCATTTCCTACATCTCCTGCTTGATGGAATATCCAGTAATCCAACAAGGATTTTAGGCTTCTCGGTTTAGCTTGAAGTAGGTTGTAGCTCAGATATTTTGCAAGACTACAGAGTGATTGGTGAGATTGAATTAGGAATATTGTAGATGTGTTGTGCCTCGTGTTGCTCTGAACCCTGATACTCTCTTAAGGTATGTATTTCAAGGATTTGCTTTGCTAAGGGACATTTATAACTGTAACATCTCCTTGAAGGAAAGCACACGCAAAGCATAAATGCAATAGGATACAGGATAATGTGCCTTGGAAGAAAGAGGAGGACAAGAAAACACGGTGGGATTATCAAGAGCAGAATCAGGTGTGAATCACTATGATCTGTTGGTGTCTACATCAGGGGAAGAAGTGACCTGCTCAAGCCACGCCACAGATGTATAGGTAGAGATGTGCAGTCCCCTGGGATTGGCATTGCCCTGTGCTTTGGGCTCTCTGTGTCTGACTGTTGGTCCCCAGAGAGAAGCTGAAGGAAGGACATGCCAGAAACAGCTCAATTCTTACTATGTTATTTGAGCTGCTTGTTATTCTCATCATGCATTGAGGGTGTCTCCTCTGGGGATCAGAATAAAATAAAACAAAACTGTCCCTTAGTTGAACCTGATTTTTCTCTGTGTAGGCTGTTTGCGATGCTGTGGCCTCACCACATGGGCCCAGACCCCAGTTACTGGGGTCTCAAGAGATCCCGTCTTGTTTTTGCTTCTTGCTTCTCTGCAGCAGGCAAGGCAGGCCTGAGCTCTGGAGCAGACTCCATGGGGGAGATGCTTAGTTAGTATTTTTGCTAAGGACCCTTATTGTTAATTTGGGATTATCTACTTGCAAGTATATATGCAGCATCTGGTAAGAACCTTTAAAACAGAGAAATTGTTCAGCTGAATATGCAGATCTAGTACTTGAAGCTCTACTGATAGAGATAGCATGGCCTGTTATGCTTGTGGGTTCAAAGCAGAGTATCTGTATGTACAGAACATCTATTTTTCTTGGATTTGAGAGAGTAGTTGCAAAAATAGTTGTGTGGCGTTTGTAAGCAGATAAGGCGATTAATTATAGTGCAGCATATTGAGCATTGTATTCAGGGAAGTTAGAGTTTAAAGTTTCTGGACTCTTAGCTGTGGCACAGCTGTGCTATTAGAGTTTTTGTTTTGCTGCTAACATACTATTCTGTGATACTTGCTCAGCTTTTTGAATTTAAGGAAACTTAGTGACGGTTTTGCTGGTAGGTCAAGGCTGTGTCTGAGAGGCCAGTGTCTGCTGGGAAGAGGCCCACTGTGGTAGGAAACCCATCGTTCATCTTTTCAGTACCTGGTTCTGTTATATGAAGATGGCTTTTACAGCCCAAGTTGTTCATAACCTGCTTGGACTTACTATTCTGAAGTGTCCAGAAGGCAGAGACAGCCAAAGCAGGTGAGGCCCAAAGTAGACAGCAATTGTAAAATCATACCCCAGCTCATGGAAGTGTTCCCTTTCAGATCAGCCTAGCGAGAAGGTGGCTTGCTTGTCAGATCAGTGGGCTTTGTCTGAATTGACTAAACCTTTATTTAAATAAATGATTGGCGTACACCATTATTTTCAGTTTTCAAGAACTGACAGGTAGAGAATTAAATGCATTATGTATCTTTCCAAATGTATCTCAAAGATACCTTTGAGGTTTGTAACTGAAGCTTATTCATGTTAAAATCTGCAACGTGTAGTAAATAAGCTTGGATTTCAAATAGTTACAATTCACTCACTATTGTTTGATTATGTAATTCCTGAATATGGTTTTCTCCTTGATTGGATTATTTTGGTTGGTATTTAAGCATTGATTTTACAGTACTGTATACTCCTGTGACTCCAGACAAAGTCTGTTTTCAGTTTCTATCAGTACTTGGCTACAGCCAAGACCAGGTTCCCTTCCTGTCAAGCATTTGTATGCTCATGAAGGAAAGACTGAGCTCCTTGGAGATGGGAGTTTCAAAGCAGGTGAGAATAAAGGGCAGGGAGGTTAAGCGACTGTCCCACAGGCAGGTAGCAGCTCAGCAGCAGGCCATGCAACTGAACATAGGCAGTGATTTCCAGTCCCGAGGGCTCTCTATCATCACGTTATCTGTGAACGTCTGTGCTTTTAACACTTACGTATGGAGAAATAAATGTAGTCAAATCAAAGCTTATTTGTGCTCCTAAATAAATTAATTTTATGACTAAATAGGGCAAATTGCTCTGGGATAGAATGACCTGAATAAATTCCTATCAGAAAGCTCTTCTAGTCTATGAAGTGAAGTGGCAGTCCAGTTATATTTTCTACCAGAGGTGGATTCTATTTGGATTTCATACTATCAAATTCAGCTGGAAATGGAAAAGGCATGGGAAAGGTTGTACCTTCCGTAGTACCTAGTTGCCTCAGACCTCAGCTTAAGGACATAGGTATCAGCAAGGCTACAAGACAGTGCCATTTATCAAGGTATGGTTTTTTTCCAGGCGGGGGAAAGTTTCCAACTTGGTGCTTTTGAAGAACTAAAATTTTACCTTGACTCCCTAAGTCATGTTATTTATTGCAACACTTTTATATCTATTACATTTTCTATATGTAACACTTACTTGTGTACATTTGAAGTTGATAAAAGGACAGATGTATGAAGTTTTAAATGCTGATAGTTACAAGCATGGTTGTTAGAAAGGTCTGGATTTATTTGCTTTTTTTGTTTAAGCCTTGTATACAGTGGCAGAAAAATCAGCAGAGTTCTTAACAAAGTGCTCATTAAGGTTTCAGTCTTCTGGCCAGAAGAAACCTAAACATACTTCAACTTTTGTGTGATAACTGAAATGGGTTGCTAACATCTTGCGTCCCCTTTCAGTATATTTCTCTGCAATATGGGTAATTCATCTCTGGTTTAGTTTTGCTAACAAATATATGGAGTCTTTGAGAAGTCAGATATTCATGCTTCTGTCTTGACATTACTTTCCTCAACTTTTACGGTGAAAATGTCATTCATTTATTTGTGCAACAAAGTTGTATCTTTTGAAGTGCGTACTAAACTGCGGTTGACTTTGAAGTGCTGGCAGTGAATGTTGCTGTTGTAGATGTCTGTCAGTCCTCCCCGATCAGTCTCAACGTGTTTTTGGCAAACTGTAGGAGAACTAATGAGCTGCAAATGCAGAAATAGGAGTATGCTTGTAAACTTTAGAAATTTGATCATGCTTTGTGCTTATGTGAGTTTCTTTAAAGATGAGTGGCAATACATTACCCATGTTCTTTGGTAGGAATATAGGATATTTTAAAGTCCATTATGCAAATCCGTGTATTGTTTTAAGGAACTAGGCTTTTGGGGTTTTTTTCCACTTGTGTCTCTGAGGAGGAAAGTGTTCAGGTAAGTCTGCAATACAGAAAGTGAAAGATACCCAAACTCTTGTTGACATCAAGAGGATGGAAAATACATGATATTCTTTTTTACATAAACACCTCCTGTTTTTCAGGGGATATTGTGATCTGTAGGCTAGAATAGAGGAGTCCTCAGTAAGCTGTGCATATGCTTGTTAATGATAAGCAATGCCTGAAAATGTGTTACTGTGAAATGTGATATCATTTGCCTAATTTAAGACAACAATAAACTAGCTTAAAAAGCACAGTGGAGGAAGGCTAGATTGTTTAATTTGTTTGCAAGATATTTTTCTGAATTATGGTGCTTTATTAAGAGTAGCAGGACACTGCAAAAGTTCTTTTTCTAGGTTTGTGTCCCTAGCAGAATTCAGTATTCAATTGATAGTAGACCCTTTTCAGGAGACTCAAACAATTGTAACCTGTGGTGCTGTCTCAGCCTTTGTAGTCCAGCTATACTTTCTGTAGAGGATGGAAACATATCCCCTTCCCATAGGTGGGCCCCTGCCCCTGCTGTCCTTGGCTAAGGGTTTGGGGTCTTACTGAGCTGGCTGGAAGTGGCCATGATCAGCACAGGGCACTTCTGGTGGCCCCGGCAGCCTCCCGCTCTCCAATCTCTGCTGGTTATGCCCAATACAGGAGCTTTCCAGGTGGGAAGCACCTCTCTTCTGTCTCTGTAAGAGGCCCTACAGTCTACTTGACATGAATGCAGGCCTAGTGGCAAAGTTTATTTAACTGTCCAATATTTGAGGTTTGTCCATCATGAACTGTCAAGGGCTGATATTCTTCTGGCTGGAAGCCCCTCTCAGTTGAACCTCTGACTGATTGAGGGAAAGCATGGGTTAGCAGGAGGCTGTCATCCCGGTGGAGCATGGTGCTTCTGTCACCCATCTGGGAAGCAGGGGATGGAGGGACATGGGGACGTGGCCATTGTGGGAGTGTGGCGGGAAGGCTGCCTGTGACCCTCCCCAGAAACATCTCTGAAGCAGAATCCCCAGACAGTCTGGGTGTGCCACATCGTTAGGTTTGCTCCTTTTGTACCTAAATTCTCCAAACGTTTTGGTTGCTCCAGGTTCTTAATATTGTTCCACAGATATGGAGCAACAGTCAAGTTGTATGTGGTAGTTTGTCAAATTAAAAGCAACTGCCCTGTGCACCCATTAATGCAATTGATTTTTAAAAGAGAATTACTTGTGGTGGTTAACCTTGGGCACGCCTGACTGAACACCATTTCATACCATTATGCTTGTATTTCCTTGAACATTTGTAGGTTGTAATGAGCTTGAGGCAGTAAGGTTTCATATGGCTGGGGAAGTTACTAATGGCATAACTTGGAGCCTGTAGCTTTTTTCCTCTCTTATAGGAGGCAAATAGAATAGGATTCTGTCCTTTAAAGATTTAGCTTGGTTTTGAGGTAAACCTCTGCATTATTCTTTTTCCCCCCACATTGATCATCAAGAGAGTAGATGTGCTGCATCCAGTGTGAATATTGACAAAAATTGAGTGATTGTAGTTGGCAGAGGGTTTTGCGGTGACTTCAGAAGTTGAGTCTGAGCTTAGCAGATGGGCAAGGAAGGAGGGTGGTTGGAGGATGTTGAATAAGCTGTGTGTGCCAGTGCTAACTAAAAATCACCAGAGCTAGAAAATGAAAGTCCTAGAGGCCAAGCACTGCCACTGAGGTTTGGAAACTCTAGAGTACTGCAAAAGTTGGTGTGTGTCAATAAACTACTGATTCTTTTGCCAATGGGAGGCAGAAGGAAGGTGGTATTGGTGCTTTTGGACTGTGACTGGTTTCTAACACATGGGTTTCTAAAATATAGGAACGTTTGGTTCATACAAGTGTTGTAAAGACAGAAAAAGTGAATGCTTAGCAAAGAATCAGCTCAGTTAGTTTTTTGGTTTTGAGGTTGGGTTGTTGTTTTTTGTTTTTTTTTTTTTGTAAGATGTAGCTGTTCCTGCTGGAAAATCTGTTTGTTTTGTTTCAAATGGAAACAGGAGTTGGAAGTCAGAGGAGGAAGAGAACAGCAGGAATTGAAAGCAAATTGGTAAATTCAGCCTGCTGTTGTGACATGTGTTTATGGTGTGAGTTGGACCTACAGAGCCTGATTAGCACATTCCCAGCAGAGAGAGCTGTTTGCACAATGGGAGGAATGGCAGAATTAAAGCTAGCTCAGTGTGTGTACAGCATGTCGAAAAAACATGAGCAGGGTGCAATCATCAAGTTGTTTTTAATGAATCTGGTAGTGGTCACTCTTTTGCAGGGAGATCAAAAGCAGAAGCAAAGGGCTGTTGAGGTTTTAAGGCTTTTCAAGAAGTATTGAATTGAACTTTGATTCAGCAGGAAGAAAAACATCAATTACAAAACACCATTGTTCTGATGCTATATATTTCAGATGCTGGTTAAAAACAACCAACTACAAATAGTATAAGAAATATTAAAGCTGGAAATAAGGTTTCTAATTACTGGAGGAGTGAGGGTATTGAATACCCTTTCTTTAAGGACAGCACTAACTATTATGAAGGGAAGAATTGATGAAGGAAGAATCTGGATGTATTTTTCAAGTTGGAAGAGATGCCTTAGAGAATACTCTTCTAGCACTTTCCCATTTTTGGATAAGTTTGATGAAGAACAGAAGTTGAAGAATAGAAGGGTTATCTGCAAGTCAACCCATGTGCACGTCAGGAACACAAGGCTGCAGCTGCTCTGTAAATAGTTGCTTTACTGAAGTTCCATTTTAGCTTAATGAAGTCACTTGTTACTCAGCACATGGCATGCGGAGAACACCAAGCTCTGTAAATTAAGTAATGATTGATCTGAGCTGTGTGTTGATTTCTTCATACTATTGTCATTCCTTCTACCAGTGCCCTGAACACAATTAAGTGTACTGCGATCCTATTTTAGGACCTGCTTGTGGGCAGTTATTCAGAGCAAATGGCTGGAACAATTTTATATATATATATATTTTATTTTTTTTAAAAGTATTGCAAGGCCTTTAAAACAATGTCTGTCACAATAAGAAACCATACTTCTGTTCCTTTTGGGGCTAAGCATTGATTAAAGTAAACTTTTATGATGCATTAGTGCAGCTACTAAGCTCTACAGTTCCTGAAGGTTATAGTGTAATAACATAATATTATGCATAAATGGTAACTAGAGAAGCTGTGCAGTAGCTTTTTTAGGAGGGAAGACTAAACTGTTTCTGTGGTAAGTGGTAACAACGGCAGTGACAAATTTTACTTGTGGCAAAATGCTAGGAAAATTGATGACTAAGTAGGAGAAGCTCATGTGATTGTTGTCCAGGTTTATCTGGCAGCTTGATCTGGAGTGTATCATGTTACGATGAGTGACTGGGAATTGAGTAAAATTTTCCTGTATAATGAGAATGTGATTTAGGTTTGACAGAGATGGAGCTGTGTGAACCACAGCAGATGCAAGGGCCGTAGAGGAAGTATTGCTGAACAGCCCAAAGCAGGCTTAATGTGATATTGTAAAAGCTGGGACTATGACCCGCACCTTGCACAATGCTTTGTCACTTTACTTAAGCAACCCATGGACGGGCTGCATTGCAGAGCTCAGTGCTTTATTCAGTGCATTACAAAATCCGGATACACTGCATCAAGAACCTTCTTCATTACACCTTCCGTTTTCTAAGAAATTTCACCTTATTTCAACAAACAAGCTCTATTTATTAGATTATTCAAATAGGAGAGTCAATCTGTGCTTACCATAGAGCTTTCATCATGGTATTCCAATGATGGAAGAAATTGCATTCTTCCTCAGAGGTGCCGCCTTTGTCAGTTTATATTAAGCCAAGACCTATTTTTATGAAATGGGAAAATGATAACATTATGAATGAACATGATTTCAGTAGGAAAAACTTTGTATGTCTTTGTAAAGGAAGATGAAGTATTGTTGTTCTGTTCAAGCGCTTTGAAGGAGCAGATTGATAACAATGATCAGCTTGATGTAGTGTTTGTAGTTCCAAAAGCTTGAAAAAAGTCTTTCACTGGAGGCTTCTAAAGTATCCAAGCTGTTACAGAATAAGCATTTGTAGATGAAAGTAATCTAGATATCCACTGTAAATAAACAGGTTAAAAAACCCCAGACAATTACAGATATTATTGACCAGATTTCATTATTGGTAGTGTAACTAAGACTTGTAGCATTCACTATGTTCATAACTGACCCGGAAAAAGTACTGAATTAGGGGGGAAACCATTTGAGTTATTCCAGAATGTTGAAATGACACTGATTCTATGAGTGTAAAGAGTTGCAGAAAATATCGTGAATGAACAATACAATGCCAGATGAAACTCAGTGTTGATAGATACAAAAAAATATTTTGAGGGAAAACCAGTCCTAACAGTCCTGTATATGTTGATGGGTTTTGAATTAGCTATTATTGCTTATGAAAGAGATTTTTGAATAATTTTGGGTAATTCTTAAAATATCAGCTTAATGGTTAGGTAGCATGCAAGAGAATAATAGAAGGTTAGGAATTACTGTGAAAAGACTAGAGAATGCAATATGCCACTCCTTGAATGCATAACTTGAAGGGAAGAGAAGAGTGCACAGAATTCATCTCAAGGGTCTATTAGAGCTGGGGAAGGTGCATACAGGGGAGCTCAGAGGTGTTCAACAGCTTACCTAGAGGAGACCAGAAATGCCAAGGTCAGTTTGCTTCACAGAAAGGACACATGAGGAGGGCATGGAGGATGTCTATAAAATTCTGGGCTGTTGAGAGGAAGTCAATGAGGACATAAATATTGTATGAGAACGGAGTATCCACTTATGTTCCAGTTTTCTGGATGCTGAAAGATAGCGAAATGGCAGAGTGGGGCTCCAGTATGGGAATGCTATATCACCCCAGATAGCTCGGGGTTGTTTTAGTGCCTCCTGCCTACCTTGTGAATACCATCATATTCCTCTACCAAATGATCACACAGAAGGCCTTTGGGTAAAAGCCTGAGCAGCTGGGAGTGCACCTATAGTAGGCTGTTACAGTGCGCCATATTTCACTGTTACCTTTCTGAGTTGTCTCTACCACCTTCTATTTATCAAGTGATAAAATTGTTGCTTTTTATCACTGTTGTTGTGAGCTCTGAAATACAAGTGCATTCCTGTAGTACAAAAGGATGACAGGTTCTCTTTGGCTTTAAGTACTACTGTAGTAATCATTAATGATGATCAGTTGTTGAGTGGCCTAGTTCATAGAAACTCTGGATGCTTTTTTCTAGACTTTTCCCTATAGATCTCTTTGGTTAATTCCATGGGTGCTTTATTATTACATATAAATATTAAAAATACATTGAGACACATTTTTTTTTTAGTTTTTGTTCTGCATTATATGATGATCACAATCTCAAATACTCTTTCCTTAAGTACATGCCCAAAGCTAAATTTCTACCAAATTGCACACTGGGTTCTGCGGAGCAATATCACTCATGCTCAAAATCAAGAACTCCTGTGGCATCTCTCAAATACTTTGAGCAGCAAAGCAGAGCACCAACCTTTAACTTCTGCTTGTAAGATTAATTTATTTTTTTATGCCTCAATCAGTCTAATTAAATGATTTTTCCATTTTGTCACCAGATGAAGGCAATGAACAGTGCCAGTAGTGTTGATAATGCATTACATAAGGAGAATCAGTTGCAAAGATACATTTTTTTTATGTAATTGATGTTAACAAGGCTGTCAATCCTCTTTTGTTTAGGGTTATGTTGTTGTTCATGAGCAGGAGGAGGAGGAAGGTTTCTTTGCCAGTAGTCTTATGTACCTGATGGCCTAATGCATGGAGCAGTTGCTGATACAATAACCTGTGTTTTGCTTGTGGTTTGCCTCCAAGAAGCTTTGGGCTATCTTTAGCTGCTATTTGGGACTGTTCAGCTTGTGATACTCTGAACACTCTTGGAGGGTGGGTTCTCTGTTGCCTAGTACTTTGTTCAAGTTTATTTCCTTCCCCTACCCCAGGTACAGCTAATTAAAAAAGCTACCTTTTTAAGGCAGTAATCACAGAATCATAGAAT